>OY740803.1:763528-1251404 GCA_963514005.1 Raja brachyura | reverse complement strand
GTTGCCATTTGGTCGAAGCCAGTGGAGTGGGGTCGCTATTTACTTACAGGCAGTCGAAGGCAATCTCCTTCGCTGACTGGCCATTTTGATTGGCTCATTGGAGTTTTCAGCAAAGATCCTATAGGATCTTTCGTTTTCCGGACATAGAAGATCCACCGGAAGGTAAAATGCCCGCTAACTTTATTAAACTTCTTAAAACTGTCCCCACTCCTTCTCTCTCCCCTTCTCTCTCTCCCCCCCCCTCTCCCCCCCCCTATCCCCCCCCCTATCCCCCCCCCTCTCCCCCCCCCTCTCCCCCCCCTCTCCCCCCCTCCACCGGAAGGTAAAATGCCCACTAACTTTATTAAACTTCTTAAAACTGTCCCCACTCCTTCTCTCTCCCCTTCTCTCTCTCCCCCCCCCTCTCCCCCCCCCTCTCCCCCCCCCCTCTCCCCCCCCCTCTCCCCCCCCTCCTTAAACTTCTTAAAACTGTCCCCACTCCTTCTCTCTCCCCTTCTCCCTCTCCCCCCCTGCTCCCCCCCTCTCCCCCCTCTCCCCCCTCTCCCCCCCCTCTCCCCCCCTCTCCCTCCCTCTCCCCCCCCCCTCTCCCCCCCCCCTCTCCCCCCCTCTCCCCCCCCTCTCCCCCTCTCCCCCCCCCCTCTCCCCCCCCCTCTCCCCCCCCCTCTCCCCCCCCTCTCCCCCCCCTCTCCCCCCCCCTCTACCCCCCTCTCCCCCCATCCCCCATCCTTAAACTTCTTAAAACTGTCCCCACTCCTTCTCTCTCCCCCCTCCCCCCCCTCTCCCCCTCCCCCCTCTGCCCCCCGCTCCCCCCCCTCCCCCCCCCCCCCCTCCCCCCCCTCTCCCCCCCCTCTCCCCCCCCTCTCCCCCCCTCCACCGGAAGGTAAAATGCCCGCTAACTTTATTAAACTTCTTGAAACTGTCCCCACTCCTTCTCTCTCCCCTTCTCCTCTCCCCCCCCTCTCCCCTCCCGCTCCCCCCCCTCTCCCCCCCCTCTCCCTCCCTCTCCCCCCCCCTCTCCCCCCCCTCTCCCCCCCTCTCCCCCCCCTCTCCCCCTCTCCCCCCCCTCTCCCCCCCCCCTCTCCCCCCCCTCTCCCCCGTCCCCCATCCTTAAACTTCTTAAAACTGTCCCCACTCCTTCTCTCTCCCCCCGCCCCCCCCTCTCCCCCCCTCTGCCCCCCCTCCCCCCCCCCTCCCCCCCCCTCCCCCCCCCTCTCCCCCCCCTTCCCCCCCCTCTTCCCCCCCCTCTCCCCCCCCCTCTCCCCCCCTCTCCCCCCCTCCTCCCCCCCCTCCTCCCCCCCCCCTCTCCTTCAACTTCTTAAAACTGTCCCCACTCCTTCTCTCTCCCCCCTCTCCCCCCCCTCCCCCCCCTCCACCCCCCTCCCCCCCTCTCCCCCCCCTCTACCCCCCCTCTACCCCCCCCCTCTCCTTAAACTTCTTAAAACTGTCCCCACTCCTTCTCTCTCCCCTTCTCCCTCTCCCCCCCTCTCCCCCCCCGCTCCCCCCCCCTCTCCCCCCCTCTCCCCCCCCCTCTCCCCCCCTCCTCCCCCCCCTCCTCCCCCCCCTCTTCCCCCCCCTCTCCTTCAACTTCTTAAAACTGTCCCCACTCCTTCTCTCTCCCCCCTCTCCCCCCCCTCCCCCCCTCCACCCCCCTCCACCCCCTCCCCCCCTCTCCCCCCCCTCTCCCCCCCTCTACCCCCCTCTCCCGCCCTCTACCCCCCTCTCCCCCCCCTCCTTAAACTTCTTAAAACTGTCCCCACTCCTTCTCTCTCCCCTTCTCCCTCTCCCCCCCTCTCCCCCCCCTCTCCCCCCCCCGCTCCCCCCTCTCCCCCCTCTCCCCCCCCTCGACCCCCCTCTCCCCCCCCTCTCCTTAAACTTCTTAAAACTGTCCCCACTCCTTCTCTCTCCCCTTCTCCCCTCTCCCCCCATCTTCCCCCCCCTCTCCCCCCCCTCTCCCCCCCCCTCTCCCCCCCCTCTCCCCCCCCTCCTCCCCCCCCTCCCCCCCCCCCTCTCCTTCAACTTCTTAAAACTGTCCCCAATCCTTCTCTCTCCCCCCTCTCCCCCCCCTCCCCCCCCTCCACCCCCCTCCCCCCCTCTCCCCCCCTCTCCCCCCCCTCTCCTTAAACTTCTTAAAACTGTCCCCACTCCTTCTCTCTCCCCTTCTCCCTCTCCCCCCCCTCTCCCCCCCCGCTCCCCCCCTCCTCCCCCCCCCTCCTCCCCCCCCTCTCCTTCAACTTCTTAAAACTGTCCCCACTCCTTCTCTCTCCCCCCTCTCCCCCCCCTCCCCCCCTCCACCCCCCTCCACCCCCCTCCACCCCCTCCCCCCCCCCTCTCCCCCCCCTCTCCCCCCCTCTCCCACCCCTCTACCCCCCCTCTCCCCCCCCCCTCCTTAAACTTCTTAAAACTGTCCCCACTCCTTCTCTCTCCCCTTCTCCCTCTCCCCCCCTCTCCCCCCCTCTCCCCCCCCGCTCCCCCCTCTCCCCCCTCCCCCCCTCCCCCCCCCCTCCGCCCCCCCCTTTCACCCCCTCTCTCCCCCCCTCTCTCCCCCCCTCTCCCCCCCCCTCTCCCCCCCCCTCTCCCCCCCTCCTCCCCCCCCCCCCCCAGGCTCTCTAATAGACTTACTGAGCTCTGAGCTCTCAAAACCGGCCTCGACTAAAAATAGGTTGCCATTTGGTCGAAGCCAGTGGAGTGGGGTCGCTATTTACTTACAGGCAGTCGAAGGCAATCTCCTTCGCTGACTGGCCATTTTGATTGGCTCATTGGAGTTTTCAGCAAAGATCCTATAGGATCTTTCGTTTTCCGGACATAGAAGATCCACCGGAAGGTAAAATGCCCGCTAACTTTATTAAACTTCTTAAAACTGTCCCCACTCCTTCTCTCTCCCCGTTCTCTCTCTCCCCCCCCCCCTCTCCCCCCCCCTCTCCCCCCACTCTCCCCCCCCCCTCTCCCCCCCCCTCTCCCCCCCCCTCTCCCCCCCCCTCTCCCCCCCCTCCCCCTCCTTAAACTTCTTAAAACTGTCCCCACTCCTTCTCTCTCCCCCCCCTCCCCCCCCCCCTCTCCCCCCCCTCTCCCCCCCCTCTCCCCCCCTCCACCGGAAGGTAAAATGCCCGCTAACTTTATTAAACTTCTTAAAACTGTCCCCACTCCTTCTCTCTCCCCTTCTCTCTCTCTCCCCCCCCTCTCTCCCCCTCTCCCCCCCCCCTCTCCCCCCCCCCTCTCCCCCCCCCCCTCCCCCCCCCTAACCCCCCCTCCCCCCCCCTCTCCCCCTCTCCCCCCCCTCTCCCCCCCCCTCTCCCCCCCCCTCTCCCCCCCTCTCCCCCCCCTCCCCCCTCCTTAAACTTCTTAAAACTGTCCCCACTCCTTCTCTCTCCCCCCCCTCCCCCCCCTCTCCCCCCCCTCTGCCCCCCCTCCCCCCCCCTCCCCCCCTCCCCCCTCTCCCCCCCTCTCCCCCCCTCTGCCCCCCCCTCTCCCCCCCCTCTCCCCCCCCCTCTCCCCCCCCCTCTCCCCCCCCCTCTCCCCCCCCCACTCTCCCCCCCCCCTCTCCCCCCCCCCCTCTCCCCCCCCCTCTCCCCCCCCTCTCCCCCCCCTCCCCCCCCCCCCCCCCCCCCAGGCTCTCTAATAGACTTACTGAGCTCTGAGCTCTCAAAACCGGCCTCGACTAAAAATAGGTTGCCATTTGGTCGAAGCCAGTGGAGTGGGGTCGCTATTTACTTACAGGCAGTCGAAGGCAATCTCCTTCGCTGACTGGCCATTTTGATTGGCTCATTGGAGTTTTCAGCAAAGATCCTATAGGATCTTTCGTTTTCCGGACATAGAAGATCCACCGGAAGGTAAAATGCCCGCTAACTTTATTAAACTTCTTAAAACTGTCCCCACTCCTTCTCTCTCCCCTTCTCTCTCTCCCCCCCCCCCTCTCCCCCCCCTCTCCCCCCCCCTCTCCCCCGCCCTCTCCCCCCCCCCTCACCCCCCCCTCTCCCCCCCCCCCCTCTCCCCCCCCTCCCCCCTCCTTAAACTTCTTAAAAACTGTCCCCACTCCTTCTCTCTCCCCCCCTCCCCCCCCCCTCCCCCCCCCCTCCCCCCCCCCCCTCTCCCCCCCCCTCCCCCCCCCCTCTCCCCCCCCTCTCCCCCCCCTCTCCCCCCCCCTCTCCCCCCCCCTCTCCCCCCCCTCTCCCCCCCCTCTCCCCCCCCTCCACCGGAAGGTAAAATGCCCGCTAACTTTATTAAACTTCTTAAAACTGTCCCCACTCCTTCTCTCTCCCCTTCTCTCTCTCTCCCCCCCCTCTCCCCCCCTCTCTCCCCCCCCCTCTCCCCCCCCCTCTCCCCCCCCCCTCTCCCCCCCTCTCCCCCCCTCTCCCCCCCCTCTCCCCCCCCTCTCCCCCCCCTCTCCCCCTCTCCCCCTCTCCCCCCCCCTCTCCCCCCCCCTCTCCCCCCCCTCTCCCCCCCCTCTCCCCCCCCTCTCCCCCCCCTCTCCCCCCCCTCTCCCCCCCCTCTCCCCCCCCTCTCCTCCCCCCTCTCCCCCCCCTCTCCCCCCCCCTCTCCCCCCCTCTCCCCCCCCTCCCCCCTCCTTAAACTTCTTAAAACTGTCCCCACTCCTTCTCTCTCCCCCCCTCTCCCCCCCCCTCTGCCCCCCCTCTCCCCCCCCTCCCCCCCCTCCCCCCCCTCCCCCCCCTCCCCCCCCCTCCGCCCCCCTCGCCCCCCTCCGCCCCCCTCTCCCCCCCCCTCCCCCCCCCCTCTCCCCCCCCCTCTCCCCCCCCTCTCCCCCCCCTCTCCCCCCCCTCTCCCCCCCCCTCTCTCCCCCCCCTCTTCCCCCCCCCTCTTCCCCCCCCCTCTTCCCCCCCCCTCTTCCCCCCCTCTTCCCCCCCCTCTTCCCCCCCTCTTCCCCCCCTCTTCCCCCCCTCTCCCCCCCTCCCCCCCTCTCCCCCCCCCCTCCCCCCCTCTCCCCCCCTCTCCCCCCCTCCCCCCCCTCTCCTTCAACTTCTTAAAACTGTCCCCACTCCTTCTCTCTCCCCCCCTCTCCCCCCCCTCCCCCCCCCTCCACCCCCCTCCCCCCCTCTCCCCCCCCCTCTCCCCCCCTCTACCCCCCTCTACCCCCCTCTACCCCCCTCTCCCCCCCTCTCCCCCCCCTCTCCTTAAACTTCTTAAAACTGTCCCCACTCCTTCTCTCTCCCCTTCTCCCTCTCCCCCCCTCTCCCCCCCTCTCCCCCCCTCTCCCCCCCTCTCCCCCCCTCTCCCCCCCTCTCCCCCCCTCTCCCCCCTCTCCCCCCCTCTCCCCCCCCCTCCCCCCCCCTCTCCCCCCCCTCTCCCCCCCCTCTCCCCCCCTCCTCCCCCCCCTCCTCCCCCCCCTCCTCCCCCCCCTCCTCCCCCCCCTCCTCCCCCCCCTCTCCTTCAACTTCTTAAAACTGTCCCCACTCCTTCTCTCTCCCCCCCTCTCCCCCCCTCTCCCCCCCCTCTCCCCCCCCTCCCCCCCCCCTCCCTCCCCCCCCTCTCCCCCCCCTCTCCCCCCCCTCCCCCCCCCCCCCCCCTCCTCCCCCCCTCCTCCCCCCCTCCTCCCCCCCCTCCTCCCCCCCTCTCCTTCAACTTCTTAAAACTGTCCCCACTCCTTCTCTCTCCCCCCTCTCCCCCCCCTCCCCCCCCTCCCCCCCCTCCCCCCCCTCCCCCCCCTCCCCCCCTCTCCCCCCCCTCTCCCCCCCCTCTCCCCCCCCTCTCCCCCCCCTCTCCCCCCCTCTCCCCCCCTCTCCCCCCCCCTCCTTAAACTTCTTAAAACTGTCCCCACTCCTTCTCTCTCCCCTTCTCCCTCTCCCCCCCTCTCCCCCCCTCTCCCCCCCCGCTCCCCCCCTCTCCCCCCTCTCCCCCCTCTCCCCCCTCTCCCCCCCTCTCCCCCCCCTCTCCCCCCCTCTCCCCCCTCTCCCCCCTCTCCCCCCTCTCCCCCCTCTCCCCCCTCTCCCCCCTCTCCCCCCTCTCCCCCCTCTCCCCCCCTCTCCCCCCCTGAAATAAACCGCAGAAATAAAGTTTCCCCCTTCCCCTCCCCCCACCCACCACATAAAAGAAGACCTACAACAAACATTTTGGTTTAACAGGACTAAAAATAAAAATAAAAAAGGGTGAAATGAAGGACTGCAGGCCGATTAGGAAAAGGGGAGATGCAACGAGACCTGTGTGTCATGGTACACCAGTCATTGAAAGTAGGCATGCAGGTGCAGCAGGCAGTGAAGAAAGCGAATGGTATGTTAGCATTCATAGCAAAAGGATTTGAGTATAGGAGCAGGGAGGTTCTACTGCAATTGTACAGGGTCTTGGTGAGGCCACACCTGGAGTATTGCGTACGGTTTTGGTCTCCTAATCTGAGGAAAGACATCCTTGCCATAGTGGGAGTACAGAGACGGTTCACCAGACTGATTCCTGGGATGGCAGGACTTTCATATGAAGAAAGACTGGATAGACTCGACTTGTACTCGCTAGAATTTAGAAGTTTGAGGGGGAATCTTATAGAGACTTACAAAATTCTTAAGGGGTTCTTAAGACTAGATGCAGGAAGATTGTTCCGATGTTGGGGAAGTCCAGAACAAAGGGTCACAGTTTAAGGACAAGGGGGAAGTCTTTTAGGACCGAGATGATAAAATCATTTTTCACACAGAGAGTGGTGAATCTGTGGAATTCTCTGCCTCAGAAGGTAGTTGAGGCCAGTTCATTGGCTATATTTAAGAGGGAGTTAGATGTGGCTCTTGTGGTTAAAGGGATCAGGGGGTATGGAGAGAAGGCAAGTACAGGATACTGGGTTGGATGATCAGCTATGATCATATTGAATGGCAGTGCAGGCTCGAAAGGCCGAAGGGCCTACTCCTGTACCTATTTTCCATGTTTCTATGTCTATCTTTGGTTTAAACCATCATCTGCAGTTCCTTCCTGCATTGTAATATTCTCTATATTCTTTTGTTACTTGCTAAATTCTCAATGGAGAACAGATATAAACTCTGGTATCCAGAGGTATTCTATTCTCCATCCTCGGCATAATTAGTTTCTGGTTGCTGCAGTTCACCTCCTGAACATGTCCTGATATCTCCACAGCGCAGTCCAAGATGATAAAATTCCAGTACAAATTATATTTCAACCTGTAACCTCCTGACTTCCAACATTTGGAGGAGACTGTTTACTTTGTAACTCCCAAGTTTCCCCTTCTGTCTACACCAAACACTTTCCATCTAACAGCAGAATTCTCTGTAGATGTAACATTTGCCCTGTCTCATTATGCATGGACCCAAAAAGTCTTTCCAGGTGAATCACCAATTAATTTGCACTTTGTTCAATCAAATTTACTGCATTTGATGTTCCCAATCTGGAGCTACCTGGAGAGATTGAACACAGATTGGGTGGTCACTTCACAGAGCATCTGCATTCAGCCTGTAAATTCATGTCATCATCCACCTTGACCTATCTGGCTGTGGTTACCAGGGACTGGTATAATGAGACCTAGCATAAGCATGTGGAACAACACCTCATCTTCCTTCTGGGATTGTTAGAGTCTTCCAAACTCAATGGTGGATTCTACAATTTAGGTAACTTGCTTGCTCAGTGTGTATCACAACTGACCAGTCATTCGGTGAAGGTAGACTCAAAAAGCTGGAGCAACTCAGCGGGACAGGCAGCATTTCTGAGATGGAGTGGGTGACGTTTCAGGTTGAGACCCTTCTCGGTGACATTGGCTCAGTTATTCTCTCTGCATTACCTCAGTCAAGGATCAAGAGTCAAGAATGTTTAATTGGCATTGGAATATAGAGCAATGATGATCTTAATTGCAGCAGGTAACAGGTCTGTAAGCACATAGTTAATATATAATGAACAACAAATTAATAAATTAATAGCCCCAATACTAGTACATACACCTGAAGTCCTTACTGCAACCAAAGACAGTCCATAGTTGATGTTATTGTTGTGTCGTGTTCCTGTTCCTGATGGTTTAGAGTTTCCAGCTTACAGAGAGCATGGACTGGCCCTTCAGTCCACTGAGTCCCTTTCAACCATCAATTACCTACTCACACTAGTTTGATGTTATCCCACTTTCTCATCCACTCCTGACACATGAGGGACATTTATTTTCACAGAGGTCAATTAACCATCAAACATATGTCTTTGTGATGTGGGAAGGAACCCAAGCACCCAGAGGAAACCCACGTGGTCACAGGGAGAATGTGCCAACTCCACACAAACAGCAGTCCGGGTCAGGTTCGAAGCTGAGTCTCTGACATTGTGAGAGAGCAGCTCTACAAACTGCACCACTACGCAGCCCTTTGTTGTTGGGAACAAAGTATTCATGGTGTGCACAGTTTTCAGACACCTATACCTTCTACCCAATAGTAGGAATTACATGAGCGTGTGGCCAGGGTGGTGTGGGTCTTTGAGAATACTAACTGCCTTTTTGAGATAGTGCCTCCCATATTGATCCTTTCGATGTTTACAAGATCAGTTCCTGTGGCTACCCTTCTCTGTAATCTTCTTTGTTCATGGGCATTTGAGTTGCTGAACCAAGCTATGATACATAGTCAATATGCTCTCTACCGCACATCTTTGGAAGTTCAGGAGAGTATTAGTCGACTTACGGAATATCCTCAATCTGCCGAGGAAGTGGTGATATTGATGAGCTGTTCTATGATTGCTGGGCCCAGGACAGATCTTCAGAGATATGCATAGCCAGGAACTTGATGTTGACTCTCTCCACCATGACCCATCAATGAAGACAGTTTAAAGGATCCTCGGCTTCTCCTTTCTAAAGTCAACAATCAGCTCCTTGACGCGCTGATGTTCAGAGCAAGATTGTTGTTTTGGCACCATTCAAGCAAATGGCAATGGCAACCAATGGTCACCATTACTGATTATTCATCCAACAACAGTGGTATCGTTGATGAAATAAAAACAGCATTGGAGCTGTGTCTGCTGCAAAGTCATGAGTATGGAGTGAGTGGAGAAGAGGACTGAAGACACAGCCCTATGGTGCTCCTATGCATGGTCATTGAGGAGGAAGTGCTGTTGTGAATTTGATTGCCATCTGCCTCTGAGGAAGTTGAGGATTGAGTTGCACAGGAATGCACAGAGATCCAGTTCTGAGTTTGATAATTAATGAGAGGGGTGCTGAATGCTGAGCTGTAGTCAATCAACAACAACCTGATGAATGTGTTCTTATTGTCCAAGTGGTCCAGTGCAGAGATGAGAGCCAGCAACATTGCATCCCCAGCTGATTATTGTAGTGGGTCAATGTTTGTGCTAAGGTAGGAGTTGATATGAGTCTTAACCAACCTCCCAAAGCACTCCATCACCTTGGGCATTGGTGCAACTGATCAGTAGTCATTGAGCCATGTCACCTCACTCATCTCACTAGGAACATAGAAACATGGAAAATAGGCGCAGGAGTAGTCCATTCAGCCCTTCGATCCAGCACTGCCATTCGTTGTAATCATGGCTGATCATCCACAATCAGTAACCTGTGCCTGCCCTCCCCATACCCCTTACTTCCGCTAGCCCCAAGAGCTTTATCTAACTCACTTTTCTAAATTCATCCATTGACTTGGCCTCCACTGCCTCTTGTAGCAGAGAATTCCACACATTCACTAATCTCTGGGTGAAAACGTTTTTTCTCATCTCAGTTTTAAATGATCTCCCCATTTAGACTGTGGCCCCTGGTTCTGGACTCCCCCATCATTGGGAACATTTTTCCTGCATCAAGCTTGCCCAGTCCTTTTATAACTTTATATGTTTCTATAAGTTAACCATATAACAATTACAGCATGGAAACAGGCCTTCTCGGCCCTTCCAGTCCGTGCCGACCATTTATTTTCCCCTAGTCCCATCTACCTGCACTCAGACCATACCCCTCCATTCCCTTCCCGTCCATATACCTATCCACTTTACTTTTAAATGTTAAAATCAATCCTGCCTCCACCACTTCTGCAGAAAGATCATTCCACACAGCCACCACTCTCTGAGTAAAGAAGTTCCCCCTCATGTTACCCATAAACTTCTGTCCCTTAATTCTCATGTCATGCCCTCTTGTTTGAATCTTTCCTACCCTCAATGGGAAAAGCTTATCCACGTCAACTCTGTCTATCCCTTTCATCATTTTAAAGACCTCAATCAAGTCCCCCCTTAACCTTCTGCGCTCCAAAGAATAAAGACCTAACTTGTTCAACCTTTCTCTGTAACTTAGTTGCTGGAACCCAGGCAACATTCTAGTAAATCTCCTCTGTACTCTCTCTATTTTGTTGACATCCTTCCTATAATTAGGCGACCAAAATTGTACACCATACTCCAGAATTGGTCTTACCAATGCCTTGTACAATTTTAACATTACTTCCCTACTCCTATATTCAATGATCTGATTTATAAAGGCCAGCACACCAAAAGCTTTCTTTACCACCCTATCTACATGCGATTCCACCTTCAGGGAACTATGCACAGTTATTCCTAGATCCCTCTGTTCCACAGCATTCCTCAATTCCCTACAATTTACTATGTACGTCCTATTTTTATTTGTCCTGCCAAACATGAGAAGTCCCTCTCATCCTTCTAAATTCCAGTGACTAGGACAAAGGACATTTATTATCACATACACCAATTGGTGCAGTGAAATTTGAGTTGCCATGCAGCACACAAATAAGATAAATACAACACTATAGAATTTAACATAAAAAACATCCCCCCACAACGGAATTAACGTTTCCCACTGTGAGGGAAGGCACCAACGTTTTGGTTTCCTGGATGCGCATATGGTGCGCATTACGCATGCATGGTGCGTGGTGACGTAGGCAGTGATGCGCGGTTGGGCGTGGCACCCCAGGATTTTGGGATGTACAAAATGTTTGTGCGCCATCTGCGTGAGGCGCAAGTGGGACAGGCCCTTTGAAGAAGGGGACTGAGAAAACATCCTTGCGGGCCACCAGTGTTGAGGATTATCAAAAAGAATGATTTGTCACCTATCGTCACTAATTGTGGTCTGTTGGTCAGGAAGTCGAGTCTGAAAGAACTGCTGCCTGTTTCAGTATTGTGTGATCATCAAAAAGTTCACAAGGTTGAAGATAGACAGAAAGAAAAGCTTTGTGCCTCATCATGTGAATGCAAAATACTCCGGCCAATGGTTCTGTGTTTTTCATGCCGCTGCTTTGAAGTATGCCGATCAAGCACCAGGCGGGGCTCTTCACGTAATCCCTCATCGTAACTCCTCATAAAATAAAGATCAAACTTTGAACAGGTAAGTTCTCCTTTAATCTTACTATTACAGCACGGAAACAGGCCTTCTCGGCCCTTCCAGTCCGTGCCGACCATTTATTTTCCCCTAGTCCCATCTACCTGCACTCAGACCATACCCCTCCATTCCCTTCCCGTCCATATACCTATCCACTTTACTTTTAAATGTTACAATCGATCCTGCCTCCACCACTTCTGCTGGAAGATCATTCCACACAGCCACCACTCTCTGATTCCCTCGATTCCCTTAGCCCTAAGAGCTAAATCTAACTATCTTGAAAACTTCAGAGGCTGAGAGGAGACCTGAATAAAATGTATAAAATTATGAGAAATAGATTCAGAACATTTACCCCAGGGCTGAGATTTCAAAGATTAGAGGGCATAACTTTGAGGTTAGAGGGTGGAAGCTTGAAGGAGTTGTCCAGGGCAAGTCTTTTGAGCAGACACTGATAGGTAATTGAAAGACCAGGGGCGGTAGTGAAAAGGGAGGCAATGATGAGATGTAAGATGCTTTCAGATAGGCATATGGATATGTAGGGAATGGAGTGATATGGGTCAAAGCAAGCAGATGGGATGAATTTAGTTTGGCATTATGTTTGACACAGCCAATGTGGGCCAATGGAGCTATTCCTGTGCTACAGTGTTCCGTGTTCTATGCTCCATATTTAATTTGTTTGATTGAAGGGAAATGTCAGCCAGAAGATGAGGGAACTTTACTTTCTAATCATGCTTCAAAAGCACAGTACTTTACATGATGTAAAGAGCTTTGGAAATTTGCCAGAATGTGAAAGGCTTTCGATTAAGGTGAATCATTTGTTCATCTCTTGGACTGCGATTTCTGGCTCTTTTAACAATAATTTTAGAAGGAAGTGAAACCAAGGCTGTGATAATATCTGAAACCAAATGGTCCTGCTGAAGTCCAAATTTAACATTGCTGAGTTTGTTATTGGAGTCTTCTATCCGTTGTACAATTGGCAATATCTTCCACCACTTTACTAGTGATTGAGAGTCAATTGATGAGGTGATAATTACCCAGATTGGATCTTCTTGTTTCTAAGGCCAATTTTCCATGTTGTTGGGTAGGTGCCAGTGTTGGAACTGTAATAGCACAGTGTGGCTAGAGATGTAGCTTTCTCTGAAGTGCAATTGCAAGTAATCAGGGCCACAATCATGTCTACTTTGGTGAAAATAGAACTCTTCACTTTATTTATATCATGTGGAATGAATCAAATTATCTGAAGGCTGGATTCTGTGAGGGCAGGGATCTCAGTAGAAAGCTGACATGGATCATTCAAATATGCATGAGAATCCTCCAGTCATGCCATTAATCCTCTGAGATGGTGCTCCAACATGTGGTGCTCACTCATCCAATTAATGAACTAATTGTCCAGCACTGTTCATCACTATGTGGCAGGACTGCACAGCTTTGATCTGATCTGTTGTTGGATTGTATAGCTTTAATGAATTGTGTGCTTTTTCCTGGTTAAGCATTCATGTACCCTGCATTGTAGCTTTGGCAGGTTGACTTCATGCGTTTAGGGACCCTTTGGGGAATTCCTGATACATGCTTCTAATGGTGCAGTATTAATGACAGCCTCTGCATTTAGCTAAGGCCATCTGTCGCATCCTCTTGAATTGACAAACATATTCCACATTCAATGAAGATTAAATTCTGGTCACACTTGTATAATTTTGTCACTTTACTGATGATGGTTGAACCTCTAGAGAAACAAGGAAAAGCAGATGCTGGATTAGAAATACGACACAAAGTGCTGGGGTAACTTAGCGGTTCAGGCAGAATCTGTGGAGAACATGGATAGGTGACATTTCAGCAGAGTGATGATGGCTTTTCTGGATGGGAATGACAAAGATCTTAAAGCCTCAACAACCACTGTTTTGATTCTTGGATGGGCAATATATTTCTGACTACTTGTCATGTACAGCTGATCTATGCAGGATCTTGATATGAGTGACATTTCCTCATTCTGAATGTACACCTCACAGTGAGTTCTGGCCTGTCACCTGCAACAAGTGGGAGAGGGAGAACAGCTTTGCTGTCACCACTCCCGATTCTTACTCACAATTTTAGCACCTCAATACTTTTCACTGCAGATCTTCTTCTTCTTGCATATGGCGTGTACAACCTAAAGTTGTAGGATAACTTGTTCTATTTGATCTTATTTGTTTGTGCATGTCAGGTTGAATGCATTCGTCGAAACCGGGCGGATCACGTGAAGGTTGCAATCTCCCACCCCTCACTGCAGATAAAGCAAGGTGATTGCACCTGGTGATTCACAATACCATGTGGCATTGTTCAAGATGCTGCTCACAGATGACCAACGAAAAATGATCTATTCAACGCTGACATTTAATCAGTGAGGGAATTAAATTTGGGAGAGAACAGTCTGAAGAAGATTGAATCGGCCATAATCTCATTGAATGGCAGAGAAGTTCCCAAGCGGATGAAATGCCAACTCTTGTTATTTCATGTGGTTTTATGTCCTTATGGATAAAGAGGTTTAGTCGCTTCAAATTCTCTTTCCTTCAATGTTACTGATTTCTGAATGGATTCAGTAGGTCCAACCTGGTTACCACACTCTTAACATTGCCCATGTAGTTAATGCCCCTTACTGTTCTCCTGATAGATTTTTCCACAAGTGGGAGAGTCTAGCCTCAAAATTAAAATACATTCTTTTAGGAAGAAGATGAGGGGGAATTTCTTTATTCAGAGGGTGGTGAATGTGTGGAGGCCAGGTCAGTGAATATATTTAAGGCAGAGATAGATACATTTTTGATTAAACATAGAAACATCAAAAAAACGGTGCAGGAGAAGGCCATTTGGCCCTTAGAGCCTGCCCCACCATTCATTGTGATCACGGCTGATCATCCACAATCAGTAACCCTTGCCTGCCTTCTTCCCATACCCCTTGATTCTGCTAGCCCCTAGAGCTCTATCTAACTCTCTTTTACATTCATCCAGTGAATTGGGCTTCTGTAGCAGAGAATTCCACAAATTCACAACTCTCTGGGTGATAACGTTTCTTCTGATCTCAGTTTTAAATGGCCTCCCCTTTATTCTTGGACTGTGGCCCCTGGCTCTGCACTCCCCCATCATTGGGAACATTTCCTAATGTGACACCATTGTGTTAATAATCTGCCTCCTTGTTCTAGCTGCCAACGTGGATAACCTTACATTTATCTACATTATGCTGCATCTGCCATGCCCACTTACTCAACCTGTGCAAGTCGCCCTGCAAACTCCTAGCAGCCTCTTTAAAGTTCACAGTGCCAGCCAGCTTTGTATCATCCACAAATTTGCTGGTGTTACTTTTAATCCCATCATGTAAATGGCAATATTGTAAATAGTTGCGGCCCCAACACCGAGCCTTGCGGCACTCCACTCGCCACTGCCTGCCATTCAGAAAGGGACACGTTTATTCCTACTCTTTGTTTCCTGTCTGCCAACCAATTCTCTATCCATGTCAACATCCTAGCCCCAATACCATGTGCTCTAATTTTGCTCACTAATCTCCTGTGTGGGATCTTATCAAAAGCTTTCTGAAAGTCTAGATACACTACATCCGCTGGCTTTCCTTCATCCATTTTACTTGTCACATCCTCAAATAATTCCGGAAGATTAGTGAAGCAGGATTTCCCCTTCATAAATCCATGCTGACTTTGACCAATACTTTTACTGTTATCCAAATGGGCCGTTATTACTTATTTATTATTTGACTCCAGCATCTTTCACACCAGCGAAGTCAGGCTAACTGATCTATAATTCCCTGTTTTCTTTTCAGTCCTTTCTTGAAAAGTGGGATAACATTAGCTACCCTCCAATCTACAAGAACTGATCTTGAATTTATAGAACCATGAAAAATGATCGCCACGATTTGTAGAGCCACCTCCTTGAGTACCCTGGGATGCAGACCATCAGGCCCTGGGGATTTATCATCCTTCAGTCCCATATGTTTGCCCAATACTATTTCTGTCCTAATGCAAATTTCTTTCAGTTCCTCAGTCTCCCTAGATCCTCTGTCCTCCAGTATATCTGGGAGATTGTTTGTGTCTTCCTTAGTGAAGACAGAACCAAAGTACCTGTTCAACTCTTCTGCCATTTCCTCATGTCCCATAATAATTTCCCCTGTTTCTCCCTTCAAGGGACCCACATTTGTCTTTACTAATCTTTTTCTCTTAACATATCTAAAGAAGCTTTCGCTATCCTTCCTTATATTTTTGGCTAGCTCAGCCTCGTACTTCATCTTTTTGTTACCTTCTGTTGTCCTTTGAAAATTTCCCAATCCTCTGGCTTCTCGTTTCTCTTCGCTATGTTACACATCTTTTCTTTTAGTTTTATTCCATCCCTATCTCCGCTGTCAGCCATGGTTGCCTCTTACTCCCCTTAGTACAGGTATCAGAAGTTATGGGGAGTTATGGGGAATAGGGTGAGGAGGGAGAGATAGATCAGTCATGATGGAATGATGGAGTAGACTTCATGGGCCAGATGGCCTATCAATTATGACCTGTTGACTGTACAGCTTGGTTGTTTGAGTGGTTTTGGTTTTTTGATGAGTCTGATTGAGTGAGGCCATGTGAGCGTCCTCCAGGTGCTCCAGGTGGTATCCTTCCACAACTCAAATACATGCAGGTTTGTACGATACTTGGCCCCCATAAATCACCCCTCATGTGTAGAGACTGGATTACAAAGTGGGCTAACATAGAATTAGAGTGAGTAGAAACAAAGAATGCTGGTTTATACCAAAGACGGACACAAAGTGCTGGATTAACTCAGAGGTCAGGCTTAATCTCTGGAGAAAAAAGATAGGTGAGGTTTTGGGTTGGGACCCTTCTTCCAACTGAAAGTATGGCGTGGGCTGGGGTAGTGAGAGCTGGAGGTGAGAAAAGACCAGGACCAATCATGGCTGGCCACAAGTGACCTCAGGCAGGGTGGTGACTGGTGGTCCATTATTGGCTGGGGATGTGTAATCTCAAGAGGGAAACAATAGGAGACCGGAGGAACTGGTGAAACGTCTAGATTGGAGGAAGTGGGGGAAGGGGGGAGGGGAGAGGAGTGCAGGTAGTAGTTATTTAAAATTAGAGAATTCAATGTTCATATCGCTGGGGTGTAAGCTACCCAAGCAAAATATGAGGTGTTCCTCCAATTTGTGCATTGTCTCACTCTGGCAATGGTGGAGGCACAGAACAGAAAGGTCAGTGTGAAAATGGGAAGGGGAGCTGAAATGGTTGACAACCGGGTGATCCAGTAAATCTAGCTGTGTGTTCAGTGAAATGGTTGCCGGGTCCACTATGCATCACATGCCCTATCTGTGGAAGAGCCTACAGTTCTTGTATTGACATCATCGGTCACCTCTGAACCCATACAATTACTATGGAAGCAAGTCATCCTCCATTCTGAAGGACTGGCTCAGAAGATGAAGAAGAATGATGAAGAAATTGTTTGATTTATTTGATGGCGACACTCAGAGTTATGAGAAATAACTTCAATCATTTGCAAGGGGCTGTGGAGGAAATTGTATGTGACCTTGTTTCTCTTGAATAGCTCCTGGTTCCTATAACGTTATTTGTGTCATTCACAAAACGTCATTGATTTATACCATTAATTAACCGAGTTGCATGTAATCATTTAAAGCATGCTTTGGTCACTAATTTGTGATTTGGTCTGGAGAAAGGGTTTAATTGTTAATTAAACATAAACGTTCATAATAAGGTGGACGAGTTGAATATGCAGATAGCTATTAATGACTATGCTATAGTTGGGATCACGGAGACATGGCTCCAGGGGGACCAAGGCTGCGAACTAAACATCCAGGGATATTCAATATTCAGGAGGGATAGACAGAAAGGAAAAGGAGGTGGGGTAGCGTTGCTGGTGACAGAGGAGATTAATGTAATAGAAAGGAAGGACATTAGCTTGGAGGATGTGGAATCGATATGGGTAGAGCTGCGAAACTCTAAGGGGCAGAAAACGCTAGTGGGAGTTGTGTATAGGTTGCCTAACAGTAGTAGTGGAGTTGGGGATGGCATCAAACAGGAAATTAGAAATGCGTGCAACAACGGTAAAACAGTTATAATGGGTAACTTCAATCTACATATAGATTGGATGATTCAAATGGGCAGGGGTGCTGAGGGAGAGCATTTCTTGGAATGTATGCGGCATAGTTTTCTAAACCAACATGTAGAGGAGCCAACGAGAGAGCAGGCTATTCTAGAGTGGGTATTGAGTAATGAGGAAGGGTTAGTTAGCAGTCATGTTGTGCGTGGTCCCTTGGGCAAGAGTGGCCATAATATGGTTGAGTTCTTCATTAGGATGGGGAGTGATATAATTAAGTCAGAGTTCTGAAATTAAACAAAGGTAACTTTGAAGGTATGAGATGTGAATTGGCCAAGATAGACTGGCAAGTGATTCTTAAAGGGTCGACAGTGGGTGTGCAAAGGAAGGTATTTAAAGACTGTATGGATGAACTACAACAATTTATCCCAGTTTGGCAAAAAAATAAATCAGGGATAGAAACATAGAAACATAGAAAAATAGGTGCAGGAGTAGGCCATTCGGCCCTTTGAGCCTGCACCGCCATTCAATGTGATCATGGCTGATCATCCAATGGCAGTGCATCCAGGGATAACAAGGGAAATCAGGGATAGTATCAAAACAAAAGATGAGGCATACAAATTTGCCCCAAAAAGCAGCCTACCAGAGGACTGGGAAATATTGCCAGCAGAGTCCAGCAGAGGAGGACAAAGGGATTAATTAGGAAAGGGAAAATAGATTATGAAAGAAAACTGTCAGGGAACATAAAAACTGACTGCAAAAGTTTTTTTATAGATATGTGAAGAGAAAGAGATTAGTTAAAACAAATGTAGGTCCCTTGCAGTCAGAAACTGGTGAATTGAACATGGGGAACAAGGACATGGCAGACCAATTGAATAACTACTTTGGTTCTGTCTTCACTAAGGAAGACATAAATAATCTGCTGGAAATAGCAGGGGACCAGGGGTCAAATAAGGTGGAGGAACTGAGTGAAATCCAGGTTAGCCGGGAAGTGGTGTTGGGTAAATTGAACGGATTGAAGGCCGATAAATCCCCAGGGCCAGATAGTCTGCATCCCAGAGTATTTAAGGAAGTAGCCACAGAAGTAGTGGATGCATTAGTGATAATTTTTCAAAATTCCTTAGATTGTGGAGTAGTTCCTGAGGATTGGAGGGTAGCTAATATAACCCCACTTTTTAAAAAAGGAGTGAGAGAGATAACGGGAATTACAGACCAGTTAGTCTAACATCGGTAGTGGGGAAGTTATTAAAGATGGGATAGCAGTACATTTGGAAAGTGGTGAAATCATTGGACAAACTTGGCATGGATTTACAAAAGGTAAATCATGTCTGATGAATCTTATAGAAGTTTTCAAGGATGTAACTAGTAGAGTGGACAAGAGAGAACCAGTGGATGTGCCATATCTAGACTTTCAGAAGGCTTTCGACAAGCTCCCACATAAGAGATTAATATACAAACTTAAAGCACACGGTATTGGGGGTTCAGTATTGATGTGGATAGAGAACTGGCTGGCAGACAGGTAGCAAAGGGTAGGAGTAAACAGGTCCTTCTCAGAATGGCAGGCAGTGACTAGCGGGGTACCACAAGGCTCAGTGCTGGGACCCCAGCTATTTACAATATATATTAATGATTTGGACAAGGGAATTGAATGCAACATCTCCAAGTTTGCGGATGACACTAAGCTGGGGGGTAGTGTGAGGAGAATGCTAGGAGGCTGCAAAGTGACTTGGAAAGGCTGGGTGAGTGGGCAAATGCATGGCAGATGCAGTATAATGTGGATAAATGTGAGGTTATCCACTTTGGTGGCAAAAACAGGAGGGTAGACTATTATCTGAATGGTGGCAAATTAGGAAAAGGGAAGATGCAACGAGACCTGGGTGTTATGGTACGCCAATCATTGAAAGTAGGCATGCAGGTGCAGCAGGCAGTGAAGAAAGCAAATGGTATGTTAGCATTCATAACAAAAGAATTTGAGTATAGGAGCGGGGAGGTTCTACTGCAGTTGTACAGGGTTTTGGTAAGACCACACTTGGAGTATTACGTACAGTTTTGGTCTCACAATCGGAGGAAAGACATTCTTGTCATAGAGGGGGTACAGAGAAGGTTCACCAGACTGATTCCTGGGATGTCAGGACTTTCATATGAGGAAAGACTGGATAGGCTTGTCTTGTACGCGCTAGAATTTAGAAGACTCAGGGGGGATCTTATAGAAACTCCCAAAATTCTTAAGGGGTTGGATAGGCTAGATGCAGGAAGATTGTTGCCGATGTTGGGGAGGTCCAGAACAAGGGGTCACATAGATAAGGGGGAATTCCTTTAGGACCGAGATGAGGAAAACATTTTTTTCACGCAGAGAGTGGTGAGTCTCTGGAATTTCATTTCGGAGTCACGTGAGTGACTTCGTGAAGAGCCCGCCGGCGTGCATGCTCGACATATCGTCGTAACGCGTTGCTGCGACGGCTGACGGAGGAGCATGCTCCTCGCCACCCCTTCATAAGGAACCACGCAGGTAAGTATGCTACCTTAAGTTGGTGGTTCTTGTTGTGTTTGCTTCACAGCAAGAACATGGATGGGAGTTTGAGAGGCCGGAGATCGGGAAGAAGTCGCCGGCCAGCAGTTCCGGAGCGAGAGTTGTCGGGGGTACCTGCAACGCAGACCGGAACGAGGGCGGAGATGTCGGTGAGCTCTGTCTTTTCAGGTCCGGACCCGCCCGCACACCACAGCTCGGAGGAGTTTGACGAGGAGGAGTGTGGTGTGCCGCCAGAGCAGGACGACCCTGCCATGGCAGTCCGGTCGTCAGCAGGCTTGCTGACGGCCTCGAGCAGACGGGTCCGTGCGGCTGCACGGCCCGCTTCACGAAGCCCCCTGCGCAGGGGAAGTGCAGGAGCCCAGACGCCTAACCCTGTCGGGGCTAAGGCTCTGCCTGCCGCTAAGGAGCGGTCAGGTTCCAGGACGGGACCCGGGGCAGCTGTGAGGTCCAGCCGTCGCCCCCAACTTCCGACGCTGGGACGAGTCAGTTGGGGGTCCCGTCACGGTCGCCGAGCCCCCCATGGATGGGTGGGCGAGACCATGCGTCGGCAAGGTCCACGATGTGGGCAGCTGGCAAGCCTGCACGGGCCCAAGGTATACAGGCTTCGGCTGGTGCCGACACTATGCCGCATCTGTCCTTAGAGGCAACGGCTTCCGCTCCCGCTACACGGAGGCGGTTGAACACGCCCGTGCAGGAATCGCGCAGTTTCGCCTCGGCGGCTGTCGACGACAACTACCGGCACCGGCAGGGCCTCGACGAGGTGCGGGCCGATGACAGGAGCCCCGGCCAATTTTCAGAGCTGGAGGACTCCGACCACCTGAGTGTTCAGGGTGAAGGGCGTATTGACCATATAGAGCGGCTGCTGGAACGTCTCATCCAACATCAACAGGCATCCAGCAGCGACAGGCACAGGGCTTCATCACCAGCTTCATACACCAGCCTGGAGCAGCAGGACGAGGAGGCCGTGGGCGACCCCATCCCACCCCCGCCTGAATTACCGGCGGAGGACCTCCTCGATGTGGCCACCAAGTTTGCAGCCCCTCATTCCTTGGGGCTTCCTATCAATACAAAGCTGGCAGCCACTGTGGACTTCCTAAATAATCACCAGCTTCAGGAGGAAGTTCTATTACAAGCCATGAGCCGTCACAAGGCTCCATCAAGCTGCAACTCCCTCAACGTGCCTGTGGTCAATACGCCGATATGGGGCAACATCAGTGCGGCTATCCGTCAGCAGGAGCTGAAGATTCAGCGGATCCTGAAACTCCTCACGGCCGGGATTACTGCCTTTGTGCGGTCTGTCGATGGAGAGGAGCTTAATTTGGACCAGGAGGATGCTCTGGTGCTTCTATGCGCTACTCAAAACGAAATTAACGGCTTTCGGAAAAATAGCATCCGCCCAGCGCTCAACCCCAAATTTGCAGGGTTGTGCAAACCACCGCCGCCGCCGCCGCCCCGTCAGCTCTTTGGCGAAGACCTTTCCAAAAGGGTCAGAGAGCTTGATGAACAAGCCAAGACCGTGGGGCTCATGCGCTCTCAGAGTGCCCCCACGCCATCGAGCTCCAAAGCTTCGCTTGGCCGCTCACGAGGGTCTGCCAGCATGTCTACCAGGAATTACCCTCCAGGTCCAAACCGATATCAGCCACCCCAACCACAGGGGTCTTTTTTAGGACAGGCTCGGCAGAAGCCGAGATGGAAAATGAGGACGCCACGACCTCAAACCAACCCAGCACCTCTATGTCCACCCACTCGTGTCAGGGACCGCCGGTAACCACAGAGGTGAGGCGGTCTGGTTCTCTTTTTTCTCTTTGTTTAACTTCACATGTTGGTGGGCGTTTGCGGTTGTTTGCGGGTGCATGGGGTAATATTACCAGTGATGAGTATGTGTTACGGAATATTCAGGGCCATAGCATTGAGTTTATTAATGGGGACATCCCTCCGTCTCAGCATAGACCGGGTCGTATGTTTAAACTAACGGCTGCGGAACAGTCCGTAGGTTATAAGGAAATTTTAAGGTTGGAACAGAAAGGGGTCATAGAGAAAACGGTTCATGAGCCCGTTGAATTTGTTTCCAATATTTTTACCCGACCTAAGAAAGATGGAGGCTGTAGAGTCATTATTGATCTGACCACTCTGAATAACTTTGTAACATATACTCATTTTAAAATGGACACGTTTGAAACGGCCAAATCATTGATCTCACAAGGGTGCTTTATGGCATGTATTGATTTACAGGATGCGTACTATACCGTACCCATGCAAAAATATTACAGAAGGTTCTTAAAATTTATCTGGATGGACCAGCTGTGGCAATATAGGGCGTTGCCTAATGGGCTCACCACAGCCCCTCGATTATTTACTAAATTGGTGAAGCCAATTATGGCTTATTTAAGACAACAACATCATGTCGTGATGGCCTATTTAGATAATATTTTAATTATCGGACACACCTTGGAATCAGCTCAACAAGGGGTTGCAGCTGCGGTCAATTTGTTCCAACAGCTTGGGTTCATTGTTCATCCAGAAAAATCTAAGTTCTGCCCCACCCAGGTAATTAATTATCTGGGGTTCCAGGTGAATTCCATTAGCATGAGAGTCACCATACCAATTAACAAAGTTGAGGAGGTAACACAGGTGTGTACAGATTTACTCAATACTCGTATACCATCGATTCGTCACACAGCTACTGTCATTGGCAAGATTGTGGCTTTGTTTCCGGCAGCCCGGTATGGACCTCTGCATTATCAAAACTTGCAGAGAGCCAAGATTGCTGCGCTGCGGCGGCACGCTGGTCATTCTGATCGATCAATACAGCTGCCGCCTGCAGCATTGGATGAGTTACGATGGTGGGTTTGCCACATTAGTAACTCGTTTAAAACTATTATTGAGGCGAAACCGATGATATACTTACAAACTGATGCGAGCTCTGATGGCTGGGGAGCTACGAATCAGCATTCTAGTTGTGGGGGCCGATGGGATACCCTTGAGAATACAATGTTGGTATCACAAGGGATCAACTATTTGGAGCTGCTTGCAGCGTTTCACGGACTTCGTGCATATTGTTCCAAGATCTTTGGAGCACATGTCCGGCTCCAAATAGACAACACCACAGCGGTGGCGTATTTAAATCACATGGGCGGTACCAGGTCAGTTTCATGTGATAAATTGGCTAATTCAATTTGGCTCTGGTGTGTCAAGAGAGACATTTGGATTTCAGCCACCTATTTGCCAGGTGAGCTTAATTTTGTGGCGGACGCCAGGTCACGCAAGTTCAATGATAATATTGAATGGATGTTACATCCTGAAATTTTTGCAAAAATCACAGCCAAATTTGGGAAACCGGATATTGACCTTTTTGCGTCCCGGTTGAACCATCAGGTACCAACCTACGTCTCGTGGGAACCAGATCCTGGGGCTATAGCGTTAGATGCATTCTCGCTAGACTGGGGGAATTGCTTTTTCTATGCATTCCCTCCGTTTTGCCTCATCAGTCGGGTATTACGAAAAATTCAGATGGATGGTGCCAAGGGCATCCTTATCATACCCGACTGGCCTACACAGCCGTGGTATCCGATGGTCTTTGACACGCTCAGTGAACCTTGGGTCCGTTTGCAGGGTAGCCCAGAATTAGTTACTCACCCTGTATCAGGGGAGCCACATCCCTGCCATGGCTATTTAAATTTGTTGGCTTGCAGATTCTGAATCGGCCTTTAGTTGGATACGGCCTTTCTACCCGGACCATGGATACCATTGCAGCGTCGTGCCGAGAGTCTACAAGGCGAAGATACCGCTCTCACATCAGGAAGTGGGAAGCCTTCTGCAGCCGCTCTCGCATCACGTACGATGCCGTGACTATAACCGACGTCCTGGAATTCCTCGCGGGGTTGCACCATGATGAACACTTAAGCTACAGTGCCATCAACAGCGCCAGGAGCGCTCTATCATTCTACCTCAATATTGAGGTGGGATCCAACAAGCTAGTGTCCAGGCTCATGTGGGGTATTTTCAATACGAATCCACCTACACCACGCTACAATATCACCTGGGATGTCAGGGTAGTTTTAGCTCTGCTCAGGACGTGGTCCCCCATGGAAGGGCTCCAGCTGGACAAACTCACCATGAAGCTGGTGATGTTACTAGCGCTGACTTCAGCACAGAGGGTACAGACACTCCATAAACTACGTGTCGACAGAATGATGTCTACCCCCACAGAAGTAGTTTTCTTTGTTGACGAGCTACTAAAGCAGCATAGACCTGGGTGCACAGGGCTGCAGCTGAAGTTCCCGGCATACCCCGCAGATGCTAGGCTATGTTTAGCCTCCCACATCCGTTACTACGTCAAGGTGACGGCAAGCATCAGAGGAAAAGAGAGATACCTGCTTGTCACTCATAAGAGACCTCACCATCGAGTGACAACACAGACGATATCCAGGTGGCTTTGAGTCGTCTTGGGTAAGTCAGGTATCAACACTAATGTGTTCAAATCTCATTCCACCAGGGCTGCATCGACGTCAGCGGCGAGGGTCATGGAGGTGCCCATGGACCATATTCTCGCCACAGCAGGATGGGCTAATGAAGCAGTGTTTCAGCGTTTCTACAACCGGCCCGTCGCTGCGCCTCTACAGTTCGCAGAAGCCGTATTAGATGCGGGGCAAGAACGTGGAGATGTCCCCGAATAAGGGGTTTTTGATTTGTTGTTAATAAATATGATTTGTTTTGCAGTATGGACTAGTCAGCACGTTATTCCTCCCATCCATCCCTGGTAGTGGTGTGACAGCATGGACGTGGTCCAGGGCGTGTCATCACAGAAGCTTTGAAGTCTTCACGAAGTCACTCACGTGACTCCGAAATAAAATAGTAAGATTGAACGAGAACTTACCAGTTCGAAGGTTGATCTTTATTTCATGAGGAGTCGAAGTGAGGGATTTCGTGCCCTCCTCGCCCAACCCTCAATCACCTTCATCTGGTAATCTTAGTCGTTTTCATTCTTACTATGTGAAGTCATTTCTTTTCATTGGTTTCTGTGATTCCACGCCGCTACTTTGAAGTATGTCGAGCATGCGCGCCGGCGGGCTCTTCACGAAATCCCTCACCGACTCCTCATGAAATAAAGATCAACCTTCGAACTGGTAAGTTCTCGTTCAATCTTACTATTCTCTGCCACAGAAGGTAGTTGAGGCCAGTTCATTGGCTATATTTAAGAGGGAGTTAGATGTGGCCCTTGTGGCTAAAGGGATCAGGGAGTATGGAGAGAAGGCAGGTACAGGATACTGAGTTGGATGATCAGCCATGATCATATTGAATGGCGGTGCAGGATAGAAGGGCCGAATGGCTTAATCCTGCATCTATTTTCTATGTTTCTATGTTCTTCTTTGATTCTTCTTTGATTCCAAAGCACAATTAAATAGCTGAACTTCTTTGAAGACTACATGTCCTGTAAAGACATTTAAGCAGCCTTAAGCTGCTCTCATGTAAAACTCACTGCACCTTTTATACACTATCCTTGCACAATGCATTGCTGTTTATTTGTGGTTTGGAAGGCACATCAGAGACATAGGTTGGCACGGTGGCGCAGTGGTAGAGTTGCTGCCTTACAACGGTAGAGACCCGGGTTTGATCCTGATATGGGTGCTTGTCTGTATGGAGCTTGTACATTCTCCTCGTGACCTGTGTGGATTTTCACTGGGATCTCTGGTTTCTTCTCACACATCAAGGACGTACAGGTTTGTAGGCTCATTGGCTTAAAATTGTAAATCATCCCTAGTGCGTGTAGTATAGTGTTAGTGTGCGGGGATCACTGATCGGAACGGTCTCGGTGGGCTGTAAGGCCTGTTTCTGCACTATTGCATCAGCCTGAGGAAGGGTCTCGACCCGAAACATTACCGATTCCTTATCTCCAGAGATGCTGCCTGACCCGCTGAGTTACTCCAGCATTTTGTGTCTTCCTTTGATTTAAACCAGCATCTGCAGTTCTTTCCTAAACTAAGCATTTTAGTAGAATGAGAGACAAATGACCAGTTTTCTCGAACGATATTTATTCCGAACACGTTCTCTGGTACTATGGTCTAACAAACGTGACGGGGCACAAAGGTGGTCATCGAACAACTGACGTGGAAAATAGAAAACTGCGCGAAAACTCCGACCCCTCCCAGGTCATGTGCGTGTGTCTTCAGACCGCCGGGTTCGATATTGGCGCGCACCAATAGATGGCGATACAGCATCCACATTAGAATATGAGTTGAAATATTGAATCAAGAAAGGAAAAACAGAAATGGATGAAAGGAAGAGAAAAGAATAATGATGCAGAAAGAAATTCAAACATAATTGCAGAAGATTGCTCTAAAATGAAAGCACAATAACAGTGGACAGAAGGTTTTTGATCTGAAATACCAACTCCTGGTTCACTTAGAAACATAGAAACATAGAAAATAGGTGCAGGAGTAGGCCATTCGGCCCTTCTTGCCTGCACCACCATTCAATGTGATCATGGCTGATCATCCAACTCAGTATCCCGTACCTGCCTTCTCTCCATACCCCCTGATCCCTTTAGCCACAAGTGCCACATCTAACGCCCTCTTAAATATAGCCAATGAACTGGCCTCAACTACCTTCTGTGGCAGAGAATTCCAGAGACTCACCACTCTCTGTGTAAAGAATGTTTTCCTCATTTCGGTCCTAAAGGAATTCCCCCTTATCCTTAGACTGTGACCCCTTGTTCTGGACTCCCCCAACATCGGGAACAATCTTCCAGCATCTAGCTTGTCCAACCCCTTAAGAATTTTGTAGGTTTCTATAAGATCCCCCCTCAATCTTCTAAATTCCATCGAGTACAAACCGAGTCTATCCAATCTTTCCTCGTATGAAAGTCCTGACATCCCAGGAATCAGTCTGGTGAATCTTCTCTGTACCCCCTCTATGGCAAGGATGTCTTTCCTCAGATTTGGAGACCAAAACTGTACGCAGTACTCCAGGTGTGGCCTCACCAAAACCCTGTACAACTGCAGTAGAACCTCCCTGCTCCTATACTCAAATCCTTTCGCTATGAATACCTCACTTCCCAGGTATGCATCCTGATCTGCTGGATATTTCAAGCATTTTCTGTTTATGTTTTAGTATTTGCAGCCACATGAATGGAGGGAAATGACAAACTATCGCCAAGATCAGATGCATCAATCAGGGATATTTTGCAAGAAATGAAAGGAGACACAAAAAGCAATATGCAAAAGATAGAGCGAAAGACTAAACTTAAGAACAGGATTCTTCAAAACAGATAACTAATCGGGACATCTATTTAGACTTTTGCCACACCCTCAATCAACTCGCATTTGCCCAATTGTGTTGTACTATGTTTGTCTTTGAGGCTTTTGCTAAGTGGACTAGAATGTGATCTTTCAGCACGGTAGTGCAATGCTTACAATTTCCATAATTAGTCTCTCAGAAAATTTAGAATTCCCCTCCTTTGACTAGGAGTCAAAACTAAACATTTTGTGCTGGGTTTGTGTTTGGCAACTAAGGCATCAAGAACAGGCCCAGTGGTGTAGCTGATGGAGTTGCTGCCTCACAGCACCAGAGACCCAGGTCTGATTTGACCTTGGGTGCTGTCTGTGTAGGGTTTGGAAGTTCTCCCTGTGACTGTGTGGGTATCCTCCGAGTGAGTAAACCTGTATGAATGGGTGATTGCACTTGTACGATTGGGTGATTGATGGCCAGCATGGACTTGGTGGGTTGAAGGTCGTGTTTCCATGTTGTAGCTCTAAACTGTTGTTTCGTTTCCTGCATTTTATTGCACCAGGGATGATACAGAGCCGATTTACCGGTGAAAAGCTGACTAGATTGGGATAGCTTTTGTTCTGAAATAAAGGAAACCAATGAGATTTATTTGGAAAGTACAAAATTATTATAGATCAATATTGGAACAACAGGAATAGGAAGGACCAGTTTCCATTGGCAGGGGAACTGATTGCAAGGGAGCAGAAGACTTAAATTAATTGGTGGAATAGCCGAGGAAACAAACATTCATGAAGATCTGGATAGGCACAGGGAAGTGTAGGGAACAGAGAGATATGGATTTTGTGTCCCTATGTAACAGGGGCTGCAAAGAAAAACAAGGACCTATGGACCTTATCTTCTAAGGATAAGGGGGAATTCCTTTAGGACCGAGATGAGGAAAACATTCTTTACACAGAGAGTGGTGAGTCTCTGGAATTCTCTGCCACAGAAGGTAGTTGAGACCAGTTCATTGGCTATATTTAAGAGGGCGTTAGATGTGGGCACTTGTGGCTAAAGGGATCAGAGAAGGCAGGGACGGGATACTGAGTTGGATGATTCGCCATGATCACATTGAATGGCGGTGCAGGCTCGAAGGGCCGAATGGCCTACTCCTGCACCTATTTTTCTATGTTTCTATGTTTCTATGGACCAGTAAGCCGAACGTACTGAAGAGGATTCTGAGGGAGAAGATAAACATACATTGGATTGATTGGTGTAATTGTGGATAGTCAGCATGGCTTTGTGCATGGGAGTTCATGATTCATATAATTGACTGAGTGTTTTGAAGAAGTAAGCAAGAAGGTTGATGAGGGCAGGGCCATAGACATGTTCTATGTAGATTTCAGGTTTTGCATGGTATGCTCCAGTGATAATCAGCTAATTGAATAATTGGTTTCATGATAGGAAGCAGAGAGTGGTGGGCAATGAATTGGCAACTGGAATATAGTTTAGCAAACTGTACAGTCATGCAGGAGGAATAGAGACATAGATTATTTTTTTTTCGATAGATTACTTTCTATCACAAAAGATTATTGGGACACCGCTACCACCCTTGGAGGGCATCTACCACACACGGTGCCTTAGGAAGGCCATCAGCCTCCATAAAAACTCCTCTCACCCTTGTAATGAATCCTGCCTCCAACACTTCTGCAGGAAGATCATTCCACACAACCACCACTCTCTGAGTAAAGAAGATCCCCCTCATGTTGCCCCTAAACTTCTGTCCATTAATTCTCATGTCATGCCCTCTTGTTTGAATCTTCCCTACCCTCAATGGGAAAAGCTTATCCACTGTCTATCCTTTTCATCATTTTAAAGACCTCAATCAAGTCCCCTTAACCTTCTGCGCGCCAAAGAATAAAGACCTAACGTTCAACCTTTCTCCATAACTTAGTTGCTGGAACCCAGGCAACATTCTAGTAAATCTCCTCTGTACTCTCTCTATTTTGTTGACATCCTTCGTATAATTAGGCGACCAAAATTGTACATCATACTCCAGAATTGGTCTCACCAATGCCTTGTACTATTTTAACATTACTTCCCTACTCCTATATTCAATGCTCTGATTTATAAAGACCAACACACCAAAAGCTTTCTTTACCACTCTATCGACATGCGATTCCACCTTCAGGGAACTATGCACAGTTATTCCTAGATCCCTCTGTTCCACAGCATTCCTCAATTCCCTACCATTTACCATGTACGTCCTATTTTGATTTGTCATGCTAAGATGTAGCACCTCGCACTTATCAGCATTAAACTCCATCTGCCATCTTTCAGCCCACTCTTCCAAATGGCCCAAATCTCTCTGCAGACTTCAAATCTACTTCATTATCCACAGCACCGCCTATCTTAGTATCATCTGCATACTTACTTATCCAATTTTCCACCCCATCATCTAGATCATTGATGTACATGACAAACAACAGTGGACCCAAGATCCCTGAGGCACCCCACTAGTCACCGGCTTCCAACCTGACAAACAGCCATCCACCATTACTCTCTGGCATCTCCCATTCAGCCATCTTGCTACTCCGCCATTAACACCCAATGATTGAACCTTCTTAACCAACCTTCCCTGGGGAACCTTGTCAAAGGGCTTACTGAAGTCCATATAGACAACATCCACTGCTTTACCCTCATCAATTTCCCTAGTAACTTCTTCAAAAGATTCAAGAAGGTTTGTCAAACATGACCTTCCAGGTACAAATCCATGTTGACTGTTCTTGATCAGACCCTGTTTATCCAGATGCTTATATATGTTATCTCTAAGTATCCTTTCCATTAATTTGCCCACCACTGACGTCAAACTAACAGGTCTATAATTGCTAGGTTTATTCTTTGAACTCTTTTTAAACAATGAAACAACATGCGCAGTACGCCAATCCTCCAACACTATTCCCGTTTCTACAAAGATACAAAGATGGTGGAGGGGCAGGCAGTGTTGAGGAAGGAGGGGTATGCAGAGGGACTTGGACAGGTTGGGAAGTGGCAAATAAGTGGCAAAAAGGTGCAAATGGAGTAGAGTGCAGCAAACTCTACGGTCATGCACTTTGGTGGAAGGAATAGAGATGATGACTATTTTTTATAGGTAGAGGATTCAGAAATGGAATGTGCAAGGGGACTTGGGAGTACTGGTGCAGGATTCCCAAAAGGTCAATTTGCAGGCTGAGTTGGCAGTAAAGTATACAAACATAATATTAGCATTCATTTCAAGAGGGCTGGAATATAAAAACAAGTATATAACGCTGAGGCTTTATGAGGCAACCGGTCAGATTTACCGTTTAGAACAATGTGAGCAGTTTTGCCCCCGCCTCCGTGGATAGTCACCTTGTCGTGGTGGGGAAGCTTGTGTGGTCCTGAGATCCTGAGAGCGATGCCGTCTGGAGCTATGCTCCTGGTAAGGTCACCCATGGCGGTAAAGTCGAGGGGGAAATCTCTGACAAAGAGCAATCCAACCAAGACCTCAACAGTGTAACAGTCGAAGGATGATGGCTGACTTTAGTGAAGCTTCACAACGGCTGGGAAGGCGGATGAAGGCTGCAGCAGAAAAGGGTCCCCGGTCATCTTGGACTGCATGCCACTAGATCTTGACCCAGATCTGTCAAGGACCATGTGGTGACTGTGTGCACCAGTTTCCCCACGTTAAACAAAGTCACGCACAGGCTTTCTCCATGAGAGGAAAGTTATACTCATTTCGAGTGACCGCCGATGATGGTAATCTGAGGAAGGATGTGCAGGCATTCTAGAAGGTCCAGAGGAGGTATACAAGAATGATCGTGTTAATGTATGAGGAGTGCTTGATGAACACAGTTTAATGCCAGAGTTTAGAAGGAAGAGGGAGTGTCTTATTGAAAACTACTAAAATAATTAAACAGAGTGGATGTGGAGAGGATGTTTCTAGTAGTGGGAGAAACTAGGACCAGAGAACAGCCTCAGAATTAGTGGATGTACATTTAGAATGAAGATGAGGAGGAATTTATTTATCCAGAGGGTGGTGCATCTATCACAGATGAAGATGGATGCAAAGTTATTGGTCATTATTAAGGCGGAGGTTATTAGGTTGCAGATTTGAAATGGTGTCAAAGATTATGGAGAGCAGACAGGAGAATGGCGTTGAGAGGGAAATAAAGATTAGTGATGATTGAATAATCAGACCCGATAATCATAATCATACTTTATTAGACAAGTATGTTTTATAACCATATAACCATATAACAATTACAGCACGGAAACAGGCCATCTCGGCCCTTCAAGTCCGTGCCGAACAACTTTTTTCTCTTAGTCCCACCTGCCTGCACTCATACCATAACCCTCCATACCCTTCTCATCCATATGCCTATCCAATTTATTTTTAAATGATACCAACGAACCTGCCGCCACCACTTCCACTGGAAGCTCATTCCACACCGCTACCACTCTCTGAGTAAAGAAGTTCCCCCTCATGTTACCCCTAAACCTCTGTCCCTTAATTCTAAAGTCATGTCCTCGTGTTTGAATCTTCCCTATTCTCAAAGGGAAAAGCTTGTCCACATTAACTCTGTCTATCCGTCTCATCATTTTAAAGACCTCTATCAAGTCCCCCCTTAACCTTCTGCGCTCCAGAGAATAGAGACCTAACTTATTTAACCTATCTCTGTAACTTAGCTGTTGAAACCCAGGCAACATTCTAGTAAATCTCCTCTGTACCCTCTCTATTTTGTTGACATCCTTCCTATAATTGGGTGACCAAAACTGCACACCATACTCCAGATTTGGTCTCACCAACGCCTTGTACAATTTTAACATTACATCCCAGCTTCTATACTCAATGCTCTGATTTATAAAGGCTAGCATACCAAAAGCTTTCTTTACCACCCTATCTATATGAGATTCCACCTTCAAGGAACTATGCACGGTTATTCCCAGATCCCTCTGTTCAACTATATTCTTCAATTCCCTACCGTTTACCATGTACGTCCTATTTTGATTTGTCCTGCCAAGGTGTAGCACCTCACATTTATCAGCATTAAACTCCATCTGCCATCTTTCAGCCCATTTTTCCAACTGGCCTAAATCACTCTGTAGACTTTGGAAATCCTCTTCATTATCCACAATACCCCCTATCTTGGTATCATCTGCATACTTACTAATCCAATTTACCACCCCTTCATCCAGATCATTGATGTACATGACAAACAACAAAGGACCCAACACAGATCCCTGAGGCACCCCACTAGTCACCTGCCTCCAACCCGACAAACAGCCATCCACCATTACTCTCTGGCTTCTCCCATTCAGGTTTTGCATTTGATTTGCCATACAATCATACTAATAAAAAGCAACAAAACTCACAGAGTACATTTTAACATAAACATCCACCTCAGTGACTCCTCCACGTTCCTCATTGTGATGGAAGGCAAACAAAAGTTCAATCTCTTCCCTTCATCGGTCAGGGGGGCCTCAAGCCTTCCGTTGATGGGACGATCTTGACTCCCATAGCTGGCAGCAGGCCCTCCACTGTGGTGATGGGGGATTTCAATATGCAGGTGGACTGGGAAAGTCAGCTTGGTTCAGGACCCCAAGAAAGAGAGTTTGTAGAATGCCTCCGAGATTGATTCTTAGTGCAGCTTGCAATGGAGCCGACCAGAGAAAAGACAATTCTGGATTTAGTGTTGTCCTATGAACCAGAACTCGAGGTAAAGGAACCGCTTGGAGGTAGTGATCATAATATGATTAGTATTAATCTACAATTTGAGAAGGAGAGCGTTAAACTGGAAGTGGCAGTGATGCAGTTGAACAAAGGGGACTATGAAGGCATGAGAGGGGAGCTGACCAAAGTAGACTGGAAAGGGATCCTGGCAGGAATGACGGTGGAACAGTAATGGCAGGAATTTCTGGGCATAATCCGGAAGACGCAGGATCATTTTACTTCGGAGTCATGTGAGTGATTCCGCCAGTACGTCAGCCGCATTGGCGCAAGCACCAGTCTGGCAGGACAAAGCTCCTGCCGGTGGTAAGTTAAACTTAAAAGGTAAGGTTGGTTTTTTACTTACCAGGGGATCTTAGGCAGGAGCCTCTTTTTACTGAGATTTTTCCTGCCAGTTTTGCAGCCCGACAAGTTGCTGGTTATGGACTGTGGGGAAGTTCCAGTCCGACCGCAAATGCGGATAAACTGGCAAAATTGATCGGATTGTGAGATAAGGAGCCGGTAACAGTGTAGTTAGCGGCACCCCAGCCTGCAGGGATGCCACAAAAATGGCAAGATATTTAAGCAGAGTCACTGACAGGGGGGTCAGCGGCTCCTAGCGTATGGGATGCCGTTGGAATGGCAAGGAAGCAACGCTGGAGTCACTGACAGTGGGGTCAATGGCTCACAGATGTTGGTCCCCAGTTAAGAAATTACTGGGACTCATTCAGCCCTATTTGGACTCAGGTGAGTCGGGCTATAAAGGGTTTCTCCTTTTAATAAAAAGTATGTCTTTTATAGTGTCTTTTCTTTAAGTAAAAGCTAAAGGCAAAGTAAAAAGTTATTGTTATATGTTCTGCAAATGTTATAATTGTTTAAGCACAGGTTGCTATGAATTATTTTTACCCTTCACAGGTAAAGCTGTACACTAAATGTTGATAGCAATAGCAATAGGGACCTACGGGACAGGCTGCGCCAGCAGTGCCTGACAGGGCTGCTTCATGTGTAAAATGTGCGGGCCTATGGGACAGGCCGCGCAGCAGTGCCTGACAGGGCTGCTTCATATATGAAAGTGCAGGCCGACGGCAGAGCCATGCCAGCAGAGCCTGATGCAGAGCTGTTTTATGTCAAAAAGCGCCGGCCTTTATGAAAGGCGGTGCCAGCAATGCCTGGGACAGGATTGCTCAAATTTACACATATCTGCTCGCCCACGGAGTCGGGAGATGATTCTCCACCGGCGTTGAGAGCAAGGCCCACGGAGTCGGGGGATGATTTCCTCACCGGGGCTGGATAGTGCATTGAAATGACTATCCTAAATACAGCAATTGCTGTATATAGTGCTACAAAGATCTCCCTCTCGGAGGCAGAGACCAAGATGGGTCAGTATCCTGCTGACACTGAGTCTCAGGGTATGGCCGTGGAGCATACCCAAAGGGATGAAGGGCATGTGTCAGAGGTACCTTTCCTGACAATAAAGTTGCCATCCCAGTAGAATATTCTATTGGGTTAAGGCCAATGGGTTCGTATCAGTATTTGTATCCTGCGGCCTGCGGCAGCGCCTGTTACGGTTGCCTACGAATCACCCTCTCTGAGGAGGGAAGAGAAATAGGTCAAGATGACTTCAGGCTCTAAAAATGTCAATAGAACATACTACAGCACATATGTGCCGGCAGTGAACAACGCCAACAGGGGGATGTGAGAACCAGCCGCTGAATCGGTTATTCAGGTAGGTCTATTCTACAGGGGAAGAATCCTGGCAAACAAATTAATTCGGCCAACGACGTGCAAAAGTCATCGTTCAGAACGCACCCCAGGTGCTCATCAGCAGTAGCAGTTCACTGGAGCTGGGGGCAGCATGATAGCTCAGAAATTCCATGCACCTTCCAATCATGCTCAACTAAATGGGTCTAGCACTTCCAAAATTTGGGTAGTGCACTGTTCACAAGTTGTAATATTGACATTTGTTTGTACAACACACAAAGGGTAAAAATATTTGGTTGAGGCACAGCCGGAGCATTCCAAGTAAGTTTGGATTATGTCCGTGGTTTGGAAATTGGGCAGAAGTTCTCATGCAAACCACCCATGCAATAAGGCAGGATTGGCATGTTATTATGAAGAATGGAGAGTATCGGGCATATAAACTTTCCGAATGTAAAAACTTATTCCTGACTACAACAGATTCATAAGGTAAGAGATACATGTTATACAAATCCCATTACAAAGGTTATCAAAGACAATATAACTGTACTATAACAGTAAAGCTTTGCAGTGTGGGATAAACTGTTTGTTGGTCATTGAGATTCACCTTTAATTATTATTAGCCTTGTCTCCACCTTGTGGCAAGAGATTGGGGTTATAGCAATCTGTTACAAATTGAGTTATTTTCATTAAGAGTAAATGGCAATATTGCAGCTGTGTTGCAGCTGAGCAAATCAAGGAACGGATATTGTGTAAGTAGCAATTAGATTGTTGCTATCAACCTTGTGCTATTGTCAGCTGAGGCTACTTCAGCCACAATGATGAAGTAACAGTATTCAGCATTGCTGAACATGACAATAACTCATTGAACTTGAAACTCGCTACAGTAGTGTGGTTCAGTTATTATGAACTGATGTTTAGAACTCTAAGATGAGATGTTCCAAATACCATCACCTACTCAAAGGTAGTGGAGATTGCATGAGTTACCAATTTTACTTTGGAGTCACGTGAGTGACTACGTGAAGAAATCCTGCCTGGCGCATGATCGGCATTACGTTGACGCTGTCGGTAGGGAAAGAGCTGCAGAGCGCAGCTCCACCAGCGGTAAGGAACAGGCCCACAGGTAAGTGGATTAAATTCCTTTCAGGGCATTTTCAAACTCCGTGACGCTGGCGTGCAAAGCCAGGAGGAGTTTGAAAGTAAAATGGAGAAAACTCTGGAAAAAATCGGTGCGGGTTAAACGTGCATCCCGGGTAGAAGCACAGCGATCGGGATGGCAGATTAGTGCAGAGCCGGTGGCCGTTGAATTACCTGTTAGTGAGCCTTTAGTCGCTCCACAACCGGAAGCCACGGAAGAATCTCCAGTGGGGAGAAAAGTAAAGAAAGTCTGAGAGGCCCGTGGTTTCAAATGATTATAATAATGAAAGTCCTCCAGACAGGAAAGCCATGTGGCTGAAAATGGATTAAATGGAGAAATGCTCCAGATTATTATCAACCAAGGGTCTAAAGAACCCAAAATATTCCCAGGCAAGCCCTGAGAGGTTTCCATATCAAGAATATGGTGACTTACCAATGTGGGAATATGAACCTCCAGAGCCTCAGATTGGGCTGGAGGTAGTCTCCTTGAGCAAGTTTCAGGAGTACCAGGGCAGCAGGAGACTGACCCTGAAAGTGGTTATTTTGGTCATGAGTACCCACCACAGCACAAGAATATAAATCCAGGTGTACTTGATGAGGCACAAAGTGCTATACCTGAAGGAAGCGGTGAGGTCATGGAAGGTAACCTTGGCGGCCAACGTTAATTGGTTTCTCACCAGCTTCAGGAGGCTGTTGTGGTTGAAACAGCAGAATTATATGAAAAACCTGGGAATTGTGCTTCACTAAGGGTGCCAACGGTGAATCCGACTATTTGGGCACCCATGTTTTCAATAGTGCAGGAAATACGATTCCAAAGAATTCAAGCTTATTGCGGGTGGCATCACTGCTTTTGGCGAGCAAGTGGAAGGATGTACAATGACCAAAATTCAAAGAGATATGTTGGCATTGTTTTGTAACTCATACTTTGAGTCAATTGTATGAGAATAATCTCCATTCGGCCCATACTGCACCCTAGATTTGCAGGTCTGTGCAGATCAAGCAATATTCAAACTCCTGGGTATTTATTCAAAGAAAACTTGCCTAAACAAATAAAAGAAATTGCATGAAGACACTGCCAAAGGCATTTTGGTGGTGCCAAATTGGCCTACGCAGTCATGGTTCCCATTGATGCTAAAAATGATTATTGAACCATGTATGACGATTCCTAGTTGCGACAATTTGTTGACACAACCAGTAACAAAAGAAGTTCATCCATTGCATGATCATATGAATTTGTTAATCTGCAGGTTCTGACCAGACCATTGCAAGAGTTTGAACTGTCGGACAGGACCATGGATGTTATAGGTGCAGCTTGGAGGAATAGCACTAAAAAACAATATATGTCGCACATGAGGAAATGGGAAGTCTTCTGTAGACAGTCAAAGATATCTCATCATACTGTGAACATATCAAATGTATTGGAGTTCCTTGCTGGGTTACATTTTGATGAGCATTTGAGTTATAGTGCCATTAATTGTGCTCGTAGTGCTTTGTCGTCCTACTTAGGACAAATTTCTGATCGAGATTCAGTTGGGTCTCATTAGTATCCCGAATCATGAAAGGAATTTTTAAAGCCCAGATATACAGAAATTTGGGATGTCAGCATTGTTCTCACTTTGCTTAGGCAATAGACTCCAATTACTTCAATGTCTTTGCAGAGGTTAACATTCAAGGTAGTAATGTTAATGGCATTAGTATCAGCTCAAAGAGTACAAACTTTGCCATTGTTACGGTTAGATTGCATGCATGTGGCTGCACATAACATTGTGTTTTATGTTTATGATCTGATCAAACAAAGCACACTGTGGAGAACTGGAGCTAAGGTAATGTTTAAAGCATATCCTATCGATGAAACATTGTGTGTAGTTAAGCATTTAACTCAATACATTGAAGTAACCAAAAATCTCAGAGATCTGAGAAAGCGTTATTGTTAACGCACAAAAAACCACATAGAAAAGTTTCAGTTCAAACCATTTTCAGGAGGTTAAAACAGGTTTTGGACTACTGTTTTGACTAAACAGAGTGTCGTATGGAATGAATCTACGACATAAAAAACACTGAGCTTTAAAATCTTCACGTAGTCACTCACGTGACTCCAAAGTAAAATAGTAAGATTAACCGGGAACTTACCTGTTTGAAGTTTGATCTTTATTTTATGAGGAGTTGCGATGAGGGATTTCGTGCCCTCCGCTCCCAGACCTCATAATATAAATGATCACCTGGAAGTTCTAGTCTATGTTGAGCCTTACTATCTTACTCCGGCTATTGGTTTTGTGTTTTTCATGCCGCCGCTTTGAAGTATGCCGATCAAGTGCCAGGCGGGGCTTCTTCACGTAATCCCTCATCGTAACTCCTCATAAAATAAAAATCAATCTTCTAACAGGTAAGTTCTCGTTTAATCTTACTATTAAAAGCTTATTGTTCTACTATGAAGGATTTGCATGTCCACCTACAAATAGACAATACCACAGCTGTGGCATATATCAATCACATCGGTGGAGTAAGATCATTATCATGTCATTATCTGGTTAACCAGATGTGGCATTGGTGTATTGTTAAGAATATTTGGCTTTCAGCTATTCATCTCCCAGGGAGAGACAACATTGTGGCAGACAACAGAGCACAAAAATTTATAGACAGTACAGAATGGATGTTAAATCCACAAGTTTTCAAAAATATTGTCAGTCGGTATGGATTACTGGACATCGATACGTTTGCGTCTAGATTAAATCACCAATTGCCCAAATACGTGTCTTGGGAGCCCGACCCAGGAGCAGTAGCGGTGGATGCTTTCTCACCACATTGGGGGAATATGTTCTTTTATGCTTTACCCCCATTCTGCCTGATTGGGCAATGTCTCATGAAAATAGCGCAAGACTCTGCCAAGGGTGTTTTGGTGGTTCCAAATTGGCCTACACAGTCATGGTTCCCATTGATGCTTAGAATGGTTATTGAACCATTTATGACGATTCCTAGTTGCAGTGATTTGTTGGTACAACCAGTAACAAAATAAATTCATCCATTGCATTATCATATGAATTTGTTAATCTGCAGGTTCTGACCAGACTATTGCAAGGGCTTGGACTGCTGAATAGGACCATGAATGTTATAGCTGCAGCTTGGAGAAATAGCACTAAAAAACAATATATGTCGCACATAAGGAAATGGGAAGTCTTCTGTAGACAGTCAAAGATATCTTATCATACTGTGAACATATCAATTGTATTGGAGTTCCTTGCTGGGTTACATTTTGATCAGTACTTAAATTATAGTGCCATTAATAGTGCTCGTTGTGCTTTGTCGTCCTATTTAGGACAAATTTCTGACCGGGAATCAATCGGATCTCATCCATTAATATCCCGGTTTATGAAAGGAATTTTTAATAAAAATCCTCCCAAACCCAGATATACAGAAATTGGCATTAGTGTCAGCACAAAGAGTTCAAACATTGCAAATGTTACGTTTAGATTGTATGCATGTGGCTTCAGATAACATTGTTTTTTATCTTTATGATCTAATCAAACAAAGCAGACCAGGGAAAACTGGAACCAAGGTAATGTTTAAAGCACATCCTGTCGATCAAACATTGTGTGTAGTTAAGCATTTGATTCAATATATTGAAGTAACCAAGAGTCCGGGGTGGTGAGACAGCGTTACTGATTACGCACAAAAAAACGCATAAAATGTTTCAGTTCAAACCATTTCTAGATGGTTAAAACAGGTTTTGGATTTAACAGGAGCAGACACCGATGTGTTTAAATCTCACTCCACCAGGGCGGCAGCCACATCCGTGGCGAAGGTACAGGACGTGCCACTTGACCAAATTTTAGAGGCCGCAGGGTGGTGTAAGAAGAAACCTTTTCAAAGTTTACGATAAACCTGTTCTCATGGTGCCAGGATTTGGACATGCAGTGTTGGGTTCTCTTTGATTGTTTGCTTTGTTGTATATTATCGATTTATATTATTTATTTATATCTTTGGTTGTAAATCTTCCCCTAGGATAGAGGGGTTATTATTTTGTTCTTTTATCATTAAAAGACTTATTACATAAACAGAAGCAATGTTTTAAAAAATATATTATTTACTCATTACCGTGTTGACTGAAACAGAGTGTCGTATGGAATGAATCTATGGCATAAAAAACACAGAGCTTTAAAATCTTCACGTAGTCACTCACGTGACTCAGAAGTAAAATAGTAAGATTAAATGAGAACTTACCTGTTCGAAGTTTGATCTTTATTTTATGAGGAGTTACGATGAGGGATTACGTGTCCTCCGCTCCCAACCCTCATAATATAAATGATCATCTGGTAGTTCTAATCTTTGTGAGCCTTACTATCTTACTCCGGCTATTGGTTCTGTGTTTTTCACGCCGCTGCTTTGAAGTATGCCGATCATGCGCCAGGCAGGGCTCCTTCACGTAATCCCTCATCGTAACACCTCATAAAATACTATTCTTCAGTTGTTGGTATCAACTAAATATATGCACTAAATGCACCCATGAGTAAGAGGTTTTGAGCGAATATACATATTCTACATGCTCAAATTCAAGTTGCTACTCTACAATGGTGATATATGTTAGTCACATGATAATCAAGGGAAAAATATCCTGTAATTAATCTCCTTGCCACTGGTGTATCATCCAGTTCAGATCGATGATAACACAGAATAAGTGTTGATCTCGAAGTATGATGAAAGCATGGTTCAATACTTCATCGAATATTCATCATGTTAATGCATGTTTTTCACTCATTGCAAAAAATTTGTGGCATTACAGTACGGAGAAATACTTTCTCGCTTCAATAGGAGGAATGGTCTTTGTCTTCCTCATTTTTTGCCTCATTAGATGGGTCTTAAAACAGTCATCAAGACCTCGCTTGGGTTTGTACTGTCGGACTGGCCAAGCATACATGTTGCCTGATTCATCAGGCATTATGGCATAACGGTATAGGGTTATGCCAAAAAACAAGAACTTGCTGTTTCAAACTGTGGTTCAGGAGACCGGCTTTTGCACAGTAAAACAATTATTGACCTACACATTTTGAATGGATTGACTTTTTCCTCACGTTGTCACATCAAGCCATGAAGGTGCTCACTGCAGTGTGCAGGGATAGCACCCCAAAAAGCAGTACATTCCTATTGAGGGGATCAGAAGTGCTTTGTTAAATGTTAATGTTACATTTAATATGGTACAAATTACTGACATTTCCAGCTCATTTTAAATGGTATTGACAATGATTCAGTTATAGAGACACTGCAGCTGCAAAATAAGCGAACTATGCTCTCTGGTCCAACCCGGATATCGAGTTGTTAAAAGATCTTGACACAAGTTCTCCCACTCCAAGATTATGTAGTTGGTTATTGAAAATGTGTGAACATTACTTCACCAAGGTACATCCTTAGTTATGACACTTATATCAGCACAATGACGGCAAACATTGCATAGGATGGAATTGGCTGCAGGTGCCATTACATTTACATTCTGGTCTACACAACCAGAGTAGACTAGGGGTAGCATGATTGAAGATCATTTGAACACTGCACGGTCTCACTTCTATGTTATCTATGCCACCAGAATCCTAAGAAGTATGGAATCAGCATTGTTTATTAGTTAACAAACAACTACACAAAGGAAGGTCGGTTCAGACTTTTTTCATGGTGGCTGCAGCAGGTTCTGGGTTATACAGATATTAACACTGACGATTGTATATCTCATTCCACCAGGTCAGTATCAACGTCAGTGTATCATTTAGATAGTGTGTTTACATCTCATTCCACTAGGGCAGCAGCTACGTCGGCGGCCAAGGCGAGGGACGTGCCCTTCGACCATATTTTGGTGGCCGTCGGATGGTCAAATGAGCTGATGTTTCAGAATTTATATCATCAGCCGATTGTCAACCCAGGACTGATTGCCTATGCCATTTTAAGTAACTAAATTTAAGGGGTACTGTCATTTGTTTACATTGTTAAATAAACCCTATTTCTACATTGAATGCAATGTTACTACTAATGCATTTATTTCTCTTTTGAGTTAATCAATGCAGTGGGATATCGAGATTTGTAATCTGCGGCATGAAATCACAAAGCTTTGAACTCTTCACGGAATCACTCACGTGACTCCGAAGTAAGATAGTAAGATTAAACGAGAACCTACGAGTTTGACGTTTGATCTTGATTTTCTAGCTAAGAGTAGCCGGAAGCCAGAGGATTGGGAAATTTTCATAGGACAACAGAAGGAAACAAAATGGGCAACATTGGTGATTACGTACCCGCCATGCCCAACCCTCTCTCATAAAGGATCATATGGTAGCTCTCAAGTCACTGATCTTACTATGTACTTCGTTGTTGTTTATTTGTGATTTCATACCGCTGCTTTGAAGTTTGGTGCGCATGCGGCGTGGCGGGCCTTCTTCACGTAACCGCCAATGTAACGTCTCATAAAATCAAGATTAAACTTGAAACTGGTAAGTTCTTGTTTAATCTTACTATTTTATTCCGAAAAGGAAGAAAGATTCTAAGGGGAGTAGGAGGCAACTGTGGCTGACAAGAGAAGTTAGGGATAGAATAAAGTTAAAAGAAAAGATGTGTAACACAGCTAAGAGTAGCCGGAAGCCAGAGGATTGGGAAATTTTCATAGGACAACAAAAGGAAAACAAAATGGGCAATAGGGGCTGAAAAGATGAAGTATGAGGGGAAGCTGGCCAGGAATATAAAGAAGGACAGTAAAAGCTTCTTTAGATATGTTAAGGGAAAAAGAGTAGCAAAGTCAAATGTGGGTTCCTTGAAGGCGGACATGGTGAAATAATTATGGGCAACAAGGAAATGGCAGAAGAGTTGAATAGGTACTTCCGAGAGGGAGACCTTTGCAGCACTGTATACAATAGTTGCTGTATTTAGGATAGTCATTTCAATGCACTGGCCAGCCCCGGTGAGGAATTCATCCCCCGACTCCGTGGGCCTTGCTCTCTAGCCCCAGTGGAGAATAATCTCCCGACTCTGTGGGCGAGCAGATATGTGTAAATTTGAGCAACCCTGTTCCTGGCGTTGCTGGCGCCGCCTTTAATAAAGGCCGGCACTTTTTTGACATGAAACGGCCCTGCATCAGGCGCTGCTGGCATGGCTCTCCCTTATGCTGGCACTTCACACACGAAGCAGCCCCGTCAGGCGCTGCTGGCACGGCTCTCTCATAGGCCGGTAATGTCACAAATGAAACAGCCCTGTATCAGGTGCTGCTGGCGTGGCCTGTCCCATATTCCCGGACATTTTTTACACATGAAGCAGCTCTGTCAGGCACTGCTAGCGAGGCCTGTCCCATAGGCGCTATTGCTGCGTAAGCTCACTAAATCAACATTTAGTGTACAGCTTTACCTGTGAAGGGTAAAAATAATTCATAGCAACCTGCGCTTAAACAATTATAACATTGTCAGAACATATAACAATACATTTTTACTTTGCCTTTAGCTTTTACTTAAAGAAAAAACACTATAAAATACATACTTTTTATTATAAAGAGAAACCCTTTATAGCCCGACTCACCTGAGTCCAAATAGGGCTGAATGAGTCCCAGTAATTTCTTGACTGGGGACCAACGTCTGTGAGCCACTGACCCCACTGTCAGTGGCTCCAGCGTTGCTTCCTTGCCGTTCCAACGGCATCCCACAGGCTGGGAGCCGCTGACCCCCCTGTCAGCGACTCTGCTTAAATTTCTTGCCATTTCTATGGCATCCCTGCAGGCTGGGGAGCAGCTAACTGCACTGTTCCTTATCTCGCAACCCGATCAATTTTGCTGGTTTATCCGCATTTGCGGTCGGACTGGAATTTCCCCACAGTCCATAGCCGGCAACTTGTCAGGCTGCGAAACTGGCAGGAAAAACCTCTGCGAAAAGAGGCTCCTGCCTAAAAACCCCTGGTAAGTAAAAACCCAAACTTACCTTTTAAGTTTAATTTGCCACCGGCAGGAGCTGTGTCCTGCCAGACTGGTGCTTGCGCCAATGCGGCTGACATACTGGTGCGCATGCAGCCTGGCGGGCCTTCTTCACGGAATCACTCAAGTGACTCCAAAGTAAAATGCAACATTTACCCTGGAACACAAAACCATTCCGCCAGGGCTTAACATTCTGGTCAATCAGCAAACAGCATGATAACTGTCTTGCAACATTATTTACATGATTTACAATTCCTATGCAGCAATCCAATCAAACTCATGCATTCACAAGACCTTGGAGTTCCTCTGCAAGATTCTCATACATACTAACGATTACAAATATACTTGGACCTTCGTTTTCTGAGGTACTGATCTGGGACTTGGACTTTGTGGCACCAGCTAGTAGCCACTGTCTTCTTGTACAGAAATGGCTAACAGGCCTTGTAAATGCATGAAACCTCTGCTTTATTTTGGCCACGATTTACAATATCATGTGCTCTAATATTTCCCACTAATTTCCGGTGTGGGACCTTATCAAAGGGTTTCTGAACGTCCAGGTATACGACATCCAAGGGCTCTCCTTTGTCCATTTTACTTGTTACAGCCTCAAAATAGTCCAGAAGATTTGTCAAGCATGATTTCCCCTTCATAAATCCATGCTGACTTGGACTGATATATCCAAATGCGCTGCTATTACATCTTTGATAATCAGTCCCATTAGTCTACTCAACACCATTTATTTACTAACATGAATTTCCTTCAGTTTCTCCATCACTCTTGGTCCTCTGTCCCCTAGTACATCTGGGATATTGTTTGTGTCTTCCTTAGAACCAAAGTACCTGTTCAACACATCTGCCATTTCCTTGATCCTATAATAAATTCACCTGTTTCTGAATTCAAGGGACCCACATTTGCCTGAACTATTTTTTTTTCTCTTCACATACCTAAAGAAGGTCTTACTATCCTCCTTATAATCTTGGCTAGCTCCCCCCCCCCCAATCAATCTGAAGTAGGCTCTCGATCCAAAACATCACCCATTCCTTCTCTCCATAGAAGCTGCTTCACCCGCTAAGTTGCTCCAGCAATTTGTGTCTACCTTACCGTCATACTTCATCTTTTCTCCCTGTATTGCCTTTTTAGTTACTTCCTGTTGATCTTTAAAAGTTTCCCAATCCTCTGGTTTCCCGCTCACCTTTGCTGTGTTATGCATCTTCTCTTTTATTTTTATACTGTCATTGACATCCCTTGTCAGCCACATTTGCCTCTTACTCCCCTTAAATTCTTTCTTCCTCTTTGCAATGAAATGATCCTGCATCTTCTGAATTATTCCCACAAATACCTGCCATGCTGTTCCACCATCATCCCAGCTAGGGTCTCTTTTCAGTCAACTTTGGCCAGCCCCTCCCTCATGCCAACATAGTCCTCTTAGTTCAACGACAATACTAACACTTACGAATTTACTTCTTCCTCTCAAATTGCAGATTAAAATGTATCATATTGTGGTCACTACCTCCTAATAGTAAGATTAAACGAGAACTTACCAGTTTGAAGTTTGATCTTTATTTTATGAGGAGTTGCGATGAGGGATTTCGTGAAGAACCCGCCAGCACGCATGCGCGACATTCTTCAAAGCAGTGGTGTGGAATCACAGAACCAACAACCAAAGAAATGACTTGTTATAGTAAGATTGAAGAGACTCTAGTTACCAGTTGACTTTATGATCGAGGGTTGGGAGCGGAGGGCACGAAATCCCTCATCGCAACTCCTCATAAAATAAAGATCAAACTTCAAACTGGTAAGTTCTCGTTTAATCTTACTATTTCATTTCGGAGTCACGTGAGTGACTTCGTGAAGACTTCAAAGCTCTGTGATTTCATGCCCTGGACAACGTAAGGATGGACAGGAGTAATCAAATTTTCAGACTGCTTATTCTGAAAAATAATAATATTTATTAATAATAACAAAAAAGAAAAAAACCCTCACTGGGGAGTAGTCGTATGTTCTCGGCCTGCATTCAGCACGGCTTCTGCGAACATTCCAGGAGCGGTAACAGGTTTATTATAAAACCGCTGAAAGGTGGCTTCACTGGCCCATCCCGCTGTGGCAAGAATATGGTCCATGGGCACCTCCATGACCTTTGCCGCCGACGTTGATCCCTGGTGGAATGGGATTTAAAAACATTAGTATCAATACCTGCTTCGTTCAAAACGATCCTGAGCCATCTGGAGATTGTCTGTACCGTCACTCTATGGTGAGGTTTTTTGTGGCTGATTAGCAGGTATTGCTCCATTCCCCTTAATTTCCGCATCACTTTAATATAGTGGCGGATATGGGTGGCTATACATAGCCTAGCATCAGCGGGGTATGCTGGAAACACCAGCTGCAGCCCTGTGAATCCAGGTCTATGCTGCTTAAGCAATTCATCAATGAAGAAAATAACCCTCTCTGGGGTAGAGATCATTTTGTCAATCTTGACCTTGTGAAGAGTCTGTACCCTTTGTGCCGAAGTAAGTGCCAATAACATCACCAACTTCAGGGTGAGTTTGTCCAATTCAAGCCCAGCCATGGGCGACCACGTCCTGAGTAGGGTCAGTACTTTCCCAATGTCCCAGGTGATGTTGTAACGGGGTCTTGGCGGGTTGGAATTAAATATTCCCCGCATCAGTTTGGACACCAGTTTGTTGGATCCTACCTCAATATTGAGGTAGGATGATAGTGCACTCCTGGCGCTATTGATGGCACTGTAGCTGAGGCGTTCGTCATGGTGTAACCCCGCAAGGAATTCCAGCACATCTGTGATTGAAACGGAGTCATATGCAATGTCCAAGCGGCCGCAGTAGGTTTCCCATTTTCTGATGTGCGATAAATATTGCCGTCTTGAGGACTCCCTGCATGATGTTCCCATGGTATCCATAGTCCTTGATGAGAGACCATACTGCAGTAATGGTCTGTTCAAATCCTGCAAGCCAATAAATTCAAGTGACTATGGCAGGGATGTGGTTCCCCTGTAACAGGGTTCGTCACCAATTGTGGGCAACCCTCTAAGAGGACCCATGGTTGACTGATCATACCAAGGACCACCGGATACCATGACTGACCAGTCGGGTATGATAAGAATGCCATTAGCAGCATCTAGCTGGATTTTCCGCAATACGCGACTGATGAGGCAAAATGGAGGAAATGCATAGAAAAAACCATTTCCCCCAATCTAGTGAGAAAGCGTCCATCGCCATTGCCCCAGGATCTGGTTCCCATGATACGTATGTTGGTACCTGATGGTTCAACCGTGATGCAAAAAGGTCAATATCCGGTTTACCAAATTTGGCTGTAATTTTGGTGAATATTTGGGGATTCAACATCCACTGAATGTTGTCATTAAATTTCCGTGACCTGGTGTCCGCCACTGTGTTGAGCTTACCTGGTAAATAGGTAGCTGAAATCCAAATATTCCGTTATATGCACCAGAGCCAAATTGTATTAGCCAATTCATCACATGAAATTGACCTGGTACCACCCAGATGATTTAGATATGCCACCGCAGTGGTGTTGTCTATTTGGAGACGGACATGAGTGTCAGTAATGTTTGAACAATAAGCTCTAAGTCCCTGGAATGCTCTTAGCATCTCCAAATAGTTTATCCCTTGTGCTGACAAAAGGGTAGATTCAAGTGAGTCCCATCTGCCCCCACAACTAGTGTTGTTGTCTGTAGCTCCCCAGCCATGGGAGCTTGCGTCTGTTTGTAAGTATACCACCGGACAAGGCACAATGATGGGTTTGAATGAGTTATGGATATTGTCAATCCACCATTGTAACTCAATTTTTGCCTTAAGTGGCAGCTGCATAGGTCTATCAAAATGTCCAGCATTCAATATTAACGCTGAAATCTTGGATCTTTGTAAATTTTGATAATGTAAAGGTCCGAATTGAGCAGCTGGAAAAACTGCTACGATTTTCCCAATTACCTTAGCAGTTTGTCTGATTGATGGTATACTGGCGCAGACCAGGTTCTTGCATGCTTGAAAGACATCCCCAACTTTGTTAGTTGGTATGGTGGCAATCATGCGATTGGAATCTACCGTGAACCCCAGGTAGTCCATGATCTGTGAAGGGCAGAACTTTGATTTATCTGGATGGATAATAAATCCCATTTTTTGAAATATTTCCACAGTGGCTGAAACTGCCAATTTCGCTGACTCCAGTGTATGCCCAATTATTAGGATATCATCCAGATAAGCCATGACCGTATGATTTTGCCTCCTCAGTGTTGCTAGCACTGGCTTGAGTAATTTAGTAAACAGTCTGGGGGCTGTGGTAAGCCCATTGGGCAAAGCTTTGTATTGCCAAAGTTGATCCATCCAGGTAAATTTCAAGAACTTCCTGTGATGTTTCTGAATTGATACTGAATAGTATGCATCTTTTAAATCAATGCATGCCATGAAGCAGCGCTCAGAAATCAAAGATTTGGCTGTTTCGAACGTGTCCATTTTGAAATGGGTATATTTTACAAAGGTATTCAAATGGGTTAGATCTATAATAACCCGACATCCACCATCTTTTTTGGTTTTTGTAAATATATTAGATATGAATTAAATTGGTTCATGTGTAGTTCTTTCTATCACACCTTTCTCTTGTTGTCTCAAGATTTCAGCATAGCCTACTGCTGTTTCCTTCCTGGAAAGTGCAAATTTGCGATTCGGCATATGCTGAGGTGGAGGAATTTGGCCATTTATCAACTCAATCTCATAGCCCTGAATACTTTGTAAGATAAACTCATCTGAGGTGATGGTTTCCCATGCCTCCTTAAATCCCCGTAGTCTACCCCCAACATGTGAGGTTAGAGATGCAAGTGCATGGAATCCAGACCGCCTTACCTTCATGGTTATCGGTGGTCCCTGACGTGTTTGGTGGGACATGGAGGTGCTGGGTTGCGCTGGTAATGTGGAAACCGCATTTTCCATGCTGGCCGTTGAGGGCCTAGCCCTAAAAAAGGCCTGGGCTGTTGAGGCTGTTGGTATAGAGAAGGTGCCGGAACGTAGGTCCTTGCTGGCCTTTCGGTTTGACCTCGTGGCCTGAAAAAAGGTGTTTTCTTGGCCGTTTGTCTGGTCAAGGTGTGTGACCTCATAAGACCCACTGATTTGGCATGGTCATCTAAATCTTTGACCTGCTTCGGGAGGTCTTCTCCGAATAGCTGTCTGGGTGGTGGTGTTGGAGGTGCTCTACATAGCCCCGCAAATTTGGGGTTTAATGTAGGCTTGATAATGCTTTTCCTAAAAGCATTGATCTCATATTGCGTATTGCAAAGTAGCGCCAGAGCATCCTCCTGTTCGGTGTTCAAGTCCACTCCATCCACCGACCTCGCAAACGCGGTAATCCCAGATGTGAGTAATTTCAGGATTCTTTGCAGTTTTACTTCCTGAGCTCTAATGCCCTGGCTGATATTGCCCCAAATTGGCATATTCACAATAGGCACATTAAGCGAGTTGCAATTCCCCGGTGCCTTGTGTCTGTCCATGGCCTTCGCAAGGACCTCCTCCTGTTGCTGATGGTTGATGAGGAAATCTATGGTAGCAGCCAGCTTAGTATTGAGGGATTGTCCCGATGATACGGGTAATCCAAACTTGGCTGCCACGTCCAGGATCTCTTCCTGGGGAACCTCAGGTGCTACTGGGGCATGTACCAAGATCTCCTCCTCTTCTGGCCTCATGCTATCCATGGATGATGGGGATATATCCATGAGTCCCCTGGAACTGTGTGTTTCCCACCTTTGATTTTGCAGGACTTGTTCCAAAGTCCTCTCCATCCGATCAATGCGCCCTTCATCGTGCGTGAATGGGCGGTCAGAGTCCTCATGCCCGAAGGAACTTCTGAGGCTCCTATCATCGGCCCGTACCTCGTCGAGGTAATATCGGTGCCGTGACGATAAGTCGCTACCAGCCGCCTCAGCGAAACTGAACGACTCCCGCGCGGATCTGCTCATACGCCTCCTTTTGGCTGAGCTAAATCCGGCTGCCTCTGAGGGCATATGCGGTGAGAAGTCGGCACCCAACGCCGCAGCGTGGTGACCCGACATCCGCGCGGGCTTGCCGACTGTTCTTTTCCTGGACCCAGACGGCGTACGGTCCCGTCCCGCCCCCAGCGGGGGAAGCGGTGACCGTGGCGAGACTCCACCTGTGTGACTCCTCCTGGTCCAACTAGGTGGTGAGTCTCCACTGGCCCTTCCTGGTCTGCCAGTGGACTCGGGTCTCGCTGATTCACCAGGCCACAATCTTGTGGCTCCTGGTGAGACCTCTATCCCTGGCTCCTCCATGAGGGCTCAGGGAGAAGGGCCGTGCAGCAGCACGTGAACCCCGTTTGCTCACCTCTGCCAACGATCCTGTTGGCGATAATGAAATGGAGTCAGGGTCTACCTGCTCCGGCGCTGTACCGACTTCTTGCTCTGCGGGAACCCTGCTAGTGCTCAGCTGTGTCGGTGATTCGGGTCCTGTGACTACAGGGCTCCCCGATTTGCGCGCCTTTTTCCCGGCCCGTCCAGCGGGTGCTGTAGAAGGGAGCTCCGGGATAGGTGGCCGGCAACTCCTTCCGGATGTTCTGCGGCCCGTACTCCTCTTGTCCATGTCCCTGTTGGAGAAAAAATATACTCAAAACAGGAACAACCAGCTCAAGGTTGTCTATACTTACCTGAGTGGCCCTTATGAAGGGCTGGTGGTGAGCCGCGCTCCACCTCCAGCCGTCGACTGCAAATGCGAGCGACGATATGTCGCGCATGCGTGCTGGCGGGTTCTTCATGAAGTCACTCACGTGACTCCGAAATGAAATCTGCAGTTCCTTCCTACACCTCAAACTTATATTATTGGGCAGTTAATAGAGTGTTATCAAATTCACTGCAATTCAATGAATATACTGCATGATAATCCAAAGAATGTGCAGACAAAACAACTCTTAACAGAGAAACATAGAAAACAGGTGCAGGAGGAGGCCATTTGGCCCTTCGACCCAGCACCACCATTCATTGTGATCATGGCTGATCATCCACAATCAGTAACCCGTGCCTGCCTTCTCATCATATCCCTTGATTCCGCTAGCCCCTAGAGATCTATCTAATTCTCTTTTAAATTCATCCAGTGAATTGGCCTCTACTGCCATCTGGGGCAGACAATTTCACAAATTTACAACTCTCTGGGTGAAGAAGTTTATTCTCGTCTCAATTTTAAATGGCCTCCCCTTTCATCTTACACTCCGGCCCCTGGTTCTGGACTCCCCCAACATTGGAACATTTTTCCTGCATCTCGCATTTCCAGTCTTTTTAAAATGTTATACGTTTTTGTAAGATCCCCTCGTAAGATTCTAAATTCTAGTGAATATAAGCCCAGTCGCTCCATTGTTTCATCATATGACAGTCCCGCCATTAGCTTTCTTCACCGCCTTCTGTACCTGCATGTTTACTTTCAGTGACTGGTGTACAAAGACACCCAAGTCTCATTGCACTTTCCTTTTTCTTAATCTGACACCATTGAGATAATTATCTGCCTCTTTGTTCTCGCCGCCAAAGTGGATAACTTTCATTTATCTACATTATACTACATCGGCCATGCATCTGCCCACTGACTCAACCTGTACAAGTCACCCTGCAACCTCCTAGCATACACTTCACAGTTCACACTGTCACCCAGTTTTGTGTCATCTGCAAATTAGCAAATGTTTCTTTTAATCCCATCATCTAAATCAATAATATATATTGTAAATAGTTGCGGCCCCAGCACCGAGCCTTGTGGCACTCCACCCGCCACTGCCTGCCATTCTGAAAGGGACCCATTTATTCCTACTCTTTGTTTCCTGTCTGCCAACCAATTCTCTATCCATGTCAATACTCTACCCCCAATACCATGTGCTCTAATTTTACTCGCTGATCTCCTGCGTGGGACCTTATCAAAGGCTTTCTGAAAGTCCAGATACATTACATCCACTGGGTCTCCTTCATCCATTTTACTTGTCACATCCTCAAAAAATTCCAGAAGATTAGGAAAGCAGGATTTCCCCATCCTAAATCCATGCTGACTTGGACCAATATATTTATTGCTATCCAAATGCGCTGTATTTCTTCTTTGATAATTGACTCCAGCATCTTCCCCACCACCAATGTCAGGCTAATTGGTCTATAATTTCCCGTTTTCTCTCTCGCACCTTTCATAAAAAGTGGGATAACATTAGCTACCCTCAAATCCACAGGAACTGATGCGGAATCTATAGAACATTGGAAAATGATTATCAATGCGTCCGCGATTTCTAGAGCCACCTCCTGGAGTACCTTGGAATTCAGACCATCAGGCCTTGTGGATTTATCAGTCCCTTCAGTCTACCCAATACTATTTCTCGCCTAATGCAAATTTATTTCAGTTCCTCTGTCTCCCTAGATCCTCGGTCCTCTAGTACATCTGGGAGATTGTTTGTGTCTTCCTTAGTGAAGACAGACCAAAGTACCTGTTTAACTCTTCTGCCATTTCCATGTTCCCCATAATAATTTCACCAGTTTCTGCCTTCAAGGGACCCACATTTGTCTTTACTAATCTTTTTCTCTTATCATACCTAAAGAAGCTTTTACTATCCTTCTTTATATTCTTGGCCAGCTTACCCTCGTACTTCATCTTTTCACACCGTATTGCCCTTTTTGTTACCTTCTGTTGTCCTTTGAAAGTTTCCCAATCCTCTGGCTTCTGGCTACTCTTTGCTATGTTACACACCTTTTCTTTTAGTTTTATTCCATCCCTAACTTCCCTTAGCAGCCACGGTTACCACCCACTCCCCTTAGAATTTTTCTTCCTTTTTGGAATAAAATGATCCTGCATCTTCTGGATTATGCCCAGGAATTCCTGCCATTGCTGTTCCACCGTCATTCCTGCAGGATTCTTTTCCAGTCGACCTTGGCCAGCTCATGTCTTCATAGTTCCCTTTGTTCAACTGCAACACTGACATTTCTGATTTAACCTTCTCCCTCTCAAATTGCAGATAAAAACTTATCAAATTATGGACACTAACTCCTTGTGGTCCTTTATCTTGAGTCCCCTTATTAAATCGGGTTCATTGGCATACACAAAATCCAGAATTGCCATCTCTCTGGTCGGCTCCAGTTCATCAAGTTCAAGTGAGTTAATTGTCATATGTCCCTGATAGGACAATGAAATTCTTGCTTTGCTTCAGCACAACAGAACATAGCAGGCATTGACTACAAAACAGATCAGTGTGTCCATATATCATTATATAAATATATACACACATGAATAAATAAACTGATAAAGTGCAAATAACAGATAATGGGCTATTTTACTTCGGAGTCACGTGAGTGACTACGTGAAGACCCCGCCAGCACGCATGCGCGACATATCGTCGTACGCATGCGGAAGCGACGGTCGGGAGGAGCGGGGCTCCTCCAGCGTGAGTTTTAAAAAGCTCACGCCAGGTAAGTCTCACCGAAGGAGTGAGTCGACCATAATGGAAGGGAGAAAGAGCGGCGGCCAAATCAGCGGCTAAGGACAGCAGCCAGCGGAGAACCGCTTCTCCAGAGCTACAGGTTCTACCCGCAGCTCCCGACTTTTCGGACTTTGAGACCGTTGGTACGCCACGGTCGGGGAAAACTACCCGGAAGTCGGCCGGGGCGGACTCAGCGGAGTCCGGTCCCGAGGGCACCCCGCTCGCTGGTAGCGACGGAGGTCGCCTTGACCGCATTGAGCGGCTGATGGAGCAGATGCTCCAGCGTGACCTGTTACAGCAGGGGCAGGTTCACAGTGGGACCCCTAGTAGGCCCACGGCAAGTTCCTTTCGAGGACTGCCCAATGTATCCCCTTCTATACAGGGGAGCATTGAGGGTCAGAACTGGGCTGACCCAGAAGAGGGAGTTGGCTGAAGCACCTGCAGCGTCAGGGGTGTGTGAAGATTATATGGATGTGGTGAGCAAACATGCCATGCCCCACCAGAAGGGCCTACCCATCCACCCCAAGCTGGCTGCCAGCATTGATTATATGGCCACCAACCAACTTCAGGAACAGGCCATCAATGCCACAGCAGATAAATATTTGGCGCCAGAAAACTGCAAATCGTTAAATGTGCCCGCGGTGAACAACCCGATATGGGGGAAACATGAGCCCCTCAAGTAGAGGGCAGGAGATGAAACTTCAGAAGATCCTGAAGCTCCTTACCGCAGGGATTACTGCAGTAGCCAGAGAGTGGATATGCCGCAAGAGCTGCAAGATGCTTTGGCCTTACTGTGCAATACACAGTATGAAATTAACAATTTCAGGAAAAGCATTATAAAGCCGGCGCTTAACCCCAAGTTCGCGGGGTTATGCAAGCCTGGGAAGACGCAGCCTCCAAGCCTGTTATTCGGGGAAGATCTCCCCAAACAGGTAAAAGATCTTGACGAAGAGGCTAAGGCTTTGGGCCTTATTAAAGTACCTGGGTACACTAAGCCTCATCACAGAACGCACCCCTACGCACCCACCGGGCAGAGTTACCCTAACAGGTCTGCCGGTGGTGAAAGCTCGAAGGCCGGCATACCTGCACAGCGGTCTTTTTTAGGCCAAGGCCCAGGCCGGCCTCCTTGGAAGATGCGCCACTCCCAGAACACCTACAACCAGCCGAGGAAGCAAGGGCAGAAACCTCCACACTGGCAGTAACCATGGAGGTAGGTGGGTCTGGGATCCCCAAGAACACTACTGACCTAAATTCACTCTGCATAGGGGGCAGGTTGCACATGTTCCTCGAGAATTGGCTCACTTTTACCTCTGATCCTTATATACTCAGGAGTATTCAGGGCTACAAAATTGAATTTATTCACGAACTCCCTACCCCGGTACAGCATGCGCCTAGTCGGAAATTCGTCCTTTCTCATAGAGATAAGGCAGCAGGGCATGCTGAACTACAGAGGTTAATAGAAAAAGGGGTAATTGAAAAGGCCTTTAAAGAACCTCAGGAGTTTGTGTCTAATATATTCACTAAAAACAAAAAAGATGGCGGGTGCCGCATCATCATAGATTTGACCGACCTGAATACTTCTGTCCAGTATATTCATTTTAAAATGGACACCTTCGACACTGCTACTCAGCTTGTAGCCAATAGGTACTACATGGCATGCGTTGACCTTAAAGATGCATACTATTCAGTACCCATACACAAGGATCATAGGAAATACTTAAAATTTATCTGGATGGGACAATTATGGCAATATAAAGCTTTGCCTAATGGGCTATCGTCAGCACCCAGATTGTTTACCAAGATATTGAAACCAGCTTTGGCCTATTTAAGGAAACAGAATCATACTGTGATGGCCTATCTTGATGACATCCTCATAGTGGGGGAGAATTTGGAAATGGCTACTTTGGCAGTCACAGCCACGAAACATATTTTTCAGTTACTGGGGTTTACGATACATCCAGATAAATCAATATTGGAACCCTCTACCACCATGAAATATTTGGGGTTCATTATTGACTCAGTGCAAATGTCTGTCACGTTACCACCAAGCAAGGTGGAAGACCTGATAGAGGCTTGCAGGAGCCTCTTTGGCATTAAGGTCCCATCCATTCGGCAGGTGGCCAGGGTGATTGGGAAGATAGTAGCTGCATTTCCTGCAGCACAATATGGGCCCTTACATTACCAAAATTTACAAAGAGCAAAAATTACGGCGCTCAAAAATCATGCTGGCCATTTTGATAGGCCCATGAAAATTCCAGAAAAGGCAAAAGCTGAACTATATTGGTGGATGGGTAATGCCCAAAATTGTTCCAAACCCATGACTATCGCCAATCCCTCGATCACCTTACAAACGGATGCCAGTGCCAAAGGGTGGGGAGCTACTAACACTACCTCTAGCTGTGGAGGTAGATGGAGTGCACCAGAGTTAACCCTATTTAAAAACTTAGGGATTAACTATTCAGAAATGCTCGCAGCATTTCACGGACTTAAAGCATACTGCACTAACATGCACAAAGTTCATGTTAGACTACAGATTGACAACACCACGGTGGTAGCCTATATTAACCACATGGGCGGTGTAAAGTCGATATCGTGTGATGAATTGGCCAACAATATCTGGCACTGGTGTCTGCAAAGAGGAATTTGGATCTCTGCAACTTACCTACCAGGTAAACTAAACACAGTGGCAGACACCAGATCACGGAAATTCAACGACAACATAGAATGGATGTTGGATCGGAAAGTGTTTACAGATATTGTAGAACGTTATGGGACACCAGATATCGACCTTTTCGCGTCCAGGCTAAATCACCAACTACCAACGTATGTTACTTGGGAGCCAGACCCGGGGGCGGTAGCGATGGATGCTTTCTCGCTACACTGGGGGGATTTGTTTTTCTACGCTTTCCCCCCTTTCTGCCTCATCAGTCGGGTCTTGCAAAAAATCAGGCAAGACTCCGCATCGGGTATCTTGGTAGTGTCCGACTGGCCTACTCAACCATGGTTCCCTCTGGTACAAAAGATGGCCACAGAACCCTGTGTCAGGGTGAATAAAAGACCAAGCCTGCTTGTTCATCCTGTTACAGGAGAAAGTCATCCATGTCATGATCGTATGGATTTGTTAATTTGCAGACTTTAAAACGGCCACTTCATGGACTCGGACTCTCCAACAGGACCATTGATACTATCACGGGAGCCTGCAGAGAGTCCACAAGGAAGCAGTACTTGACCTACATCAGGAAGTGGGAAAGATTCTGCGTGACTACTAAAACTACATACGAAACCGCCACCATCACGGAAGTGCTGGAGTTTCTGGCTACCCTTCATTACGATGAGGGTTTAAGCTACAGTGCCATTAACTGTGCCAGGAGTGCCCTATCGTCTTACTTGGGCAAGGGGAGTGACCAATTGGGAATTGGGTCACATCCCCTGGTATCCAAATTTATGCGGGGAATATTTAATTCTAATCCCCCCAGGCCCAGATATAGCCATACCTGGGACATCAGCACGGTATTGACGATGCTGCGAGGATGGACACCGAACACGGGACTCCCTTTGGCCAAATTAACCTACAAAATGGTCATGATAATGGCACTGATCACGGCGCAACGGGTCCAGTCCCTGCACAAACTCAGTCTGGATGCCATGGCAATTACCAGTGGGAAGATCACATTCCAGGTGCAGGGACTATTGAAGCAAGATCGACCCGGAGTGTCTGGACATACTTTGGAGTTCCTGGGTTACCCAGCGGACACTCGTCTTTGTATCGTTACATTGATTCTGCGATACATTTCAGTCACTAAAGATCTAAGGGGCACGGAAACAGCTTTGCTTGTCAGTCACAAGAAGCCTCATCACAGGGTCACGGTGCAAACCATTTCCAGATGGTTAAGGGTGGTACTGGATGCGGCGGGGTGGATACTATTGTGTATAAATCTCACTCCACCAGGGCAGCATCCACCTCGGCGGCTAGAAGGATGGAGGTACCACTGGATCACATCCTGGCCACAGCGGGTTGGAACAATGAGAGAACCTTCCACCGCTTTTATAACAAACCCGTGACCTCCCCTGACAATTATGCAGGGAGGATCTTAAGTGCTGCCAGTTAAATAACCCTTTTGGGACACAATATTGTGTTTGGTATGAATAAATACCTGTTTTGTTTTTCAGCCAGTGTCTTGTCTGAATCACGTCCATCCTCTTATCCCAGCTTTAGCGGTGTGTGAGCATGGAGCTTCCAGGGCATGAAATCACAGAGCTTTGAAATCTTCACGTAGTCACTCACGTGACTCCGAAGTAAAATAGTAAGATTAAACGAGAACTTACCAGTTTGAAGTTTGATCTTTATTTTATGAGGAGTTACGATGAGGGATTACGTGCCCTCCGCTCCCAACCCTCTATTATAAAGATCACCTGGTATGAAAGTTCTCTTTTTTCTCTTACTATGTCAGTCATTGAGACTGTTTTTTGTTCTGTGATTTCACACCACTGCTTTGAAGAATGTCGCGCATGCGTGCTGGCGGGGTCTTCACGTAATCCCTCATCGTAACTCCTCATAAAATAAAGATCAAACTTCAAACTGGTAAGTTCTCGTTTAATCTTACTATTAATGTTCATAGTTTTGTCCGAGCCAAGTTTAATAGCCTGGTGGCTGTGGGGAAGTATCTATTCCTGAACCTGGTTGTTGCAGTCTTCAGGCTCCTGTATCTTCTAGCAGTGAGATGAGTGTGTGGCCCGGATGGTGTGGGTCGTTGATGATGCTGCCAGCCTTTCTGAGGCAGCGACTGTGATAGATCCCCTCGATGGAAGGGAGGTCAGAGCCGATGATGGACTGGGTGGTGTTGACTACTCTTTGTAGTCTTTTCCTCTCCAAAACTAAAAGAAAAGGTGTGTAACATAGCAAAGAGTAGTGGCAAGCCAGAGGATTGGAAAACTTTCAAAGAACAACAGAAAGTAACAAAAAAGGCTAGGTTTTTGTAGGGATGCAGTCCTCCACACATTTCTTAATGAAGTCTGTAATGACTGTGACGTATTCATTCACGTCCGTTGCTGAGTCCTTGAACATTGCCCAGTCTACAGACTCCAAACAGTCCTATAGTTGTTCCTCTGCTCCCCCCCCCCCCCCCCCCCCCCCAACCAGCTCTGTACTGTCCTCACCTCTGGGGGTGTGCTCTTTAATTGCTGCCTGTAGGCAGGAAGAAGCAGCACGGATGGTCAGATTTACCGAAGTGAGGGCGAGGGATATAACTATATAACCATATAACAGTTACAGCACAGAAACAGGCCTTCTCGGCCCTTCCAGTCCTTGCCGACCATTTATTTCCCCCGAGTCCCATCTACCTGCACTCAGACCATACCCCTCCATTCCCTTCCCGTCCAGGATAGAACGATAGGCATTCTTGATGGTGGTGTAGCAGTGGTGGAGGGTGTTTGGTCCTCTGGTGCAGCGACAGACTAGCAGGCGCAACAGTCCTGCCAGTGGTAAGTTTAAACATGCAGGTAAGTTTTGTATTTCTTACCAGGTTCTGTTTTCTCTTGCAGACCTCTTCTTATAGAGGTTTCCTGCTGGATTGTCGCAGTGAAACTGGCTTGGGCTGTGGGGAGACTCCGGTCCGAACTGCGGAATCGCGGGAGCCGGCGGCCGTCGGGTTCGCGAATCCAGTCGCTGACAATGCGGTCAGCGGCTTCCAGACCACTGTGGTTCCTGTGGAGGGGTAAACCCAGGAGGTGGTATCACCTCCAGAGTCGCTGACAATGTGGTCAGCGGCTTCCCGACCACTGTGGTTCCTGTGGAGGGGTAAATCCAGGAGGTGGTAGCACCACCCTCCGGTAATGCTTACCATTTTGGGCTAAACTGGATGGAGCTCCCAATGGAGAGGATATTCCACCAAGACACACTCCAACAGGAGGAGTAGTGTCAGCGCTGGCCTATAGGAGAGCCTGCATGAACAGCACCTATTCTGGGCTGCTTAATTGGACGGTTGTCCAGGATGGTTTTAAACTGAATAAGGGGGGGTGTGGTGTCAAATGAGATAGTCGACGATGTGCTTGAGGCTCAGTTAGAGGTTGGTAGATATGACATTGTGGGGATTACTGAGACGTGGCTGAAGGAGGATCGGGCCTAAAAACTTAATATTCAGGGTTATACATCCTATAGAAAGGACAGGCAGGTAGGCAGAAGAGGGGGGGGGGGGGGGGGTAGCTCTGCTGGTGAGGGATGGAATTCAGTCCCTTGCGAGGGAAGACATAGGAACTGACGAGGTAGAGTCACTGTGGATTGAGTTGAGGAATTGTAAAGGCAAGAAGACACTAATTGGTGTTATTTACAGACCCCCAAATAGTAGCTGGGATGTAGGGTGTAAGTTGCAGCAGGAGTTAAAACTGGCATGTAACAAAGGTAACGCCACTGTGGTGATGGGGGATTTCAATATGCAGGTAGACTGGGAAAATCAGGTTGGTTCAGGACCCCAAGAAAGAGAGTTTGTAGAATGCCTCTGAGACGGATTCTTAGAGCAGCTTGTAATGGAGCCGACCGGAGAAAAGGCAATTCTGGATTCAGTGTTGTCCAAAGAACCAGATATGATAAGAGAACTCGAGGTAAAGGAACCGCTTGGGGGTAGTGATCATAATATGATTAGTTTTAATCTGCAATTTGAGAAGAAGAGCATTAAATCGGAAGTGGCAGTGATGCAGTTAAACAAAGGGGACTATGAAGGCATGAGAGGGGAGCTGGCCAAAGTAGACTGGAAAGGGATCCAAGCAGGAATGGCGGTGGAACAGTAATGGCAGGAATTTCTGGGCATAATCCGGAAGACGCAGGATCATTTCATTCCAAAAAGGAAGAAAGGTTCTAAGGGGAGTAGGAGGCAACCGTGGCTGACAAGAGAGGTGAGGGATAATAAAACTAAAAGAAAAGATGTATAACACAGCAAAGAGTGGCCGGAAGCCAGAGGATTGGGAAACTTTCATAGGACAACAGAAGGAAACAAAACGGGTAGTACGGGCTGAAAAGATGAAGTACGAGGGGAAGCTGGCCAGGAATCTTCTTTAAAAGCTTCTTTAGATATGTTAAGGGAAAAAGAGTAGCAAAGTCAAATGTGGGTCCCTTGAAGGCAGACACGGGTGAAATAATTATGTGCAACAAGGAAATGGCAGAAGAGTTGAATAGGTACTTCGGATCCGTCTTCACTAAGGAGAACACAAACAATCTCCCAGATGTACTGGAGGACAGAGGATCTAAACTGAGGACAGAGGAACTGAAAAAACATTTCATTAGGCGAGAAATAGTATTGGGTAGGCTAATGGGACTGAAGGATGATAAATCCCCTGGGCCTGATGGTCTGCATCCCAGGGTCCTCAGATGGGTGGCTCTAGAAATAGTGGATGCATTGGTGATCATGTTCCAATGTTCAATAGATTCAGGATCAGTTCCCATGGACTGGAGGATAGCTAATGTTATCCCACTTTTCAAGAAAGGAACGAGAGAAATAACGGGGAATTGCAGTCCAGTTAGCCTGATTTCGGTGTTGGGAAAGATGCTGGAGTCAATTATTAAAGAGGTAATAATGGAGCATTTGCATAGCAGTAAAAGGATTAGTCCAAGTCAACATGGATTTATGAAAGAGAAATCATGCTTGACTAATCTTCTGGAATTTTTTGAGGATGTGACAAGTAAAATGGATGAACGGGTCCCGCACGGGAGATGGGTGACTAAAATTAGAGCACATGGTATTGGGGGTAGGGTATTGACATGGATAGAAAATTGGTTGGCAGACCGGAAGCAAAGAGTAGGAGTGAACGGGTCCTTTTCAGAATGGCAGGCAGTGGCGAGTGGAGTGCCACAAGGCTCGGTTTTGGGGCCACAACTGTTTACCATATATATTAATGATTTGGAAGAGGGAATTAGGAGCAACAGTAGCAAGTTTACAGATGACACAAAGCTGGGTGGCAGCGTGAACTGTGAAGAGGATGTTAGGGGGTTGCAGGGGACCTGGACAGGTTGAGTGAGTGGGCAGATGCGAGGCAGATGCGGTATAATAAAGATACATGCCACTTTGGCGGCAAAAACAAGGGGGCAGATTATTATCTCAATGGGATTAGGTTATGTAAGGGGGAGTTACAGCGAGGCCTGGGTGTCCTTGTACACCGGTCACTGAAAGTTGGCTAACAGGTACAGCAGGCAGTGAAGAAAGCTAATGGAATGTTGGTCTTCACAACAAGAGGATTTCAGTACAGGAGTAAAGAGGTTCTTCTGCAGTTGTATAGGTGTCTGGTGAGACCACATCTGGAGTATTGTGTTCAGTTTTGGTCTCCTAATTTGAGGAAGGACATCCTTGTGATTGAGGCAGTGCAGTGTAGGTTCACGAGATTGATCCCTGGGATGGCGGGACTGTCATATGAGGAAAGATTGAAAAGACTAGGCTTGTATTCACTGGAGTTTAGAAGGATGAGGGGGGATCTTATAGCAACTTATAAAAGGACTGGACATGCTAGATGCAGGAAAAATGTGCCCAATGTTGGGTGAGTCCAGAACCAGGCGTTAGAGTCTTAGAATAAAGGGGAGGTCATTTAAGACTATGAGAAAAAACTTTTTTACACAGAGAGTAGTGAATTTATGGATTCCCTGCCACAGAGGGCAGTGGAGGCCAAATCACTGGATGGATTTAAGAGAGAGTTGGATGGAGCTCTAGGGGCTAGTGAGTCAAGGGATATGGGGAGAAGGCAGGCACGGGTTATTAATAGCGGACGATTAGCCATGATCACAATGAATGGTGGTGCTGGCTCGAAGGGCTGAATGGCCTCCTCCTGCACCTATTTTCTCTGTTTCAATGTCTATGTTTCTATGGAGCGCCTAATGGAGAGGATGTTCCTCCAAGACACACTCCAACAGGGGAGTAGTGTTAGCGCCGGCCTATGGGAGAGCCCGTGCCAGCAGCGCCTATCCAGGGCTGCTTAATATCTCCCTCTTGGAGGAGGAGAGCGTGCGGGGCCAGAATTATTCTGCCGCCGAGTATGTTCCATTCTGGTGTAGGTCTGTTGGGAGGCCATATCAGCGCAGGTACCCTCAGGGGCCTGAGTCAGCACCTGTTCAGGGCTGCCTATGATCTCCCCCTTTATGGAGTGGAGTGCGAATGGTCAGTATGTAACTGACTTCAAATTCTAAAGTATGTCCGTGGAACATACGGGAGCACATGGGTATGGGTTCAAGGCAATCTTCGCAGACGAAGGTGTTGCTGCCAGAAGAGTTGGTTACCAGCCGTTGGCAGAATACCTGGAAGGGGTCAGAGTTCCCCTCACGCTCCAAGTGCTGGCAGTGAACAGAGCTCTAGCCGCCGAATCTTCTACTCAGGCAAGACCTATTCAACAGGCAAAACCTGGATGAGGAAGCAAAAGCTGTCGGACCAATCAAGGTACCAACGATGAGCAAAGCTTCATCGGTTCGGCGACCACACACTCCACGCCTCCATTGGCAGTGAGCTGTTCACTGAAGCTATGGCAGCGTGAAAACTGGACAGACGTTCCACGCACCCCACCAGTCCTACTCTATAACCAAGCAAGTAGGTGGGTCCGGCACTTCCGAAACATGGGGTAAGTGGACGTATGGTTAAGGCATTGCCACCTAACCATGTAACACTGCACAATACTAACATTCCAAGCAGGTTTGGAATTAGGGCCAGTATTGTCTTTTAAGGCAGGCTCAGTATTATGGCCAAGATCGCTTCGAGACAGGATCGAAATATGGCCAGAGTTGTTTTTCATGGCAGGCTTAGAATTATGGCCAGGGTTGCCTTTAGAGGCAGGTATGGAATTATGAGGTAGGCTCATTATTATGGCCAGGATTGTCTTCCAAGACAGGCTCGGAAATCGGGCCAGAGTTGTCGTTCCAGGCAGGCAAAGAATTATAGCAGACATGGCGTTTCATTGTTAAGATGGAGAAGGTTGTGTAACTCGTATGTGCAGTATCAACTTTCCGAATAGGAAATTTCGTTCCTGACTAACAACTGATTTTCATAAGGATCTCAAAGACACATTTTATTCAGTTCCCATTTACAGGGATCACTGGAGACATTTGAAATTATCAGGAGAATGATAACAGATCGATTTTAACATTTAAAAGTAAAGTGGATAGGTTTATGGACGGGTAGGAAATGGAGGGGTATGGTCTGAGTGCAGGTAGATGGGACTAGGTGAAAATAAATGGTCGGCACAGACTGGAAGGGCCGAGAGGACCTGTCTGCCATGTCCTTGTTCCCCATGATCAATTCACTTGTTTCTGGCTGCAAGGGACCTACATTTGTTTTAACAAATCTTTTTCTCTTCACATATCGATAAAAACTTTTACAGTCAGTTTTTATGTTCCCTGCCAGTTTTCTTTCATAATCCATTTTCCCTTTCCTAATTAAGCCCTTTGTCCTCCTCTGTTGGATTCTGAATTTCTCCCAGTCCTCCGGTAGGCTGTTTTCTCTGGCTAATTTGTACGCTTCATCTTTTGCTTTGATACTATCCTTGATTTCCCTTGTTATCCACAGATGCACTACCTTCCCTGATTTATTCTTTTGCCATACTGGGATGAACAATTGTTGTAGTTCATCCATTCAGTCTTTAAATGCCTTCCATTGCATATCCACCGTCAACACTTCAAGAACCAATTGCCAGTCTATCTTGGCCAATTCACGTCTCATCCCTTCAAAGTTACCTTTCTTTAAGTTCAGGACCCGTGTTTCTTAATTAACTCTCCATCCTAATGAATAGCTCAACCATATTATGGTCACTCTTGCCCAAGGGGCCACGCACAACAAAGCTGCTAACTAACCCTTCCTCATTACTCAATACCCAGTCTAGAATAGCCTGGCAACAGGGAATGAGTGTTGGATCACAAAGTATTTATGAAATTATGGTTGGATGGAACACCGAATATTGATGTGATGTTTCATGCTTATAGAGTTTAATGCTATGTTACATTTAATACGGTGCAGATATTGATGACTTGAAGTTCATTTTCCAATAGGTCTTTGACAATAATAATTGAGTTATAGGGCCATTAACTGTGCCTTCCCATCATATTTGCTGCATCGAATTGGATCCACCCTGTCGGGCTTCACCCCGGATATCCCCTAGAGGCTCTGTACTAGCAATGTTGTTAGTTCCAAAAAGCTTTATAAGAAGGTGTCAGTTCAGACCATCCCCAGGCGGCGAAACGAGGTTTGGTTTATATGGAAGTGGATACGAATTAAATCGTTCCACCAGGTCTGCAACAACATCAGTAGCAAGGGTTATTTACGTTCTGCTGGACCACATCCTAGCAGCTGCAGGACGGTCCAACGAGCGAACCTTCCAAACACTTATAATAACCCATTGTCAGACCAGGGTTTCTTTGCCAACTCTATTTTAGGTTCAGTTGTATAGTCCCTCTCGGATGAGAGGGGTTACTATTATGATTATTTATTCATTATGAATGTCAATGGAGCAGGTGTGGCTGTGGTTGTGTGGACACGGCGTTAAATCACAGATCTTTGAAATCTTCACAGAATCACTCGCGTGACTCCGAAGTAAAATAGTAAGATTAAATGAGAACTTACCTGTATGAAGTTTGATCTTTATTTTATGAGGAGTTACGATGAGCGATTACGTGCCCTCTGCTCCCAACCCTCATATCACAAAGGTCATCTGGTAGTTCCAGGTTTATATTCTTACTATGTCACTTCAATTTCTGTTATCTGTGATTTCACACTGTTGCTTTGAAGATTGACGCGCATGTGGACTGGTGGGGTTCTTCACGTAATCCCTCATTGTAACTCATAAAATAAAGATCAAACTTCAGACTGGTAAGTTCTCATTTAATCTTACTATTCTATTGCATTGTATTGTATCGTATCGTATCATGGCAAGGTTTAATGATAATTTTTAATCCCACTCATGCAGGATCAAAAAAGATCTGTCCTCAATTGTGGTGGTACTGGAGAAAATATTCTGTGCCAATGTATCCAATATTTCCACACATTCCAGGTAATGCCTTTCTATCAAGAGATTCCAAATTTCACCATTTGCACTCCAGTGTTAATTCCTCATTCATGGCATGACAGCCTCGTGACTGTTGGGTTAGCCCGAACAGAAGGAATTTTCTGCTATGTGCTTGTTAACATATAGGTAGCTTATTATTGCATATGGAGTTAGTTATTGTCTTGAGTTTAGTTCAGTTTAGAGATACAGCACAGAAACAGGCCCTCCGGCCCGCCAACCAGCAATCCTTGCACATTAACACTATCCTACACCCAATAAGGACAATTTTTACATTTATCAAGCCAACTAACCTACAAACCTGTACGTATTTGGAGTGTGGGAGGAAACCAAAGATCTTGGAGAAAAAACACGCAGGTCACTTAGCATAAGTGTTTATAATCAGTTCAGATAGTACTTTCACATTGGACTTGGTTTTCTTGGTTGAGCGTTTATCCTGCTGTTATAGCAAAGTATGTGTTTTAATTGTAATCATGCACAAAAAAAATCTAATCTAATATTCCAATGGCAGCACTGAGGACATGTTTGAGAATTCTATTCTTTAAACTGAAGAGCAGCAGGGGATGCAATGAGGATGTGACATCACTGTAGATCTATTCCTTTATTGCTGAGGAAGGAGATGAACAATTACACCAACATGACATTGACTTGCTTGTGAACATAAACAACAGTGCCTGTGAGAATATGTAGTCATTGAAGCTCACAGTAACTGGGGTGTAGGACATTGCTGGGCTCTATTATTCAGTTTGTCCTTATTGCAACTCTTCATGAGAGGAGTAATGGTCCTGTCACAAATAAACGATTTCTCAGGTGACTGCCAGGATAGTCAAGTCATAGAGACATAGAAATATAGAAAATAGGTGCAGGAGGCAGCCATTCGGCCCCTTCGAGCCAGCACCGCCATTCATTGTGATCATGGCTGATCGTCCCAAATTAATAACCCATGCCTGCCTTCACCCATATCCCTTGATTCCACTAGCCCCTAGAGCACTATCTAACTCTCTCTTAAATCCAAAGTCGGAGCAGGTCGCTGAAAAACCGGCGACTGGAACGGCGACTATCAGAGTGGAACACATACACACATCGCTTCCTTCACCAGCCAGTTATGCAGGCGGGGGAGAGGGTAAGCGGGGAAGTGCTGTCTGAGTGAAATTCACACTGTGCAAAACCAATACAGACACACTGTATGAACAGGAAGGTTGATGCTATAATTAAGACGGTGAAAGCACAATGTACAATGTACAGGAAGGGTCTCTTAAATCCTTTAGAAGAGATGGGGGGGGGGGGGGGGAGAAGGAGGCAACTTTTAAGAAGCCAGGCTGTGAAGCTCAGTGGACATTAACATTACCGGCCGGTTATCCTTGGTTCTGAAAACTATTGTTTACGTGCATTTTTCCCAATGAGCCAGTGAAATTTAATGGTCAGCACCGGCGACAAACCACAAGAACCTATGACAACCTGCAACCTTCGGGCGACCCGCTACCACTGCACCTATGGCACAATAATTCTCGCTACTCTCCATGGCGGCTTCATTCTGATCGCCGCTAATTTGTCAACATGTTGAAAAATTAGCGGCGATCCGAATGAAGCCACGACTAGTTCTGAGAATGCGGGAACTACTTACGAACATGAAGGTGACTTCCGGGCAACCACCCGCGAACATGTGGCGACCATGTGGCGACCGCATAGGCTCCTGTAGTCGCCTAAAAAGTTGCCTAAGTGGGACAGGCCCGTAATATGCTCGATAATATTAGTTCCTTGTTGTATATTGAAGCAGAATTCTGTCACCACCACTATTTATCAAACTACGTCACATGGCAATGAAAAACGTATTTATTAGAATGCTTAGAACTACAAATCACAAAAATATTAACATGAATTGTACAAAACATGACCTCTTGCACAGCTGCCATGGAAACATTCCAAGGGAGATTGATAATCATAGCAATGTGGTCTTTCAATACAGAACCACTAACAAGATTCCCTGTTTCTCTCACTGAGAGCAAATCATACAGCAATACCTCAACAATATGTGATTTCTGTTTTCTTGAATTAAATGAACAGATTTCATCTTCAAGCAAACTGCTTTGTTGCTTACACAATTTCTGAGAAATTCTTGTAAACTTTAGTTTTATAATCTCACAATGTCAATCTCTCCTCTACAGTCCCCATGACATTCCTGTCCAGTCAAATGGTAAAGTTTCACATTTGTTCTCCCTTCTTCAAGGGACAGCATAATGCTGCATCTGGTGGAATGCTGCCTCATGGCTTCAGTGACCGTGGTTCAATCTGAGTAACAGGTTAACACCAGTATCAATCTCCAGGGCTGTCTGTGTGGAGTTTGCACAATCTACGTGACCACATGGGTTTCCTTCTGGTACTCCAGTTTTTTTACCATGTCCCAAACACCTGCAGCTTGGTAGTCTAATTGGCCACTGGAAACTTACATTGGAGCGGGTAGCACCACCAGCAATGACTGCCTTGCCAACAGTCTGTCTGCCTTTTCTCCTGTTTTTGCTATTTGAAGTATGTGTTAAAAATATATTTTAGTGTTCCTTGATTTGTTTATGTGGGGGTTGGGATGTTGGGGGAGACTTTTTTTCAATCTCTACCTCGACAGAGATGTGATTTTTATTCCATATCGTATCTCCGTCCCCACTGCGGCCCAACATCGTGGAGTTGATGGCCTTTCCTGGAGACTGACGGGCGCTCCAAGCCATGGGAGTCTGCGCGGCTTGACATCGCGGAGCTTGTGATCCCTTTGCCGGGAATCGAACCTCCAACCGCGGGGCCTGTGGACTTTAACATCGTGAAGTCTCTGCAGCTCCATGCCGCGGAGAGAGTTTCAACCGCCCCGACGCAGGAGTTTCGATCACCCCGATGGGGGATTGAATTGTCGGCTGCGGGACTTTGATCACCCCGACTTCGGATGGTTCGACTGCCCTGACCACGGGAGAACAAAGAGGAAGAAGAATTAACTTTATTGCCTTCCATCACAGTGAGGAATGTGGAATCCATTGTAATGGATGTTTATGTTAACTTTTATGTGGTTGTGTGTCTTGTTGCTTTTAGAAACATAGAAACTAGGTACAGGAGTAGGCCATTCGGCCCTTCGAGCCTGCACCGCCATTCAATATGATCATGGCTGATCATCCAACTCAGTATCCCGTACCTGCCTTCTCTCCATACCCTCTGATCCCCTTAGCCACAAGGGCCACATCTAACTCCCTCTTAAATATAGCCAATGAACTGGCCTCAACTACCCTCTGTGGCAGAGAGTTCCAGAGACCCACCACTCTCTTTGTGAAAAAATTCCTTCTCATCTCGGTCCTAAAGGATTTCTCCCTTATCCTTAAGCTGTGACCCCTTGTCCTGGACCTCCCCAACATCGGGAACAATCTTCCTACATCAAGCCTGTCCAAGCCCTTAAGAATCTTGTAAGTTTCTATAAGATCCCCTCTCAATCTCCTAAATTCTAGAGAGTATAAACCCAGTCTATGCAGTCTTTGTTCATAAGACAGTCCTGACATCCCAGGAATCAGTCTGGTGAACCTTCGCTGCACTCCCTCTATGGCAATAATGTCCTTCCTCAGATTTGGAGACCAGAACTGTACGCAATACTCCAGGTGTGGCCTCACCAAGACCCTATACAACTGAAGTAGAACCTCCCTGCTCCTATACTCAAATCCTTTTGCTATGAAAGCTAACATACCATTCGCTTTCTTCACTGCCTGCTGTACCTGCATGCCTACTTTCAATGACTGGTGTACCATGACACACAGGTTGCGCTGCATGTCCCCTTTTCCTAATCGACCTCCATTTAGATAATAGTCTGTTTTCCTATTTTTGCCACCAAAGTGGATTACCTCACATTTATCCACATTATACTGCATCTGCCAAACATTTGCCCACTCACCCAGCCTATCCAAGTCACCTTGCAGTCTCCTAGCATCCTCCTCACGGCTAACACTGCCCCCCAGCTTAGTGTCATCCGCAAACTTGGAGATGTTGCCTTCAATTCCCTCATCCAGATCATTTATGTATATTGTAAATAGCTGGGGTCCCAGCACTGAGCCTTGCGGTACCCCACTAGTCACTGCCTGCCATTGTGAAAACGACCCGTTTACTCCTACTCTTTGCTTCCTGTTGCCAGCCAGTTCTCTATCCACATCAATACTGAACCCCCAATGCCGTATGCTTTAAGTTTATATACTAATCTCTTATGTGGGACCTTGTCGAAAGCCTTCTGGAAGTCCAGATACACCACATCCACTGGTTCTCCCCCATCCACGCTACTAGTTACATCCTCGAAAAATTCCACAAGATTCGTCAGACATGATTTACCTTTCGTAAATCCATGCTGACTTTGTCCAATGATTTCACCACTTTCCAAATGTGCTGCTATCCCATCTTTAATAACTGAATCTAGCAGTTTTCCCACTACCGATGTTAGACTAACTGGTCTGTAATTCCCCGTTTTCTCTCTCCCCCCCTTCTTAAAAAGAGGGGTTACGTTTGCTACCTGCCAATCCTCAGGAACTACTCCAGAATCTAAACAGTTTTGAAAGATTATCACTAATGCATCCACTATTTCCGGAGCTACTTCCTTAAGTACTCTGGGATGCAGCCTATCTGGCCCTGGGGATTTATCGGCCTTTAATCCATTCAAATTACCCAACACCACTTCCCGACTAACCTGGATTTCACTCAAGTACTCCTTTGACCCGCGGTCCCCTGCTATTTCCGGCAGATTATTTATGTCTTCCTTAGTGAAGACAGAACCAAAGTAGTTATTCAATTGGTCCGCCATATCCTTGTTCCCCATGATCAACTCACCTGTTTCTGACTGCAAGGGACCTACATTTGTTTTAACTAATCTCTTTCTCTTCACATATCTATAAAAACTTTTGCAGTCAGTTTTTATGTTCCCTGCCAGTTTTCTTTCATAATCTATTTTTCCCTTCCTAATCAAGCCCTTTGTCCTTCTCTGCTGGTCTCTGAATTTCTCTCAGTCCTCCGGTATGCTGCTTTTTCTGGCTACTTTGTACGCATCATCCTTTGCTTTGATACTATCCCTGATTTCCCTTCTTATCCACGGATGCACTACCTTCCCTGATCTATTCTTTTGCCAAATTGGGATGAACAATTTTTGTAGTTCATCCATGCAGTCTTTAAATGTCTTCCATTGCGTATCCACCGTCAACCCTTTTAGAATTGATTGCCAGTCAATCTTGGCCAATTCACGTGTCATACCCTCAAAGTTACCTTTCCTTAAATTCAGAACCATTGTTTCTGAATTAACAATGTCACTCTCCATCCTAATGAAGAACTCAACCATATTATGGTCACTCTTGCCCAAGGGGCCACGCACAATAAGACTGCTAACTAACCCTTCCTCATTACTCAATACCCAGTCTAAAATAGCCTGCTCTCTCGTTGGTTCCTCTACATGTTGATTTAGATAACTATCCCTCATACTTTCCAAAAAATCCTCTTCCTCAGCGCCCCTGCCAATTTGATTCACCCAATCTATATGTAGATTGAAGTTACCCATTATAACTGTTTTGCCTTTGTCGCACGCATTTCTAATTTCCTGTTTGATACCATCCCCAACTTCACTACTACTGTTAGGTGGCCTGTACACAACTCCCACTAGCGTTTTCTGCCCCTTAGTGTTTCGCAGCTCTACCCATACCGATTCCACATGCTCCAAGCTAATGTCCTTCCTTTCCATTGCGTTAATCTCCTCTCTAACCAGCAACGCTACCCCACCTCCTTTTCCTTTCTCTCTATCCCTCCTGAATATTGAATATCCCTGGATGTTCTGCTCCCAGCCTTGGTCACCCTGGAGCCATGTCTCCGTGATCCCAACTATATCATACTCATTAATAGCTATCTGCACGTTCAACTCATCCACCTTATTACGAATACTCCTTGCATTGAGACACAAAGCCTTCAGGCTTGTTTTTACAATGCTCTTACCCCTTATACAATTTTGTTGAGGTGGCCCTTTTTGATTTTTGCCCTGGTTTTGTCTGCCTGCCACTTTTACTTTTCACCTTGCTCCCTATTGGTTCCACCCTCGTTTTACACCCACCTGCCTCTCTGCTCTTGTACCCATCCTCCTGCCATATTAGATCAAATCCTCCCCGACAGCACTAGCAAACACTCCCCCAAGGACATTGGTTCCATTCCAGCCCAGGTGCAGACCGTCCTGTTTGTACTGGTCCCACCTCCCCCAGAAATGGTTCCAGTGCCCTAAAAATTTGAATCCCTCCCCCTTGCACCATTTTTCAAGCCACGTATTCATCTGTAACATCCTCCTATTTCTACTCTGACTGGCCCGTGGTACTGGTAATAATCCAGAGATTATTACCTTTGAGGTCCTACTTTTGAGTTTATCTCCTAGCTCCCTAAATTCACCTTGTAGGACCTCATCCCTTTTTTTCCCTATATCGTTGGTGCCAATATGCACCACGACAACTGGCTGTTCACCCTCCCCCTCCAGAATGTTCTGCAGCCGTTCAGTAACATCCCTGACCTTTGCACCAGGGAGGCAACATACCATCCTGGAGTCTCTTTTGCGGCCGCAGAAACGCCTATCTATTCCCCTGACAATTGAATCCCCTATTACAATAGCCCTTCCCCTCTTTTTTCCCCCATCATGTGCTGCAGAGCCACCCATGGTGCCATGAACTTGGCTGCTGCTGCATTCCCCTGATGAGCCATCTCCCTCAACAGTATCCAAAATGGTAAACCTGTTGAGTAGGGAGATGACCGCAGGGGACTCCTGCACTATCAGCCTACTGCTTTGCTGGCTATTGGCCACCCGCTCCCTTTCTGTCCTCTTACCTTTTACCTGTGGCGTGACCAACTCGCTATATGTGCTGTCGACGACTTTCTCTGCATCGTGTATGCTCCAGTATGAATCCAGCCGCAGCTCCAATCGTTCAATGCGGTTTGCCAGGAGCTGCAGCTGGACACACTTCCTGCAAATGTAGTCATCAGGGACACTGACCATATCCCTGATCTCCCACATGTTGCAGGCTGAGCAAACCATGGGGCCAATCTCCACTGACATCTTACTCCCAAATTACTCTATTAAATATATATATTTTTTATTTATTTTTTATTAAACACAAAACTTTATTCTTTAAACTTTACTAATAAATACTAATAAATGCTGAATCCCTAACACCCACAATCCTTAGCTCCCAGAATCCTTAAACCTGAAGGCAGAAATGTAGAAATGTAAACCCCGGGTTGCAGCCAATCAGCTGCTTCCTCTGGTCCTCTTCAACCAATCAGAACCTTCCACCAGATTCCCTCACTGGAAGATGGAACGTTGCAGCTGCTGGTCTACTCACAGCGCAGGTAGCTCCACCCTCTCTGACCCACGACTCCCCGGGCCTCTGTGAAAAGCAAGCCCTGCGCTGGATTTATACTCACAGCGCAGGTAGCTCCACCCTCTCTGACCCACGACTCCCCGGGCCTCTGTGAAAAGCAAGCCCTGCGCTGGATTTATACTCACAGCGCAGGTAGCTCCACCCTCTGTCTCCAACGGCTCCCCGGGCCTCTGTGAAAAGCAAGCCCCACGCTAGATTTATACTCACAGCAGGTAGCTCCACCCTGTGTCTCCAACGGCTCCCCGGGCCTCTGTGAAAAGCAAGCCCCGCGCTAGATTTATACTCACAGCAGGTAGCTCCACCCTCTGTCTCCAACGGCTCCCCGGGCCTCTGTGAAAAGCAAGCCCCGCGCTAGATTTATACTCACAGCGCAAGTAGCTCCACCCTCTTTCTCCAACGGCTCCCTGGGCCTCTGTGAAAAGCAAGCCCCGCGCTAGATTTATACTCACAGCGCAGGTAGCTCCACCCTCTGTCTCCAACGGCTCCCCGGGCCTCTGTGAAAAGCAAGCCCCGCGCTAGATTTATACTCACACAGCAGGTAGCTCCACCCTCTGTCTCCAACGGCTCCCCGGGCCTCTGTGAAAAGCAAGCCCCGCGCTAGATTTATACTCACAGCGCAGGTAGCTCCCCCCTGTGTCTCCAACGGCTCCCCGGGCCTCTGTGTCAGCAAGCCCCGCACTAGATTTATACTCACAGCGCAGGTAGCTCCACCCTGTGTCTCCAACGGCTCCCCGAGCCTCTGTGAAAAGCAAGCCCCACGCTAGATTTATACTCACAGCAGGTAGCTCCACCCTGTGTCTCCAACGGCTCCCCGGGCCTCTGTGAAAAGCAAGCCCCGCGCTAGATTTATACTCACAGCGCAGGTAGCTCCACCCTCTGTCTCCAACGGCTCCCCAGACCTCTGTCTCACTTAGTTTCATACTGTGTTTCACTTAGTATGGCTGTATGACAACTCAAATTTCACTGTACCTGAATTGGTACATGTGACAATAAACTGACCTTGAAACCTTGAATGGCAGAATCAGACTGGAGGTTTGGTGGAAACGTTGATAAGAATGTTGGGAGAATCAGATGGCTTCAGTGTAAATGAATGCTTGATGATCAGATGACTCTCTCACACTAAAATGCTGCATAAAAGTTCCACAATAACGATGTCATGAGATCAACGATCCAATCTATATTTCCTCATAACTTACAGTATGTTGCTCTTATATTAAAGACTTGTTATCAGGCCTTCTTTGGCAGTTTGCTTCAGTACTTATTGCTTCAGTGTTTGAACCAATAATCTTGTTGCCACTGGGCTAAGGAAGCAAATAGTTTGTCACTTTAATCACTAAACACAATTCCACAACATTCCCTCCTCCCATTGGATCTTAGCCATACCCACATCTTGGATCCAAACAGGTTGAGTTTAATAATTATATTCCACATACTTTGGTAATTTACCAACATTCACCAATGCAGCTTAAGGATCTACAAAGAACCATACATGTTACATTGTACATACTCATAGAGGATGCCATTCCATTCAGCAACTCTACACCACAGAGCAATTCAACAAGTCATAAAAGGCAATGAGACTAAGAGGTATGAGAAAGGTTATTTAAGGTAATAAAGGCAATTTAAAAGTAACCATTGGACTGGTGTGGAAGGCAGGGACACTGCTGGTGCCTCTGACCACAACACCCGTGGAAATTGTGTCCAGGTGCATCTCCTGAAGGACCGTGTTAGACTGTGTTAGCAGTTGGATGACCTCAGGAAAAAGGGGAAACGAGAGATTCTTGGACAGGACCTACAGTGAGGTTGTCACACCATGGGAACCGGGGGAGAGAAGGTGATGATTATCAGGAAGGGAATTACATGTGGAATGCAGGAGACCAGTCAAGACTCCAGGATGGTGTGGTGCCTCTCTGGTGCCAGGGTCTGGGATGTCACGGAGTGGCTGCATGACATCCTCAAGAGGGAGGGGGAGCAGCCGGCAGTTGTTGGGCATGTTGGCACAAACGATAGAGGTAGGAAGAAGAAGACGGTTGTGCAACACGAGTTTATAGAATTAGGTAAAAGACTGAAAAGCAGGACCTACAGGGTAGGGATCTCAGGATTGCTTCCAGTACCTCATGCTAGTGAGGGAACGGACAGAAAGATAGGGGACATGAATGTGTGGCTGAGGATTTATAGTTGAGGAATGTGTGCAGGGATTTATATTTCTAGATCATTGGGTTCTCTTCTGGGGCAGGGGTGACCTGTACAAAAGGAATGGCTTGCACCTTAACTGGAGGGGGACCAATATCTTGGTTAGCAGGTTTGTTAATGTTATACGGGTGGGTCAGTGCAGTCAGTGTTTTGTTCAAAAGAGATTGAAGGGTCTATCATGCATGAAGGTAGACAAATATTAAGGGCCTAATCATATATATCCACAGACATTGTAGGAAACTGGAGTGGAAATTGTGGGAGCCTTGGAGAGGAGCCGGAAGACTGAAGGGTGGCAAATGTTGTGCTGTGATTCAAGAAGAGCTGCAAGGGGCCACCCCTTCTCCTTCAAGGCGAGGACTGAGCTTTTTGGACAAAGCCGAGATCGCCAGCAGCACCGCACATGTGGCCTGATGGCAAGGGACAGCAACCCCGTGCAGTCCTCGACTCCTTTGTCACTGTAAATAAAATGTATCAGGTATGTTCACCCTGCTGCGGGTCACTGTGGTCACTGCTGAACCCAGCATCGTCCTCGACACCACTATACAGAGAGAGAGAGAGTGAAAGACGTTGTGCTTTTGAAAAGATTTGTTAAGTGCAATTTTGTACATTGGAAAGACCATGTAAGATGCTTCCTAACAATTGCAGGATCATGTATTTGTGTGCTATTTTATATAGCAAAGAAAAATTTTATAAATTGAAGCTCTTTGCCCATAAAGAGTCAACAATTTACTTGCCAAACTTCATCTATCTCATGTCCAGAAGTGAAGCATCCCTCTACTGATAGAGTGCCCCATTCAGTTGGGTTACCCGACCGAATCTACAACTTCAGATTGAGGGTAAACTGCTGATCTAAATGTACCAACCAAAGTAAATACTAAGGATCTCCAGCTGCTACACAAATTACAGAGAAATACAGCCTGTTCTGCCCTGCATCCCATCATCAACAAAATAGAAAAACAGACTCACAGGTTAAGTAGAAAATGGTTGCAACACAGACGGTCATTCAACTCATCAAGTCTGTGCCAGATGTTAGTAAGGCAATCCCATCAGTTCTGTGCCACAGTACTACAAATTATTTCCCATCAATTCTCTTGAGAAGCTGGACTAATACAGCTTCCACCACTTTGAAATCCTGATCACAACAATCCTCTGTCAATTCCCCAAATCTCCATCTGTATCAGTTTTTAATTTTTAATCAATTGACTTTCATTTGGGTTAAATGTTCCTTCACCTGATTTGCTCTTCCAGAACCACAGCATATATCTGTCCATATACTCCTGCAAAATTACTGTGACAGCAATTCATTGGCTTTGTAGCACTTTTGGTGGACGTGAACTTTTGGTGGTTTGATGATGTGCATGTATAAATTCATGCACATCACTTTAGTTCCAGGCCCGAATGGAGTGATAGACATTAGAGGTGTGATGAAGGCTTACTTCTAGAATGAAATCATACAGAGGTTTTTATTTCCTAAACCAAGGGAGTTGCAGTCACTTGATGCATGTCACAGACTCGCAAATCCTGTACAACCCACAGCCTCTCATCCTGTGTGACTCAATCTGCATTAACTATCAACAATTCAATGCAGCCTGAATGACAAATGGAAAAAACTAATCATTTTTTAATCTATTTCCATGATGAATATATCCATTCCTTCAAAAACAGGTTGGGTATTTCATCAAAGGATTTTGAGGTTTTGCTTCACCATTATATAACAATTCCACATTACAATTGAATGTGTAACATCGTATTGCCCATGTGTAAAATTGTATGACAGATACAAATTGATTTAGAACTGATCCACACTCATACATTTATTCATTTTAATAAATTCTCTACATTATTTGTTGGTTTACCTGTTTTAGCAGGCGAGCAATCTTTGTATAATACCGCAGATTAAAGTGTGTGGGGAAGGAACTGCAGATGCTGGTTTAAACCAAAGATAGACACAAAAAACTGGAGTAACTCAGCATGTCAGGCAGCACATCTGGAGAAAAGGAATACGCAACGTTTCGGGACGAGACCCTTCTTCAGACTGAGAGTCAGGGGAAAGGGAAACGAGAGATATAGATGGTGATGTAGAGGGATATAAAACAAATGAATGAAAGATATGTAAAAAAGTAACGAAGCTTAAGGAAACATGCCATTGTTAGCTGCAGCCTAGGTGAAAATGAGTATCTACAATGATAGTTAACAAGACTACTTTGAATATGGTACAATGTGGGTGTGGGAGGGATGGAGAGAGGGGGGATGCAAGGGTTACTTGCTGTTAGAAAAATCAATATTCATACCACTGGGCTGTAAGCTACCCAAGTGAAATATGAGATACTAGTCCTCCAATTTGCGATAGCCTCACTCTGACAATGGAGGAGGCCCAGGACAGAAAGATCAGTGTGGGAATGGGAAGAGGAATTAAAGTGTTTGGCAACCGGGATATCAGGTAGGTCCAGGCAGACTGCAGGTTACAGATTAAGTACTGCAGATTTTGGCATCCCAAAGCCAAAACATGATGGAAATACTCAACAGGGTACAGAGAATCTGTGATGAGGAAAGGTTGATGACCTTTCATTGAGAAATGGAAACGATCAGATGTAAAATGAGTTTTAATATAGAGTGTCAGCGGTGAGGCATCGAGAGAATGCAGAGGAACATCTGTGAACAGGTGGAGGAAGGAGAAATTAAATGACAAAGGGACAGAGGGAGCCATGAAGGAAAATGGTGAAAATGTGGATGTTACTTCAAAGGTGTAATGCTTTTTTAATCCAGATAATTTATTGTTTTTTCCCTTATTATTGTTGTTCTTCATGGAACATTTAATTTTTCTTAACCCATCTTGACATTATATGGGAAATGGGAGATGTTTTGTTTACAGTCAGATATATCTTATCATACTGCAAGCATACTGGATGTATTGGAGTTCCTTGCTATGTTGCATTTTTGATGAACACTTGAGTTATAGTGCCATTATTAGTGCTCGGATTGCTTTGCCCTCCTATTTAGGGCAGTTTCAGAACAACAACCTATTGTGTCTCATCCATTAGTCCCGATTCATGAGAGGAATTTTAACAAAAATCCTCCTAAACCTAGATGTACAGACATCTGGGATGTCAGTATAGTTCTCACACTGCTTCGGCAATGGGCTCCAATTATGTCATTGTCTTTTCAGAAGTTAACACTTAAAGTGGTTAAGCTCATGGCGCTAGTATCAGTGCAAAAAGTGCAAACATTGCAAAAGTTACAACTATTGCATTCTTCTGTAGATAACATTACGTTTTATGTGTATGATTTAATCAAACTAAGCAAGCCAGGAATGGCCGGAACCAAAGTAAGTTTTAAAGCATACCCTGTTGACCAAACATTAACTAAGAGTCTCAGAGGCATTGAAACAGCAATGCTCATGAGTCACAAAAAACCTCATAAAAGGTGTCAGTATAAACTATTTCTAGATGTTAAACCAGGTTTTGTATTCCGCTGGAGTAGACATTCATGTGTTTAAATCTCACTCCACCAGGGCGGCATCAACATCCGCAGCGAGGCAGCAGGATGGTCTAAGGAATCAATTTTTCTAACATTTATGATAAACCGTTATAATTTCCATTTATAATTTCCCCTGGGATAGAGGGGTTATTACTGTTTTGTTATTTTAAAAAATGATTATTGGATATTCGAAGCAATGTTCAATACATTATTCATTCACTACTGTGTCAACTGAAGCAGTGTGTCGTATGGAATGGATCTATGGCATGAAATCACAGAGCTTTGAAATCTTCACATAGTCAATCACGTGACTCTGAAGTAAAATAGTAAGATTAAATGAGAACTTAGCAGTTTGAAGTTTGATCTTTATTTTATGAGGAGTTACGATGAGGGATTATGTGCCCTCCGCTCCCAGCCCTCGTAATCACAAAGATCATCTGGTAGTTCTAGTCTTCTAAGCCTTACTATATCACTTTGGCTATTGTTTCTGTGTTTTCATGCCACTGCTTTGAACTATGACGCACATGCGCCTGGCGGGGCTTCTTCACGTAATCCCTCATCGTAACTCGTCATAAAAAAAAGATCAAACTTCAAACTGCTAAGTTCTCATTTAATCTTACTATTTTATTTTAACCCATTGCCAGACCAGGGATATTTGCCAACCCTATTTTAGCTTCTATTTTATAGTTTCCCCTCGGATGAGAGGGGTTACTTTTATTATTATTTATCAGCATCAGCATGTTTTAAATCTATGTCATGTCTGTATGCATTATGAATGTTTCCCTTATCTGTGGTCAACTGATGCAGTCGTGCTTGTGTGGACTCGTTTTTTCCACGGCATGAAATCACAGGGCTTTAAAATCTTCACGTAGTCACTTACGTGACTCCGAAGTAAAATAGTAAGATTAAACGAGAACTTACCAGTTTGATCTTTATTTTATGAGGAGTTACGATGAGCGATTACGTGCCCTCCGCCACCAACACTCGTATCATAAAGATCTTCTGGTAGTTCTAGTCATCTCTAATCTTACTATGTTAGTTCAACAACTGTTATCTGTGATTTCACACCGCTGCTTTGAAGATTGATGCGCATGCGGGCTGACGGCCTTCTTCACGTAATCGCTCAATTGCACCACAGCAGTACAGACTAATGACATGCTTCCCACCTTGGGCAATAACTCCAGCAAGCTCAAACCTATCTCTACCTCTGTAGACTCTGTAGTCACAGTTACTGAGAAGCAAGAGTGCAAGAATGCTCAGTGATTCCATTGTTCTCACACCTCCTACCCCTCCCCCACACAAACCTTCCTGGGGCAGAAGTGAAGGCAAAGGCTGTGCTGCTGGTTTCCAGATGTTACCAATGGAGCAGCCCTGTCATCCTGCAAATGTACCAGCCTTGGCGAGACTGCTGTTGGAGTATTAATGTGGAGTGTTATACACCACAGAAGATAACTTTTCAGCCACTCTTCCAATACTGATCTTGAAGTACCCACCTATTCTAACCCATATTGTTTTACTCTAACTCCCTGTAGATGAAATGTGTGTACACCTTTAAATATAGTGACGTAACCATTTCTAACCACTCCCCTTATCATTCAGTATAATTGTGACCTTCCCACCCATAGCTCTCTCTCTGGTATCCGTGACAGAAAACATACAGCTAGGGCAGTGATGTGTGTGTTTAATTAATAAAGTAGTAGTAAAGATTTGCCGTGTGAGTGCCAATTCTTTACATGGCGTCAGAAGTTTTTTGCCTTGCGCCTCCTGTTTACCGGTTTTTGTTTCTTTAGTCCCAGTGCCCCCTCCCTGTGCCACGATGGCTTTTTGATTCTGACATCACTTACCGCTGGAACGCGTTCTGACGTGACTTTGAACATTACGTTACGATCGCGCACCCTGCGGTTGCCCCTGCGGTCAAAGCCTCTCTCCTGCTCAACTTGGCCAGTCCCGAAGCCCTGGAATGCTCGGAGTCGTTCATCTACGGGGTCAACAAGAACGCTCAGGACCCGGTAAGTCTACTTGCCAAGTTTACTGCGTTGTGTGACATCCCTACCAACTGCATATTGGAGCGGTTCAAACCTTTCGGTCGCCGCCAAAACCCGGGTGAGTCGGTCGACAACTTCGTCGCCGCATTTCGGCATCCGGCGTGGCGCTGCAGCCTCGATGCACTGACCCCTGAAACTTTAACGCGGGACATTTTGGTCTACAGCCTCCGGGATGGGAAGCTGAGGGCTGAGCTCCTCCGCAAGCCGGATTTGACATTTGACGAGGCGCTACATGCCTCTCGCCTGTCTCCTCTGCGGTATCGCCTCCCGATCATGACGTTCGCACGGCAAGTTTCACCAGCCGCCAGTACCAGCCACGCAGCAGCGACAACGGGTAAACCCTGCCCCCGGGACCAGATCCCCCACAACGCTGCCCGAATTGTACCTTTGCTTGTCATCGTTTTAATGTGTGCCCTGCACTGGGCAAGACTAGTAAGATTGAACGAGAACTTACCAGTTCGAAGGTTGATCTTTATTTTATGAGGAGTCGAAGTGAGGGATTTTGTGAAGAGCCCGCCGGCGCGCATGCTCGACATACATCAAAGTAGCGGCGTGGAATCACAGAAACCAACAATAGAAATGACTTTGCATAGTAAGATTGAAGTGACTAAGATTACCAGATGAAGGTGATTGAGGGTTGGGCGAGGAGGGCACGAAATCCCTCACTTCGACTCCTCATAAAATAAAGATCAACCTTCGAACTGGTAAGTTCTCGTTCAATCTTACTATTTCATTTCGGAGTCACGTGAGTGACTTCGTGAAGACTTCAAAGCTTCTGTGATTACACGCCCTGGACCACGTCCATGCTGACACACCACTACCAGGGATGGATGGGAGGAACAAACTTGCTCAATAGTTCATACTGCAAAACAAGAGCATATTTATGAATAACAAATCAAAAACCCCTCATGCGGGGACATCTCCACGTTCTTGACCTGCATTCAGCACGGCTTCTGCAAATTGTAGAGGAGCAGCAACAGGCTTGTTATAAAAACGCTGGAACACAGCTTCATTAGCCCATCCTGCTGTGGCGAGAATTTGGTCCATGGGCACCTCCATGACCCTCACCGCTGACGTCGATGCAGCCCTGGTGGAATGAGACTTGAACACATTAGTGTCGATACCTGACTTACCCAAGACGACTCGAAGCCACCTGGATATCGTCTGGACTGTCACTCGATGATGAGGTCTCTTATGAGTGACAAGCAGGTATCTCTCCATTCCTCTGATGCGTGCCGTCACCTTGACATAGTGGCGGATATGTGAGGCTAAACATAGCCTAGCATCTGCGGGGTATGCCGGGAACTTCAGCTGCAGCCCTGTGCACCCAGGTCTATGCTGCTTTAGTAGCTCGTCAATGAAAAGACTACTTCTGTAGGGGTAGAAGTCATTCTGTCGTCACGAAGTTTATGTAGTGCCTGTACCCTCTGAGCTGAAGTCAGCGCTAGTAACATCACCAGCTTCATGGTGAGTTGGTCCAGTTGGAGCCCTTCCATGGGAGACCACGTCCTGAGCAGGGTTAATACGTCCCTGACATCCCAGGTGATATTATAGCGTGGTGTAGGCGGATTCATATTGAATATACCCCGCATGAGTCTGGACACTAGCAGTTGGATCCTACCCCAATATTGAGGTAGAATGATAGCGCACTTCTGGCGCTGTTGATGGCACTGTAACTTAAGTGTTCATCATGGTGCAACCCCGCGAGGAATTCCAGGACGTCGGTTATTGTCACGTCATCGTACGTGATGCGAGAGCGGCTGCAGTAGGCTTCCCACTTCTTAATATGCGAGCGGTATCTTCGCCTTGTGGACTCTCGACACGACGCCCCGATGGTATCCATGGTCCGAGCCGAGAGGCCGTATTGGACTAACGGCCTGTTCAGACCCTGCAAGCCAACAAATTTAAATAGCCATGGCAGGGATGTGGCTCCCCTGAGACAGGGTGAGTAACCAATTGTGGGCAACCCTTCAAAAGGACCCAAGGTTCGTTGAGCATGTCAAAGACCACCGGATACCAAGGCTGTGTGGGCCAGTCGGGTATAATAAGGATGCCCTTGGCAGCATCTGCCTGAATCTTTCGCAATACCCGACTGATGAGGCAAAACGGGGGGAAGGCATAGAAAAACCAATTCCCCAGTCCAGCGAGAATGCATCTAGCGCTATTGCCCCAGGATCTGGTTCCCATGAAACGTAGGTTGGTACCTGATGGTTCAACCGTGACGCAAAAAGGTCAATGTCCGGTTTACGAAATTTGGCTGTGACTTTAGAAAAAATCTCAGGATGCAACATCTATTCAATATTGTCATTAAATTTGCGTGACCTGGTGTCTGCCACAGTATTAAGCTCACCTGGCAAATAGGTAGCTGAAATCCAAATGTCTCTTTGAACACACCAGAGCCAAATTGAGTTAGCCAATTTGTCACACGAAACTGACCTGGTACCACCCATATGGTTTAAGTATGCCACTGCTGTGGTGTTGTCTATTTGGAGACGGACATGTGCTCCAACAAGCTTGGAACAATACGCACAAAGTCCGTGGAATGCTGCCAGCAACTCCAAATAGTTAATCCCTTGAGTCAACAACATCATTGATTCAAGGGTGTCCCATCTGCCCCCACAACTAGAGCAATTATCCGTGGCTCCCCAGCCATTGGAGCTTGCATCAGTCTGCAAATATACCACCGGATTAGCCTCCCTGATAGGCTTGAATGAGCTGCTAATGTGACACACCCACCATTGCAACTCATTTATCGCTTCGGGCGGCAGCTGCATGGACCGATCATAATGACCAGCGTTCTGTTTTAACGCAGCAATTTTAGCTCTTTACAAATTCTGATAATGCAAAGGTCCATATCGCGCTGCCGGAAACAAAGCTACAAGCATCCCAATTATTGTAGCTGAATGCCGAATCGATGGTATATTGGTGCGGATTAAATCTTGACACACCTGGGTAACCTCCTCAATCTTGTTAATTGGAATGGTAACCCTCATGCTCATAGAGTTCACCGTGAACCCTAGGTAATTAATCACCTGGGCAGGGCAGAACTTTGATTTCTCTGGATGGACAATAAACCCTAATTGTTGAAATATATTGACAGCAGCTGCAACACCCTGTTCAGCCAATTCCAGGGTGTGGCCCACAATTAAGATATCATCTAAATAGGCCATAACTATATGGTGTCGTTGTCTCAAATAAGCCATAATTGGTTTCACTAATTTAGTGAACAATCTAGGGGCTGTGGTGAGCCCATTAGGCAAAGCCTTGTACTGCCAGAGTTGCCCCATCCAGATGAATTTCAAAAACCTTCTGTCGTATTTATGGATGGATACTGAATAATATGCATCTTTCAAATCGATGCATGCCATAAAGCAACCATGAGAAATCAATGATTTGGCTGTTTCAAAGGTATCCATTTTAAAATGAGTATATGTTACAAAAGTATTCAAACGGGTTAGATCAATAATGACACGACAACCTCCATCCTTCTTAGGTCTGGTGAATATATTCGAAACAAATTCAACTGGCTCATGCACCGCTCTCTCAATCACTCCCTTCTGCTCAAGACTTAAAAGTTCCTTGTAGCCTGCTGCCTGTTCTGCAGCAGATAATTTACACGTTCGAGCGGGCATGTGCTGGGATGGAGGAAGGTCGCCATTAATAAACTCAATTTTATGCCCCTGAATATTCTGCAACACATACTCGTCACCAGTAAAATTACCCCATGTACCCAAAAACAACCGAAGGCGACCACCAACATGTGAAGTTAAACAAAGAGAAAAGAGAGAACCAGACCCCCTCACCTCCGTGGTTGCCGGTGGTCCTTGACACGCGTGGGTGGACGTGGAGGTGCTGGGTTGGCTTGAGGGCGCGGCGTCTTCTTTTTCCACCAGGGTCTCTGCCGACCCTGTCCTAAAAAAGACCCCTGGTGCTGGGTCTGATGTTGCTGTCGTTGTGGAGCTTGAGGGTGGGTCCTCGTCGAGGTACTAGCAGACCCTCATGATCGAATGTATGGAGACTTTGAGCCTGACGGTGCGGGGGCACTCTGAGAGCGCATGATCCCCACCGTTTTGGCTTGTTCGTCAAGCTCTTTGACTCTCTTCGAGAGGTCCTCCCCAAAGAGCTGATGGGGCGGGGGCGGCGGCGGTGGTTTGCACAATCCTGCAAACTTCGGATTGAGCGCTGGGCGGATGCTGGTTTTGCGAAACCCGTTGATTTCGTGCTGGGTCGCGCACAGGAGGGCCAGAGCATCTTCCTGGTCCAAATTCAGTTCGTCCCCGTCCACCAACCGCGCAAAGGCGGTAATACCGGCCGTGAGGAGCTTCAGGATCCGCTGCAATTTTACCTCTTGTTGACGGATAGCCGCACTGATGTTGCCCCATATCGGCGTATTGACCACAGGCACGTTGAGGGAGTTGCAATTGGATGGAGCCTTGAGGCGGCTCATTGCCTGAATGAGGACTTCTTCCTGTAGTTGCTGGTTGTTAAGAAAGTCCACAGTGGCTGCCAGCTTTGCGTTTAAAGGAAGTCCAGATGAATGTGGGGCCGCAAATTTGGTCGCCACATCCAGAAGATCCTCCGCTGGCACCTCCAACGGAGATGGTATGGGATCCACCAAAACCTCCTCCTCCTGCTACTCCAGGCTGATGGTAGAGGCTGGTGACGACGCCCTGTGCCTGTTGCTGCCCTGCTGTTGTTGACTTTGAAGCAGGAGCTCCAGCAGCCGCTCCATACGGTCAATACGCCCTTCACCCTGAACACTCAGGTGGTCGGAGTCCTCCGGCTCTGAAAAGAAAACCGGGCTCCTATCATCGGCCCGCACCTCATCGAGGCCCTGCCGGTGCCGGTAGTTGTCGCTAACAGCCGCCGAGGCGAAACTGCGCGATTCCCACGCGGGCGTGTTCAACCGCCTCCATTCAGCGGGAGCTGAAGCCGCTGCCACTAAGGGCACGTGCGGCGTGGTGTCGGCACCAGCCGAAGCATGGCTGCCTGAAGCCCGCGCAGGGTTGCCGGCTGCCCACATCGTGGACTTTGCCGACGCATGGTCTCGCCCACCCATCCATTGGGGGCTCGGCGACCGTGACGAGACCCGACTCAACCGACCCGTCCCGGCGTCGAGAGTCGGGGTGTGCCGGCTGGACCTCACAGCCGCCCCGAGTCTCGCCCTGGAACCTGACCGCTCCTCCGTGTCAGGCAATGCCTTAGCCCTGGCAGGGTTAGGCTTCTGGGCTCCTGCCCTTCCCCTACTCGGTGGGCTGAGTGGAACGGGCCGTGCAGCCGCACGCACCCAGCTCGAGGTCGCCAGTGAGCCCGCTGACGACCTGACTGCCATGGCAGAGTCCCCCTGCTCTGGCGGCACACCACACTCCTCCTCGTCGAACTCCTCCGAGCTGTGGTGTGCTGGCGGATCTGGACCTGTAATCACAGGGCTTACCCACATCTCCGCCTGAGTCCCGGCCTGCGTTGCAGGTACTACCGATGGTAAAGGCCCCGGAACTGTTGACCGGCGAACTCGTCCTGACATCCTCCGGCCCTTGGAACTCCCATCCATGTCCTTGCTGCAAGACATAACCAACAACAAGGACCACCAACTAAAGGTAGGATACTTACCTCCGTGGCCCCTACTGAAGGGCTGGCAAGGAGCGCGCTCCACCGCCAGCCGTCGCAGCAACGCGGTACGACGATATGTCGAGCATGCGCGCCGGCGGGCTCTTCACGAAGTCACTCACGTGACTCCGAAATGAAATTGTAATTTCTGCCACAAGCAAAATCACTTCTCAACGGCGTGTCGTTCCCATGGGAAGCCTGCACAGCCACAGCAGAAGCCCTCTAACTACCTGGCATGTGCTGATATGGCATCTGGTTCCCATCACCAGCAAGAAGAACTCCCCCTGTCTGACTCTAGCTCTTCCCAGAGCGAGCTAAGCTGTTTTCGTTGAAAAATGCACCTGCACTGATAACGGACCCGACAGTGCTAGTCACAGTCAACGGCATGACCTTCTCTGCTAAAATCGACATGGGAGCTGCTGCCAACATTATGTCAACAAGCTTGTTCAAGAAGATTAGAAATAATGAGCTCGTTACCACTGATCGCTCTGTTCTGCGTGCCTCTGGGGGAGCAGACCACATGCGATCCGCCTCCGGCCACTCCAGGCTCGCCACTGTCGCCGGCTCTGCTGATTCCCCACGTTCATACCTGGTTGACCACGATGGCACCGTCTACCGGAGGTCATGTCAACACCTCTGGCTTGTGAACGAGCCTCGTCCCCCTCCCGCTGCCCCGTATGCCCCCCCCCCCGTTGCGGCTATGCCGCCTCAACCCATGCCGGCTTGTTCCTCCCTGCCTTCGCCACGGCCTCATCTGCCCTCTCCTGTGCGTCCGCCCGTTTCGCCCCCCGTTTCTCCGCCCTCTCTGTCCTCTCCGTCCCCTGGTTCCCCTGTCGGGGCTGTCCCTCCTGCCCAGGCGCAGCCCCCTTTCGTTCCCGTTGGGGGGGGGGAGTGATGGTGAGGTACGGACCCGGTCTGACCGCCTTGTCAGGCCGCCCGACCTTTATGGTGATTTAGTGTGATCTTTGCTTCTTGCATAACTGCTGTCTATTTTACCTTAGCGTATGAGACGTGGTCGCCCTGTCACAACTTATTGTTTTTTTTCTTTTGTAGAGGAAGGATGTAGATGAAATGTGTGTACACCTTTAAATATAGTGACGTAACCATTTCTAACCACTCCCTTTATCATTCAGTATAACTGTGACCTTCCCACCGTTAGCTCTCACTCTGGTATCCGTGACAGACCACGTACAGCTAGGGCAGTGATGTGTGTGTTTAATTAATAAAGCAGAAGTAAAGATTTGCCGTGTGAGTGCCAATTCTTTACACTCCCTGCACCACATTCTTGGGCAGACTGTTCCGGAATGCACCCACCTTTGAGTGAAACATGTTCTCCAGAACTCCTCAACCCGATTTATTCCTCGCCTTAAATATAGCCCCTCTGGTGTTAAATATCTTCAATGGTAAACATTTTATGTTTACTATTTTGTGATTCTCTATCAGATCTACCGAGTGGCGCCAGCAGTGGCTGCCTCGCCAACAGTCTGTCTGTCCCTTCCTTCTCTGTTGTTTGATTGTATGTGTTAAATGTATGTTTTAGTGTTCTTTAGCTTGTTTTATGGGGGGGGTAGGACATTTTAAAAACCTCTTACCTTGACAGAAATGCGATTTTAATCTATATTGTATCTCCGTCCGCACTGCGGCCTAACATCGAGGAGTTGGCGGCCTCTTCGGGAGCTCCAACTCGGGAGCCTGTGGACTTACCATCGCGGAGCTTGTGGTCTCTGGTTAGAGACCGACCTCTAGCCAGACCTTTGCCAGCGATCGAGCTCTGAGCTCCAACTGCGGAAGCCTGCAGACTTTAACATCGTGGAGCTCACGGTCTGTGGTTAGAGACCAACCTCGGGAGCTCCACGCCACAGGAGCTTTAACCGCCCCGACACAGGAGCTTCAATCACCCTGATGCGGGGGCACTGATCACCCCGATGCGGGGGCTTCGACCGCTGACTTCAGGACCTTCGATCGCCTCGACTGGGGGTGGTTCGACTGCACCGACCGCGCGAGAATGAGGAGGCCAAAGATCGGACAAAGTTAAGCCGCCTTCTTTATTCCTTGTACTCCCATGACTGTGCAGCCAAATACCATTTGAACTCCGTTTACAATTTTGCAGACGGCACCACAGTAGTGGGCCAGATATCAAATAATGATGAGACAGAGTACAGGAAAGGGATTGAGACAAGACAACAGCCTTTCCCTCAATGTCAGCAAGACAAATGAGATAGTGATTGACTTTACGGAGTCCTGATATATATTGATGGTGCCAAAGAAGAGAAGTTTGAAAGCTTCAAGCTCCTAGGAGTAATTATCACCAGCAACCTGTCCTGGACTAGCTATATCGAAGCAATGGCCAAGAAAGCACACCAACACGTCTACTTCCATAGAAGGCTTAGAAAGTTCACCATGTCCCGAACAACTCCCATCAACTTCTACAGATGCACCACAGAAAGCATTTTATTAGGATGCATCACATTTTATTGGGATGTTTGGGAACAGCTACACCCATGATCGCGGCCCAGACCATCACACAAGCCAACCACCCTTTCGTTGGCTATATTGAAGAGGGAGCTAGATGTGGCCCTTCTGGCTAAAGAGATCAGGGGGCAGGTACAGGATACTGAGTTGGGTGATCAGCTATGATCATATTGAATGGCGGTGTAGGCTGGAAGGGCCAAATGGCCTACTCCTGCACCTATTTTCTATGATTCTATGATTCTATGATTTACCCCAACTATAATTTATTATATTTACTCCCTTTAAGCTGTATCTGTACACTGTGGTTGGCTTGATTGTAATCATGTATAGTCTTTCTGCTAACTGGATAGCATATAACAAAAAGCTCTTTACTGTGTGGTAAAAGCTTCCAGTGAAGGCTTCCCATCGGGCCATGTAGCTGGAAGGCTTCCCGATGGGCCGTGCGGCTATGGACTAGGAACACGGCCGGAGACCTTTATCGCGGTGCCGCAGTCTCGATACTCATGTATTGCTGCGTAGAAGCCTGGGTCGGGGCCCGGCCATGACCTCGGGGGTCGGAGTCCGGGTCGGTTGAGTGGTTAGCAGAGCCCGTGGCTTGGGCCGTGTCTGCACCACGGAGGTATGAAATGGGGTTTTGGCAACGTTCTTCCATGGGAAGGAGTTATGGCCCCCCATTGATGATCCCTTTTCCCGTCTCCAACGTACCCTCCCTCGTGACCCTCCGGCTTTGGAACCTTTTATCCAAAACTGCTGTTGCGACATAAACTGCCTGAACTTCTCCACTCCCCTGTCTCACTCCAATCTCTCCTTCCCGCAAATGCACTGCCATCGACTCACTCCGCAACAACCCAGACTGGGTTATCAAACCTGCCGACAAGGGAGGTGCCGTGGTAGTCTGGCACGTCGATCTCTACAAAGCGGAGGCCACGCGCCAACTCTCAGACACCTCCTCCTACTTACCCCTGGACCATGACCCCACTGACGAGCACCAAGCCACCATCTCGAGCACCATCACCGACTTCATCGACTCCCTACCCCCCCGAGCCTCCAACCTCATCATTTCCCAGCCCCGCACGGCCCGATTTTACCTTCTCCCCAAAATCCACAAACCTGACTGCCCCGGCAGACCCATTGTCTCTGCCTGTTCGTGCCCCACCGAACACATTTCCACATACCTTGACTCCATCCTATCCCCCTTTGTTAAATCCCTCCCCACCTCAGACACTCTCCGTCGGCTCCGCGCATTCCATTCTCCAGGCTCCCATCCTATCATCTTCACCATGGACGTCCAGTCACTCTACACCTCCATCCCCCACCAGGGTTGTCTCAAAGCCCTCTGGTTCTTCCTCGACTGGAGGAGCAACCTATACCCGTCCACTGACACTCTCCTCCGCCTAGCAGAGTTGGTCCTTACCGTCAATAACTTCTCGTTTGACTCCTCGCATTTCCTCCAAATACAAGGCGCATGGGCCCCAGCTACGCTGCCTCTTTGCTCGGTCTGCATTAACCAACCCGACCTCCCGGTGGCTCAGCACTTCAACTCCCCCTCCCATTCCGTATCCGATCTCTCTGTCCTGGGCTCCTCCGCGGCCAGAGTGAGCAACACCGCAAATTGGAGGAACAGCTCCTCATATTCCGCTTGGGGAGTCTGCATCCTCTTGGCATGAACATTGAGTTCTCTCAATTCTGTTAACCTTTACTGGCTCCTCCCCTTCCTACCTCTCCCTCAGCCCTCGGGCTCCTTCTCCTCCTTTTCCTTTCTTCCCCCCGCCTTCCCCCAACCCCATCAGTCTGAAGAAGGGTTTTGGCCCAAAACTTTGCCTATCTCTTTCGCTCCATAGATGTTGCTGCACCCGCTGAGTTTCTCCAGCATTTTGTGTACCCTTGTTATTATATTAGGAGTATCGAGGGATATAGGGATAATACAGGAAAGTGTTTGTGAGGCAAAAGGTTCAGAAGGAACCTTGTTGAATGGTTGAGTAGATATGTGTAGCCTACCATTAATTCTAAATTTTAAAACTTAGAACCATTTTGATAGTGAAAATCTCGAAAATGAATTGGCAAATGTAGTTTCCAGTGCAAAACTTGAACTTGAGGCATCTGGAAAAATGTTTAGTTTCAACAAAACGTTAATCAAATGGGCTTCTCTCTGAGAATGAAGTACAAGAATGTCCTGTCTGCAATTTCAAGCACTCTGTTGGAGGAACCCAGTGGGTCAAGCAGCATCTGTGGATGGAAAGAAATGGTCGACGTTTCAGACGTGGTTTGAATGTGAAATGTCGACTGTTGCTTTCCACTGACATATGCTGCCCAATCCATTTGGTTCCTCCGGCAGATAGTTTGTTGTCACAGATTCCAGCATCGGCAGTCTCTTGACTGCTCTGTCTGCATTCTCAGTTACGGCCACTCTGTATATTGTCGCCACATGCTGTCACCATTTAATTGAGCCACTTTTTTCCCTTTTGTAGAGATCTATTGAAACAGGTCCTGACTTGAAAATGTGTTTCACTCTCCTTAAAGATAATTAAAGGACATAGGTTTAAACCAATGCAGATTAATCTAAATTCGGAACCTGGGAATGGCTATGACATTCAGTGAGTGTTACTGTGCTCAGCCATCTAATAACCAGAAGTTGTATACGGTTGAGAGGGCAACATCAGCAGATTTAATGCTGAATATAATTGCAGTTGCCACTGTGAATATTCTTCGTCATCTAATTAAGGATCAGTATTATGTTGGATGAAATGTTAAAGAGGCATTTTCATGAAACACAGAAAAAATGTTAAGTTTGTGCAGGCAATTCAAACAGGATATGAAGGATATGGACCAAATGCAGGCAAGTGAAACAAGTGTAGATGGGGCATCTTGTTCGGCATGGGAAAATTGGGCCGAAGGTGCTGTGTGACTGTGATTCTAATAATTGTCTCCTTGTGGAAATCTGCCATTGACAGGAAGGAATAGTCTTTGCATGATTTATAATGGGATTATGTATTTTTTACATAAAATAGTAAGATTAAACGAGAACTTACCAGTTTGAAGTTTGATCTTTATTTTATGAGGAGTTGCGATGAGGGATTTCGTGAAGAACCCGCCAGCACGCATGCGCGACATTCTTCAAAGCAGCGGTGTGGAATCACAGAACCAACAACCAAAGAAATGACTTGTTATAGTAAGATTGAAGAGACTCTAGTTACCAGTTGACTTTTTGATCGAGGGTTGGGAGCGGAGGGCACGAAATCCCTCATCGCAACTCCTCATAAAATAAAGATCAAACTTCAAACTGGTAAGTTCTCGTTTAATCTTACTATTTCATTTCGGAGTCACGTGAGTGAATTCGTGAAGACTTCAAAGCTCTGTGATTTCATGCCCTGGACAACGTCCATGCTGTCACACACGCCACCGTAAGGATGGACAGGAGTAATCAAATTTTCAGACTGCTTATTCTGAAAAATAATAATATTTATTAATAATAACAAAAAAGAAAAAAACCCTCACTGGGGAGTAGTCGTATGTTCTCGGCCTGCATTCAGCACGGCTTCTGCGAACATTCCAGGAGCGGTAACAGGTTTATTATAAAACCGCTGAAAGGTGGCTTCACTGGCCCATCCCGCTGTGGCAAGAATATGGTCCATGGGCACCTCCATGACCTTTGCCGCCGACGTTGATGCAGCCCTGGTGGAATGGGATTTAAAAACATTAGTATCAATACCTGCTTTGTTCAAAACGATCCTGAGCCATCTGGAGATTGTCTGTACCGTCACTCTATGGTGAGGTTTTTTTGTGACTGATTAGCAGGTATTGCTCCATTCCCCTTAATTTCCGCGTCACTCTAATATAGTGGTGGATATGGGTGGCTAAACATAGCCTAGCATCAGCGGGGTATGCTGGGAACACCAGCTGCAGCCCTGTGAATCCAGGTCTATGCTGCTTAAGCAATTCATCAACAAAGAAAATAACATTTTCTGGGGTAGAGATCATTCTGTCAATCTTGACCTTGTGAAGAGTCTGTACCCTTTGTGCCGAAGTAAGTGCCAATAACATCACCAGCTTCAGGGTGAGTTTGTCCAATTCAAGCCCAGCCATGGGCGACCACGTCCTGAGTAGGGTCAGTACTTTCCCAATGTCCAGGTGATGTTGTAATGGGGTCTTGGCGGGTTGGAATTAAATATTCCCCGCATCAGTTTGGACACCAGTTTATTGGATCCTACCTCAATATTGAGGTAGGATGATAGTGCACTCCTGGCGCTAATGATGGCACTGTAGCTGAGGTGTTCGTCATGGTGTAACCCCGCAAGGAATTCCAGCACATCTGTGATTGAAACGTAGTCATATGCAATGTCCAAGCAGCCGCAGTAGGTTTCCCATTTTCTGATGTGCGATAAATATTGCTGTCTTGTGGACTCCCTGCATGATGCTCCCATGGTATCCATAGTCCTTGATGAGAGACCATACTGCAGTAATGGTCTGTTCAAATCCTGCAAGCCAATAAATTCAAGTGACTATGGCAGGGATGTGGTTCCCCTGTAACAGGGTTCGTCACCAATTGTGGGCAACCCTCTAAGAGGACCCATGGTTGACTGATCATACCAAGGACCACCGGATACCATGACTGAGTAGGCCAGTCGGGTATGATAAGAATGCCATTAGCAGCATCTAGCTGGATTTTCCGCAATACCCGACTGATGAGGCAAAATGGAGGAAATGCATAGAAAAACCATTTCCCCCAATCTAGCGAGAAAGCGTCCATCGCCATTGTCCCAGGATCTGGTTCCCATGATATGTATGTTGGTACCTGATGGTTCAACCGTGACGCAAAAAGGTCAATATCCGGTTTACCAAATTTGGCTGTAATTTTGGCGAATATTTGGGGATTCAAGATCCACTCGATGTTGTCATTAAATTTCCGTGACCGGGTGTCCGCCACTGTGTTGAGCTTACCTGGTAAATAGGTAGCTGAAATCCAAATATTCCGTTGTATGCACCAGAGCCAAATTGTATTAGCCAATTCATCACATGAAATTGACCTGGTACCGCCCATATGATTTAGATATGCCACCGCAGTGGTGTTGTCTATTTGGAGACGGACATGAGTGTCAGTAATGTTTGAACAATAAGCTCTAAGTCCATGGAATGCTCCTAGCATCTCCAAATAGTTAATCCCTTGTGCTAACAAAAGGGTAGATTCAAGTGAGTCCCATCTGCCCCCACAACTAGTGTTGTTGTCCGTAGCTCCCCAGCCATGGGAGCTTGCATCTGTTTGTAAGTATACCACCGGACGAGGCACAATGATGGGTTTGAATGAGTTATGGATATTGTCAATCCACCATTGTAACTCAATTTTTGCCTTAAGTGGCAGCTGCATAGGTCTATCAAAATGTCCAGCATTCAATATTAACGCTGAAATCTTGGATCTTTGTAAATTTTGATAATGTAAAGGTCCGAATTGAGCAGCTGGAAAAACTGCTACGATTTTTCCAATTACCTTAGCAGTTTGTCTGATTGATGGTATACTGGCGCAGACCAGGTTCTTCCATGCTTGAAAGACATCCCCAACTTTGTTAGTTGGTATGGTGGCAATCATGCGATTGGAATCTACCGTGAACCCCAGATAGTCCATGATCTGTGAAGGACAGAACTTTGATTTATCTGGATGGATAATAAATCCCATTTTTTGAAATATTTCCACAGTGGCTGAAACTGCCAATTTCACTGACTCCAGTGTATGCCCAATAATTAGGATATCATCCAGATAAGCCATGACCGTATGATTTTGCCTCCTCAGTGTTGCTAGCACTGGCTTGAGTAATTTAGTAAACAGTCTGGGGGCTGTGGTAAGCCCATTGGGCAAAGCTTTGTATTGCCAAAATTGATCCATCCAGGTAAATTTCAAGAACTTCCTGTGATGTTTCTGAATGGATACTGAATAGTATGCATCTTTTAAATCAATGCATGCCATGAAGCAGCCCTCAGAAATCAAAGATTTGGCTGTTTCGAACGTGTCCATTTTGAAATGGGTATATTTTACAAAGGTATTCAAATGGGTTAGATCTATAATGACCCGACATCCACCATCTTTTTTGGTTTTTGTAAATATATTAGATACAAATTCAATTGATTCATGTGTAGTTCTTTCTATCACACCTTTCTCTTGTAGTCTCAAGATTTCAGCATAGCCTACTGCTGTTTCCTTCCTGGAAAGTGAAAATTTGCGATTCGGCATATGCTGAGGTGGAGGAATTTGGCCATTTATGAACTCAATCTCATAGCCCTGAATACTTTGTAAGATAAACTCATCTGAGGTGATGGTTTCCCATGCCTCCTTAAATCCCCGTAGTCTACCCCCAACATGTGAGGTTAGACATGCAAGTGCATGGAATCCAGACCGCCTTACCTTCATGGTTATCGGTGGTCCCTGACGTGTTTGGTGGGACGTGGAGGTGCTGGGTTGCGCTGGTAATGTGGAAACCGCATTTTCCATGCTGGCCGTTGAGGGCCTAGCCCTAAAAAAGGCCTGGGCTGTTGAGGCTGTTGGTATAGAGGAGGTGCCGGAACGTAGGTCCTTGCTGGCCTTTCGGTTTGACCTCGTGGCCTGAAAAAAGGTGTTTTCTTGGCCGTTTGTCTGGTCAAGGTGTGTGACCTCATAAGACCCACTGTTTTGGCATGGTCATCTAAATCTTTGAAGTGCTTCGGGAGGTCTTCTCCGAATAGCTGTCTGGGTGGTGGTGTTGGAGGTGCTCTGCATAGCCCCGCAAATTTGGGGTTTAATGTAGGCTTGATGATGCTTTTCCTAAAAGCATTGATCTCATATTGCGTATTGCAAAGTAGTGCCAGAGCATCCTCCTGTTCGGTGTTCAAGTCCACTCCATCCACCGACCTCGCAAACGTGGTAATCCCAGATGTGAGTAATTTCAGGATTCTTTGCAATTTTACTTCCTGAGCTCTAATGCCCGGTCTGATATTGCCCCAAATTGGCATGATCACAATAGGCACATTGAGCGAGTTGCAATTACCCGGTGCCTTGTGTCTGTCCATGGCCTTCGCAAGGACCTCCTCCTGTAGCTGATGGTTGGTGAGGAAATCTATGGTAGCAGCCAGCTTGGTATTGAGGGGTTGTCCCGATAATACGGGTAATCCAAACTTGGCTGCCACGTCCAGGAGCTCTTCCTGGCGACCCTCAGGTGCTACTGGAGCATGTACCAAGATCTCCTCCTCTTCTGGCCTCATGCTATCCATGGATGATGGGGATATATCCATGAGTCCCCTGGAACTGTGTGTTTCCCGCCTTTGATTTTGCAGGACTTGTTCCAAAATCCTCTCCATCCGATCTATGCGCCCTTCATCGTGCGTGAATGGGCGGTCAGAGTCCTCATGCCCGAAGGAACTTCTGAGGCTCCTATCATCGGCCCGTACCTCGTCGAGGTAATATCGGTGCCGTGACGATAAGTCGCTACCAGCCGCCTCAGCGAAACTGAACGACTCCCGCGTGGATCTGCTCATACGCCTTCTTTTGGCTGAGCTAAATCCGGCTGCCTCTGAGGGCATATGCGGTGAGATGTCGGCACCCAACGCCGCAGCGTGGTGACCCGACATCCGCGCGGGCTTGCCGACTGTCCTTTTTCTGGACCCAGACGGCGTACGGTCCCGTCCCGCCCCCAGCGGGGGAAGCGGTGACCGTGGCGAGACTCCATCTGTGTGACTCCTCCTGGTCCAACTGGGTGGTGAGTCTCCACTGGCCCTTCCTGGTCTGCCAGTGGACTCGGGTCTCGCTGATTCACCAGGCCGCAATCTTGCAGCTCCTGGTGAAACCTCAGCCCGAAAAGGGCTAGGTTGTCGAGCTCTATCCCTGGCTCCTCCATGAGGGCTCAGGGAGAAGGGCCGTGCAGCAGCACGTGAACCCCGTTTGCTCGTCTCTGCCAACGATCCTGTTGGCGATAATGAAATGGAGTCAGGGTCTACCTGCTCCGGCGCTGTACCGACTTCTTGCTCTGCGGGAACCCCGCTAGTGCTCAGCTGTGTCGGTGATTCGGGTCCTGTGACTACAGGGCTCCCCGGTTTGCGCGCCTTTTTCCCGGCCCGTCCAACGGGTGCTGTAGAAGGGAGCTCCGGGATAGGTGGCCGGCAACTCCTTCCGGATGTCCTGCGGCCCGTACTCCTCTTGTCCATGTCCCTGTTGGAGAAAAAATATACACAAAACAGGAACAACCAGCTCAAGGTTGTCTATACTTACCTGAGTGGCCCTTATGAAGGGCTGGTGGTGAGCCGCGCTCCACCTCCAGCCGTCGACTGCAAATGCGAGCGACGATATGTCGCGCATGCGTGCTGGCGGGTTCTTCACGAAGTCACTCACATGACTCCGAAATGAAATATATAGATCTTTACCAGAACTCTTGAGCTTGTGTTGTTACATATGTATTTTGAGCTTATTTGTGACCCGGTGGCCCTGTGTTCCAGCTCCAAGGCAAGAGTCCATCATTGATCTGCCATTGATTGCAGTGGGCATGGCTCAGTGCCAGGAAAAAGAAACAAAGGAACTAGCACACGAACACTTGAAGCAAAATATTAACCTTGACAATAGATTACAGGATAATAGGATTACAGTGGATAAACTCCATTAGCAAGCGTAGATAAACCTCCATCACTGTGGCATGATAATTATTGTACTACTCATTGCCCTAATACAGGATGCATTGCTAAAAGTGCAAGTTTTGGTAGTAGGTAAGAGTAAAGATATTCTAGAGCTGTACACATAACAAAGAGTGGTAGTTGTAATTTAAACTGGGGAATCCTGGTCAGATTGCTGCAAACCCGAGAAAAGGTATCATTTCTTTGATAGGCAGAAAAATGGTGATGACAGGGATTAGTAAGATTAAACGAGAACTTACCAGTTCGAAGGTTGATCTTTATTTCATGAGGAGTTGCGATGAGAGATTTTGTGAAGAACCCGCCAGCACGCATGCGCGACATTCTTCAAAGTAGCGGTGTGGAATCACAGAAACCAACAACAGAAATTACTTGGCATAGTAAGATTGAAGAGACTCTAATTACCAGTTGAGTATGATCGAGGGTTGGGAGCGGAGGGCACGAAATCCCTCATCGCAACTCCTCATTAAATAAAGATCAACCTTCGAACTGGTAAGTTCTCGTTTAATCTTACTATTTCATTTCGGAGTCACGTGAGTGACTTCGTGAAGACTTCAAAGCTTCTGTGATTGCACGCCCTGGACCACGTCCATGCTGACACACCACTAGCAAGATGGATGGGAGTAAACAATTTTCCAAACTGCTAATACTGAAAAACAAGAATAATATTTATTAATAACAAAGCAAAAAACCCCTTATTCGGGGACATCTCCACGTTCTTGACCTGCATTCAGCACAGCCTCCGCGAACTGTAGAGGAGCAGCAACAGGCTTGTTGTAAAATCACTGAAATACAGCTTCATTCGCCCATCCTGCTGTAGTGAGAATATGGTCCATGGGCACCTCCATGACCCTCATCGCCGACGTTGATGCAGCCCTGGTGGAATGGGATTGGAAGACATTAGTGTCAATACCTGACTTACCCAAGACGATCCTGAGCCACCTGGATATCGTCTGGACTGTCACTCGATGGTGAGGTTTCTTGTGAGTGATAAGCAGGTATTTCTCCATTCCCCTTATGTTTCTCGTCACCTTGACATAGTGACGGATATGGGCGGCTAAACATAGCCTTGCATCAGCGGGGTATGTGGGGAACTTCAGCTGCAGCCCTGTGCACCCAGGTCTATGCTGCTTTAGTAGCTCATCGATAAAGAAGACTACTTCTGCAGGGGTAGAGATCATCCTGTCAATCCGTACACTCTGCGCTGAAGTCAGTGCTAGTAACATCACCAGTTTCATGGTGAGTTTGTCCAGCTCTAGCCCTTCCATGGGCGACCACGTCCTGAGCAGGGTTAGTACTTTCCTGACATCCCAGGTGATATTATAGCGTGGTCTAGGCGGATTCGAATTGAATATACCCCGCATGAGCCTGGACACCAGCCTGTTGGATCCTACCTCAATATTGAGGTAGAATGACAGCGCGCTTCTGACGCTGTTGATGGCACTGTAGCTCAAGTGTGCATCATGGTGCAACCCCGCGAGGAATTCCAATACGTCGGCTATGGATGCATCATCATATGTGATTTGAGAGTGGCCGCAGTAGGCTTCCCATTTTCGGATGTGGGAGAGGTATTGCCGCCTGGTGGACTCCCGGCATGATGCTCCAATGGTATCCATAGTTCTGAGTGACAGGCCATACTGCAGTAATGGCCGGATTAGAATCTGCAAGCCAACAAATTCAGATAGCTATGGCAAGGATGTGGCTCCCCCGACACAGGGTTAGTGACCAATTGTGGGCAACCCTCTAAGAGGACCCAAGGCTGACTGATCATGTCAAAGACCACCGGATACCATGGCTGCGTAGGCCAGTCGGGTATAATAAGAATGCCCTTAGCAGCATCCATCTGGATTTTCTGCAATACCCGACTGATGAGGCAAAATGGGGGGAATGCATAGAAAAACCAATTCCTCCAATCCAGCGAGAATGCATCCATCGCCATTGCCCCAGGATCTGGTTCCCACGAAACGTATGTTGGTACCTGATGGTTCAACCGTGACGCAAAGAGGTCGATATCCGGTTTACCAAATTTAGCTGTAATTTTAGCGAAGATTTGCGGATGCAACATCCACTCGATGTTGTCATTAAACTTGCGTGACCTGGTGTCCGCCACAGTATTGAGCTCACCTGGTAAATAGGTAGCTGAAATCCAAATATTCCGTTGAATACATCAGAGCCAAATTCTATTAGCCAATTCATCACATGAAATTGACCCGGCAATACCGCAGTGGTATTGTCTATTTGGATACGGACATGAGCGTCTGTAAGATTGGAACAATAAGCTCGAAGTCCGTGAAATGCTGCAAGCATCTCCAAATAGTTTATCCCTTGTGACAACAAAAGGGTAGATTCAAGGGTGTCCCATCTGCCCCCGCAACTGGAGTAGTTGTCCGTAGCTCCCCAGCCTTAGGATCTTGCATCGGTTTGCAAGTATACCATCGGATTGGGCACAATAATGGGTTTAAATGAGTCACTAATATGGTCCACCCACCATTGCAACTCAATCTTATCCTTAAGAGGCAGCTGCATTGATCTATCGAAATGACCGGCGTTCTGTTTTAACGCAGAGATCTTGGCTCTTTGCAAATTTGGATAATGCAAAGGCCCGTATTGGGCTGCTGGAAACAATGCTACGATCTTGCCAATCACCTTAGCAGTTTGCCTAATTGATGGTATACTGGCGCAGGCTAAATCTTGACATGCTTGGGTGACATCCCGAACCTTGTTAGCCGGTATGGTGGCCCTCATGCGATTGGAATCCACGGTGAACCCCAGATAATCGATAACCTGTGAAGGCAGAACTTCGATTTATCTGGATGGACAATAAACCCCATTTCCTGAAAAAGTGCCACAGTGGCTGAGACTGCCTGTTCAGCCGACTCCAGGGTGTTGCCAACAATCAATATATCATCCAAATAGGCCATCACTATATGATGTTGCTTCCGTAGCCTGGCCATAATGGGTTTCAGTAATTTAGTTAACAATCTAGGGGCGGTAGTAAGCCCATTTGGCAAAGCCCTGTATTGCCAGAGTTGATCCATCCAGACAAATTTTAAGAACTTCCTGTGGTGTTTCCGAATGGATACAGAATAGTATGCATCTTTTAAATCAATGCATGCCATAAAGCAGCCATGAGAAAGCAATGACTTGGCTGTCTCAAAAGTGTCCATTTTGAAATGGGTGTAAGTTACAAAAGTATTCAAATGGGTCAGATCAATAATAACCCGACAGCCTCCATCCTTCTTAGGCCTAGTGAATATATTTGATACAAATTCAATTGGTTCGTGTATAGTTTTTTCTATCACGCCTTTTTCTTCTAACCTTAAGATCTCAGCATAGCCTGCTGCCTGTTCAACGGCAGACAGTGTAAACGTCCGATTGGGCATATGCTGGGATGGAGGAATGTTGCCGTTAATAAATTCAATTTCATGACCTTGAATACTTTGTAAAATAAATTTATCGGAAGTGATAGTTTCCCACGCCTCCAAGAAAGACCGAAGGCGCCCACCAACATGTGAAGTTAAACACACAGGTACATGAAAACCAGACCGCCTTACCTCCCTGGTTACCGGCAGTCCCTGACATGTTTGGCGGGTCGTGGAGGTGCTGGGTTGGGCTGGTGCTGTGGCGTCCGCATCTTCCACGGAGGCCGTTGCGGGCCTTGCCCTAAAAAAGGCCGCGGCTGCTGGCGCTGCTGGTATTGAGGAGGAGCTGGAGCGTAGGTCCTTGTCGATCTGGACACAGGGCCTCGTGGCCTAATAAATGGCGCTTTCTTGGCCGGCGGCCTGGGGGCGATCTGAGACTGCATGAGTCCCACCGTTTTGGCATGTTCATCCAGCTCCTTAACCCTCTTCGGGAGGTCTTCCCCGAACAGCTGTCTGGGCGGTGGTGGAGGAGGCGCCTTGCACAACCCAGCAAATTTTGGGTTGAGCGTGGGGCGGATGCTGCTTTTCCTGAAGGCATTGATTTCGTGCTGAGTAGCACATAGCAGCGCGAGAGCATCTTCCTGCTCTAGGTTGAGGTCCTCTCCATCCACCGACCGCGCAAACGCGGTGATTCCAGCCGTGAGCAGCCTCAGGATGCGTTGGAGCTTGATCTCCTGAGTCCTGATGGCTGTGCCTATGTTGCCCCAGATCGGCGTATTGACCACGGGCACATTGAGGGAGTTACAGTTGGATGGGGCTTTGTGCCTGTTGATGGCCTGTGATAGAACTTCCTCCTGGAGCTGGTGGTTAGTGAGGAAGTCCACGGTGGCAGCCAGTTTGGGGTTGAGGGGAAGTCCCGCTGTTTCCGGAGAAGCAAATTTCGCCGCCACATCCAGGAGTTCCTCCTGCGGCACCTCGGATGGAACCGGTGTAGGGTCTGAAAATTCCTCCTCTTCTGGCTGCCTCAGGCTGGCTGTTGAGACTGGTGAAACCTCCCTGTGCCCTTCGATGCTGGATGCCTCCTGCCGTTGGTTCTGTAAAAGGAGCTCCAACATCCGTTCCATACGGTCAATACGCCCTTCGCCCTGAACACTCGGGCGGTCGGAGTCCTCATGCTCTGATATACTGCTGAGGCTCCGTTCATCGGCCCGCACCTCATCGAGGTGAACCTGGTGCCGGAAGTTGTCGCTGCCAGCCGCCGCAACAAAGCTGAGCGATTCCCGCGCGGGAGGTGTGTTCAAACGCCTTCGTTTGGCGGAGCCTAATGCCGCTGCCATGGAGGGCAAACACGGTGGGGAGTCGGCACCCAATGCCTCAGCACGGTGACCCGACACCCGCGCGGGCTTGCCGGCTGCCCACATCGTGGACCTTGCCGACGCATGGTCTCGTCCCCCCATCCATGGGGGACTCGGCGACCGTGGCAGGACTCCTCCCAAATGCCCCGTCCCGGCCTCGGTTGTTGGGGAGTCAACACTGGACCTCGCAGTGGACATGAGTCCCGCCTTTGCACCAGTCCGCTGTTTGGTGGCAGGTGATGCCTTTGCCCCTGAGGGGTTAGGCTCCATCCCTCCCTCTTCTCCGAGGGCTGAGGGAGAAGGGCCGTGCAGCCGCACGCGAGCCCTTGCCCAGGTCCGCCAACGGGCCCGTTGGCGACCTCAATGCGGAGGCAGGGTCTACCTGCTCCGGCGGCACACCGCAGTCCAGCTCCTCGAACTCCTCCCCGGAGCTGCGGTGTATCAGCGGGTCGGGTCCTGCAACAACAGGGCTCCCCGGTTTCCCCGCCTTCTTCCCGGCCTGTCTCGCAGGTGCAGCCGATGATGAGGGCTCCGGGACAGGTGGCCGGCGACTCCGGACGGATGTCTTGCGGCCTCTCGAACTCCCCTCCATGCCCTTGGTGAAAGACAAAAAAGTACTCGCAGCAAGGACCAACCAACTTAAGGTTAGTACAACTTACCTTAGCGGTCCCTTATGAAGGACTGGCGGGGAGCGCACCCCACTGCCAGCTGTCGACAGCAACGCGTTGCGACGATATGTCGCGCATGCGTGCTGGCGGGTTCTTCACGAAGTCACTCACGTGACTCCGAAATGAAATTCAGGGCGACCTGCACCTGAATTTCCTGTGTGCTCTGTGTGCAATGATTAGAACAGTATGGTCATAGACATGTAGCATGGAAACAGGCCCCTCGGTAAAACTTGCAGATTCCAACCAAGTAGCTCCATTTACACATGTTCCACCTGCCCACGGTTGGTCCATATCCTTCTAAGGCTTTCCAATTCATTTATCGTTCCAAATGTCTTTAAAATGTTGTTTTAGTATCTGCCTCAACAGCATCCAGTGGCAGGTTGTTCCACATACAAACCACCCTCTGTGTGAAAAGGTTGCTCCCCCAGGTTCCCATTAAATCTTTCCTCTCTTGCCCGATCAATTCCCATTAATACCACTCATGCAACAAACAATCATATTCTCCAGTTTAAAGCTCGAGAGTCATATGTGAAATCCTGAAGTACCAGCCAGATAAAACTTGCACAAATACATATCTGCACATCCTAAATGACAAGGTGCATACTGACCACAACCTGTGCAGGAAGCTTATGGAGTGATTGGGGATCTTGCAAGACTATTAAAGGACTATGCATTTGTTGAACAATTGGAAATCTGTACTCTTGTGGATAGGGTGACACAATTGCATAGCTGGTAGAGCTGCTGCCTGACAGCGCCAGAGATCGGTGTTCAATCTGACCACAGATGCTGTCTGTGTGGAGTTTGCAACTTCTGGCTTGGTTTTCTCCACGTGCTCCAGTTTCCTCCCACATTCATAGTCATAGATTTATACAGCACGGAAACAGGCTCAAAGAAGGAAATCAGGAGGCCAAAAAAGGAGATAGCTCTGGCAGATAATATGAAGGGGGAATCCCTTAATGTACATTCTTTAATGACACTAAGAGAAAGAGGGTTACTCAAGAGAGAGAATATATGAGACTCTCTCTAGTGGTGGCATGCTGTAAGGTTGTACATTGTTTGCACCCTCAACTTTTAATTCTTTCAATGTTATTTGTTATTACTTGATTTCAAGACACGGTTTGACCTATTTTAAAGTGTTGATAACACTTTTATACATTTCAACCGTGTAAAGGATGGAGACAAGAACAAAAAAAACTTCTCCAAGAAAGGAGCATGGTGAAGGCACGGCTTCTGACTCCAGAAGCAATGATGAAAGGAATTTCGAGCAAATTGAAGGAAGTTCAAGACAAGCTGATAATGTTACAAGATGAATCTCGTGAACAAATTGATAACTTGTGAATCTTGGGTCAGGAAAGAGATTTGAAGATTGAAACACTGGAACGGAAAATGACCGAAAATACTCAGGCACTCGAGCAATGCAAGACTAAAAAAGTAGATCTGGAAAACAGAAGCCGTCATCTGAATCTGCGAATTGCTGGTTTGCCTGAAGGTCAGGAAGGGGACAATGTTATAAAATATGTCTCTAAAATTATAAAGGTGACTTTCAACATCGTGCAGTATGAAAATCTTCCAATTTTGGATAACGCACACAGGGTCAGGAAGAAAGCTGGTCTCAAAGACAAACTGAGACATCTGATCATTCGGTTTCACTTTCTGCAGATGAAGGAGAATATCCTCCGAGCAGTAAAACAGTTGGGCATGGTTGAATTTGAAGGATGCAAGTTTCGGTTTGTTCCTGATTACAGCCGTGAGCTTATGGGACTGAGAATGCCTTTCCATAATTTCCATAATAGTCTGAGTTGTTTAAGAGACAGTTACGCCCTGCCTTGCTCTCCCCAGCCAGACTGCGTATACGATTCCTAACAGCTGATTTTATAACAATCTGCAAGACACTTCCAGTTTTCTGGAGGGTTATGGGAGTGGATACTGAAGCCGCAACGGGGAATTACTGATTACTGACTGTGTTAAAATTGGAAATTTATTGTTCCTATATTGACATTATAACGCTCTGTAAATGATTAAGAATTTATGATGAGTTATTTTCTAATTACTTTTTAGAATTTTCATATGATGGTATCAAACCATAATTTAAGTTCTCTAAGATAGTTAATTTAATGTAATGGGATTATACATGAACTTTTAAGATCTTCTTTGCTAGCTCTTCCACTTTTAAAATGTCCTCCAAAGGATTTTCCCCTGTCTTTAGACAAACAATGTGAAGCAGTTCTTGTTTTTCACAGTTTGCACGTACTTTTTAACCATAATATTAATTTGTTTTGGCTATTGAGTGGTAAATATAACTTTGTTTTACTGTCATTAGAAGAGGGGGTAGGGGAGGGGTTAGGTAGCATACTGACTGCCTATTGGGCAGTCTTGGGCTTTGCATGGGTGGTGGGGGGACTTTTGCTTTTAGTTTCGTTTTTTCTATCTGGGCAAAATTTAAATTACAAAAATGTCTGAAATGTCGTCACTTCCGGCTCCGCCTTAGATTTTTCTCCTTCCAGTATCATGAACTGCTATGGTCTACAAAATTAACCCTTTACATTCCACATGATTTTTACAAACAATATGGATAAAGTTATTAACTTCCTCTCATGGAATGTTAATGGTCTGAACCATCCCATTAAGAGGATTTGTTTTTAAAGTTCTTCATAGACTAAATGCTCAGATTATCTTTGTTCTGGAAACTCAAGTAAGGAAAGATGACAATCAACGATTTTTTAAGTTTTGGAGAGGACAGCAGTTTCATGCAAATTCACAGGCAAAAGTAAAAGGAGTCCCTATTTTTATTGACTCCTCAATCTCGTTTGTTCATTATGAAACAATTTCTGATCCATATGGTAGATTTTTGATGATCACTGGTGTTCTTCATAATCACAAAGTTGTTATGGTGTATGTTTATGCACCTAATATTGATCACCCTGAGTTTTTTAAACAGTTAATCGCATTCTTTCCTAATTTAAATGAACATCTTTTGATAATGGGTGCAGATTTTAACTGTTGTTTGAATGCCTCGATGGACAGATCTGCATCTGATCATGCGCTTCCGAATAAATTAACTAGTTTTAGCAATTCATTTTAACTTGACTCTGGAATGTTAGAAGTCTGGAGATACCTACACCCAAATGACACAGATTTTTTTTTTTTTTTCTCATGTAACCATATAACCATATAACAATTACAGCATGGAAACAGGCCTTCTCGGCCCTTCCAGTTCGTGCTGACCATTTATTTTCCCCTAGTCCCATCTACCTGCACTCAGACCATACCCCTCCATTCTCTTCCCGTCCATATACCTATCCACTTTACTTCTAAATGTTAAAATCGATCCTGCCTCCACCACTTCTGCAGGAAGATCATTCCACACAGCCACCACTCTCTGAGTAAAGAAGTTCCCCCTCATGTTACCTCTAAACTTCTGTCCCTTAATTATCATGTCATGCCTTCTTGTTTGAATCTTCCCTACCCTCAATGGGAAAAGCTTATTGACGTCAACTCTGTCTATCCCTTTCATCATTTTAAAGACCTCAATCAAGTCCCCCCTTAACCTTCTGCGCTCCAAAGAATAAAGACCTAACTTGTTCAACCTTTCTCTGTAACTTAGTTGCTGGAACCCAGGCAACATTCTAATAAATCTCCTCTGTACTCTCTCTATTTTGTTGGCATCCTTCCTATAATTAGGCGACCAAAACTGTACACCATACTCCAGAATTGGTCACACCAATACCTTGTACAATTTTAACATTACTTCCCTACTCCTATATTCAATGCTCTGATTTATAAAGGCCAGCAGATGCTTTCTTTACCAACCTATCTACATGCGATTCCACCTTCAGGGAACTATGCACAGTTATTCCTAGATCCCTCTGTCCCACAGCATTCCTCAATTTCCTACCATTTACCATGTACGTCCTACTTTGATTTGGCCTGCCAAGATGTAGCACCTCACACTTATCAACATTAAATTCCATCTGCCTTCTTTCAGCCCACTCTTCCAAATGGCCAAAATCTCTCTGTAGACTTTGAAAATCTACTTCATTATCCACAGCACCACCTATCTCAGTATCATCTGCATACTTACTTATCCAATTTTCCACCCCATCATCTAGATCATTGATGTACATGACAAACAACAGTGGACCCAACACAGGTCCCTGAGGCACTCCACTGGTCACTGGCTTCCAACCTGACAAACAGCCATCCACCATTACTCTTTGGCATCTCCCATTCAGCCACTGTTGAATCCATCTTGCTACTCCGCCATTAACGCCCAAAGATTGAACCTTCTTAACCAACCTTCCATGGGGAACCTTGTCAAAGGCCTTACTGAAATCCATATAGACAACATCAACTGCTTTACCCTGATCAATTTCCCTAGTAACCTCTTCAAAACATTCAAGAGGTTTTGTCAAACATGACCTTCCAGGCACAAATCCATGTTGACTGTTCCTGATCAGACCCTGTTTATCCAGATGCTTATATATATTATCTCTAAGTATCCTTTCCATTAATTTTCCCACCACTGACGTCAAACCAACAGGTCTATAATTGCTAGGTTTATTCTTTGAAACCTTTTTAAGCAATGGAACAACATGCACAGTACGCCAATCCTCCGGCACTATTCCCCTTTCTAATGACATTTGAAATATTTCTGTCATAGCCCCTGCTATTTCTACACTAACTTCCCTCAATATCCTAGGGAATATCCTGTCAGGACCTGGCGACTTATCCACTTTTACATTTTTCAAAAGTGTTAATACTTCCTCCTCTTTGAATCTCATAGTTTCCATCGAAGGGCCGAATGGCCTACTCCTGCACCTATTTTCTATGTTTCTATGTTTCTATACCTACTCTACTTTTTTCCCTTACCTCACAGAGTTCAATATCCTTCTCCTTGGTGAATACCGAAGAAAATAAATTGTTCAATATCTCTCCCATCTCTTTTGGCTCTGCAGATAGCTGTCCATTCTGGCTCTCTAATGGTCCAATTTTCTCAAGTAAAATAAATATAGCTGTAGAAACCCTTTGGATGTTTATCATAGTAACTCTCGGATTAACTATTTTATAATAGATTCTTGGCTAGTTTCATCAGTCACTGCGTGTGAGTATGATGCAATTGCTATATCTGATCATGCACCACTGAAACTATCAATCAAACTACCTGATTCCAAGTTTAGTGCTAAACAGTGGTGATTTAATACTACTTTGCTTCAAGATCTAAATGTTGTTAATTTTATTAAAGATCAGATTGCCTTCTTCTTCTTAACAAACTCTACTGAAGAAATATCCTATGGTGTCATCTGGGATGTTTTTAAGGCATATATTCATGGACAAATTATTTCATACTCCAAAGGATTAAAAAAACAAACTAAAAATGAAATATGTATATTGGCTGATGAGATTAAAGAAAATGATCCGTTATTATTTATCTCTAACCCAGATAAATCTATTCCTGCAATAGTAGCACTACTTAATCAATTTAGTAGTTTTTCGGGTTATCAACTAAATCTTAGTAGGAGTGAGCTTTTCCCATTAAACAATCAAATTTTGATTTATGGACAGTTTCCATTTAGACTACTGACCTTACTTATTTAGGCATTAAGATTACCCAGAAACACAAGGATCTATTTAAAGCCAATTTTACATCCCTAATTGATCACATCAGACAACAGTTTACTAAATGGTCACCAATGTCCTTATCTCTTATTGGCCGAAACAATGCTATTAAAATGTTTATCCTACCTACATTTTTGTATTTATTTCAGATGATACCAATTTTTATTGCTAAATTTTTCTTTGATATTATTGACTTAAAAAATTCTTTATATATATGGCAGAATAAAATCCCAAACTAAGTAAAAAATACTTACAGAAATCAAAAAAAAGAGGGTGGTTTGGCACTGCTGAACATTAGATTTTACTATTGGGCAGTTAATGCTTGCTATTTAACGTTTTGGACAAAAGATTTAGAAGATACCCAATGCCTAGGATGAATAAATCTTGAACGTGATTCTATGCAAGGGTTATAGAAACATAGAAACATAGAAAATAAGTGCAGGAGTAGGCCATAAGGCCCTTCGAGCCTGCACCGCCATTCAATATGATCATGGCTGATCATCCAACTCAGTATTCTGCACATGCCTTCTCTACATACCCCCTGATCTCTTTAGCCACAAGGGCCATTGTTATCATTGACTTCTATTCCAGGGGCCTCGTTACCTTTTACAATTAAGAGATTGAATAAATATACGATTAACCCAATAATAAGACATACATTCCGAATATGGTTTCAATTTTGTAAGTTTTTTGGATTGAGTGATTTTATCTTATCGAGTCCTATCTATTTTTTTCTTCCAACCTTCCAGTACTGATCAATGCTTTATGTTATGGAAGCGGAAGGGATTAGCAGCTTTTCGTGATTTGTTTTTGGATGGTTGTTTTATATCTTTTGAACAACTCTCCAATAAATATAATCTACCTAACTCACATTTCTTTAGATATTTGCACATTAGACATTTTTTGAAGGTTACTCTCTTTTCCGTTACCACATCAATCTGAAATCTTGGAAACATTTTTACATTTGAACCCTTATCAGAAAGGTTTAATAACGACCATTTATGAGTTGATTTTGAAATTACAAATAGATACATTTGATAAAATTAAGAATGACTGGGGAAGAGAACTTCACATTTCTCTACCGTTAGAGAAATGGGAGAGGATTCGTCAATTAGTTAATACTTCTTCAATGTGTGCAAGACACGCTCATATGTTTTGGTCTTGCCCACTTTTGGAAAAATATTGGAAAGACATTTTTGATCCTATTTCTGTAATTTTCTGTAATTGTCTGTAATTTTACAAAGGATATTTATTTATTATCACATATACCAATTGGTGTAGTGAAATTTGACTTGCCATGCAGTACACAGATAAAGATAAACATCAAAGAATTTAACAATAAACATAAGAACATCCCCCCACAATGGTTCCCACTGTGAGGGAAGGCACAAGTCCCCTGGAAGTCCAGTCCCCGTCCCCTGGTCCACCCATAATCGGGCATATCGAAGGGCCAAATGGCCTCCTCCTGCACTTATTTTCTATGTTTCTATGTTTCTATTGAGGTCTCCGCAGTTGCTGCTATGTCGGCGCGATGTTTCAGGCCCTTCTCGCCAGGTGATGGTGCTCCGGCGGCGGGAGAACCCTCTCAGCAGCTTGGGACACCTGAAACGGCCGCTTCCTTACTGGCGACCGCGACTTCCGAAGCCGACAGGCCACGCTGGATGGAGCTCCGCCACTGGCGATCTCGACGAGAGATCCCAGGCTCCCGATGTTAAAGTCAGCGCCGCCGCCCGCAGCTGGCTGCTCCACAGACCCGCAGCTACACGATGTTCACCTGCGGCCTCAGCATTCCGGAGCTCCAGCGCGGCGACCCGGGCAAGGCATCGCCTGCTCCGCTCCGCGATAGTGCTCCAGCGCTGTGCCGCCACCAAAGCCGTAGTTCTGGCCGGTCCCCTCAGGAAACACTGCTCCAAACCCGTTGGTAGGCCACGAGACGGGTCAAAGATGCTGCCCAGAGAAAAGCCGCCTCTCCAACCAGGTAGGGACCAGGAAAAGCAGGTATTGATTTACAGCCTCATCCTATTACTGCAATGTTTGGGCTACCAATGTTAGATTCTACTCATCTGTCTCATTCCGCCCATCGGCTGATTGCTTTTACTACATTAATTGCCAGAAGATCTATTTTATTCAAATGGAAAGATCCTAATGCTCCTACCACACTCCATTGGTACTCCAAAACGATGTCATGTTTAAACTTAGAAAAAATTAGGAGTGACATTGTTGAACCCTTGGTTAAATTTGATATGACTTGGGGAAGCTTTATTCAACATTTTCATATGATAAAAATTGTCCCCTCTCCAACCGTTATAATTATTATTTTACCTTTATACGGTCGAATGGACTTGACGACAAACAGGGACTTCAATTGTTGAAATTCTTTGTAGCCCAGATTTTTTTTTGATTTTTTTCTAGTTTAGGGTGTTTTGTTTTTATCCTTTTTCTCTCTTTTTCTTTTTTTTTTCTTTTTATCTTTTTGTTTTTATATAGACATTCTCTTTTAAACATTTAACTATATTTACATAGAGGTTTATACTCAATGTGTATTTTGACACTGGACTCATACTTATGTTATACTTCTTACTAATGTAATCCTGATCCCTGTGTATCAATATCACTGTTATGGTTATCATTATTTTAGTTTTTTGCCTTTGAAACAAATTAATAAAAATAATTTAAAGAGGGAGAATATGACCATTTGAAACCAAAGCCGTCATCTCTGTGTGGCGCTGAAGGAGATGGGCAAGGTCCTTAATGCATATTTCTCTACATTTACCGTGGAGTGAGATGTATGACTGGAGAAGCTGCAAAAGTTAAATAAGTGTCTTGAGGACAATCAGTATTACAGTCGAGGAGGTGCCAATGACTTAAGGAGTATGAAGATGGATGAAAATTACCAGGCCAGATCAGATATATCTGAGGACACTGTGGGAAACTAGAGGAGAAATTGCAGGCGCCCTGACTGAGATATACGAGGTATAATTAAATAAAGATGAGGTGCAGGAACACATGGAGGGTGGCAAATGTTATGCCTTTATTTAAGAAAATAAAAACCTGAAACTATACACCAGTGGGCATAATGGATGTGATAGGCAATTTACTGGAGAGTTTTCTGAGAAATAGCATACATTTGCAGTTGGTCAGACAGCGGCTGATTTGGGGTAGTCAGCATGGTTTTTTTAATGTGAAAGATCATGTCTGATAAATCTGATTGAGATTTTTGAGGAAGTAACTAAGAAGGTTGATATGGGCAAAGCCATTATTGTTGTCCATATGGACTTTAGCAAGGCTTTTGATATGGTCCGCAATGTGCCACAGCCTTCCTGACCAACTATTCTAACTGTGAAGCTACTTTCATAGAAACATAGAAACATAGAAAATAGGTGCAGGAGTAGGCTTTTCGGCCCTTCGAGCCTGCACCGCCATTCAATATGATCATGGCTGATCATCCAACTCAGTATCCCGTACCTGCCTTCTCTCCATACCCCTTGATCCCTCTAGCCACAAGGGCCACATCTAACTCCCTCTTAAATATAGCTAATGAACTGGCCTCAACTACCTTCTATGGCAGAGAATTCCGTAGACTCAGCACTCTCTGTGTGAAAGATTTTTTTCTCATCCGGTCCTAAAAGATTTCCCCCTTATCCTTAAACTTTGACCCCTTGTTCTGGACCTCCCCAACATCGGGAACAATCTTCCTGCATCTAGCCTGTCTAACCCATTAAGAATTTTGTAAGTTTCTATAAGAATCCCCCCTCAATCTTTTAAATTCTAACGAGTATAAGCCGAGTCTATCCAGTCTTTCTTCATATAAAAGTCCTGACATCTCAGGAATCAGTCTGGTGAACCGTCTCTGTACTCCCTCTATGGCAAGAATGCATGTCCTTTGGAGACCAAAACTGTACACAATACTCCAGGTGTGGTCTCACCAAAACCCTGTACAACTGCAGTTGAACCTCCCTGCTCCTATACTCAAATCCTTTTGCTATGAATGCTAACATACCATTCACTTTCTTCACTGCCTGCTACACCTGCATGCTTCCTTTCAATGACTGGTGTACCATGACACCCAGGTCTCATTGCATCTCCCCTTTTCCTAATCGGCCACCCTTCAAATAATAAGAGATTTCAAGGAACTATGTACATGGACTCCTAAATCCCTCTGGTCTACAACACTCCCCTGAGCCCTGCTATTCACCTTGAAGGTCCTTCCATGGTTAGAGTTCCCAAACTCCATCAACTATGGCCATCTGTGACCAGTGATCTGTGCTGGGATGGACCTCTGCTGTTTGTTATATATATATATATATATATATATATATATATATATATATATATATATATATATATATATATTGTGGTCAACACCAAAATGGGAGGCGTCACAATCAGTGAAGAATGCTGTCAGAAGATACAGTGGAATGTTGATCAGAAATGAGAAAAGGCAGATGAAGTTTAGTTAATCTGAGCAAGTGGAAGTGCACCTTTTGGAGGTTGAATGTAAGTGGGGAATATACATTTAATGGGAAGATACAGAACATCATTGATGTGCAGAGGGATCTTGGTCCAAGATCATAGGTCACTTAAGGTGGCACCACAAGTACCGTAGATAAGGTGGTAAAGAAGGTGTATGGTATACTTGCCTGTATTGTTAGGGGCATTACTTAGGACTCAGTAAGTCGTGATGCAGTTTTTTTTGTACACGATTTTTCGTGCAGTTCTGGTCACCCCATTACAGGAAGGATGTGGAGGCTTTGGAGAAGATGCGGTACATAAGATGTTTACCAGAATGCTGCCTGCAATTGAAGCTATCAGCTACAGGGAGAGAGTGGTCAGACTTTGATTGTTTTCTCTGGAATGCCAGGGGTTGAGGGGAGACTTGTCAGAAATATATGAACATTATGAGAGGCATAGATAGGATATGCTAATGATGTTTAAGAGGGTTTCAGGCAGGCACATGGAAGTGCAGTGGTGTATGGATCATGTACAGGCAGATGTTTCTGTGGCAGTGGAGGCCAAATCACTGGATGGATTTAAGAGAGAGTTGGTGAGAGCTCTAGGGGCTAGTGGAGTCAAGGGATATGGGGAGAAGGCAGGCACGGGTTATTGATAGCAGAAGATCAGCCATGATCACAATGAATGGCGGCGTTGGCTCAAAGGGCTAAATGGCCTCCTCCTGCACCTATTTTCTCTGTTTCTATGTTTCTAGATGAGATCAGTTTAATGGCATCATATTTGGCACAAACATCGTGGACCAAAAGGCCTATTCCTGTGCTGTGTTTTATGTTTTACCAGACAAAGTGGGACCCGTTGGGCCCCATTCCCCCAACGCAATATTCCACCACTCAACCATAGCCCCCACGGGAGACCTGGTCCCCCAAAGCAACCCGTTCCCCAACATAATGATCAGCCATGATCATATTGAATGCGGTGCAGGCCTCCTGCACCTATTTTATATGTTTCTATGTAAGATTCCACCACTCACCCGTTGGGTCCCTGTCACACAGGAGGCCTGGACCCCAATCCAACCAGTTCCCCAACGTAAGATTCCACCACTCACCCATTCCCCCAAAGCAACCCATTCCCCCAATGTAATATTCCACCACTCACCCATAGCCCCCAACTGTGCCAGCTCATTTTTTCACCCTCCCTCATTTTAAACTTTTAAAAAAATGCATTACAATTTAATGTAATGTAGGTGCCACCGACAAGAGCATCTTTTGTTATCCAAATCTAATCATTAAACTTTGCTGTGCTGGGTTACGCTGGCAGATTCTTTCCCTGAAGGACATTTGCTGTGAAGGATCGTGACATTATCACTGGAAGTTGCCAGAAAAGTCTCCCTCTCATAGTCAGTTATTATTCTCAAAGTTGGCTTTTTTAAACCTTTAAATATCAATAATGTGAAATATAACATGAAATCTGAAGGAAACATGATTAGATCGATGACGGGAAAAAGCTGAGTAAAGATCTGCATATTTTTTAGCGTTACTGTGTACCATTTTGGTGAAAATACCATCACACACACACACGCACACACGCACACACGCACACACGCACACACACACGCACACACGCACACACACACACACACACACACACACACACACACACACACACACACACACACACACACACACAATGCAACTCGTGAAACTCATAACAGTGAAAACTAAACAAAAACAAAGTGACACAAGAGAAGAAACTAGAGGCGATGAACAGAATGCACATATTGATAAGAAAAACACTTCTGAAAGAAACACCATCACAAAGACTAGGGCAGGAAAAGTTGTCAGACCGCCAGAAAGATACGGCGAGTATGTCAGGAAGTAAGGTGTTTTGTTGTGATGTACCAACATGCTTATGAGAAGAAAGCATGTGAACAATATTTTGTGTTATTGAAACAAGACACAAGTGTGGCTATGGTCAAAATTGTGAAATAAGACAGAACAGTTGTTTTATTCAGTTAAGTTAAAACATATTACTACGGTGTGATATTATGAAAAGTGTTTAGGTTTGCTTTGTTTTCGATCATTGGAAATGTAATCCCAAAAACGAAAGGATGTGACAATATCCATATAATTTATGCATAAGAGCTGTACTCATTCTCGCACATGTTCAGACTCACGGTTATAATTATGTAAATTAGTCAGTGACCTGACTTGGAAATAAATCATTCTTATTTTTGATCCCAACATAAGTGTGTGCCATCTTTCCCAGTCTAATATTTGCTAGTGTTACCGATATCATAAGCAGCCACATATCAAAACAGCCTGCCACTGTATTGCTGTCATGGCCTACCGCTGTCGCTGCCTACCGCTGTCATGGCTGACCGCTGCCGCTGCCTACCGCTGTCATGGCCTACCGCTGCCGCTGCCTACCGCTGCCACTGCCTACCGCTGCCGCTGCCTACCGCTGTCATGGCCGACCGCTGCCACTGCCTACCGCTGTCATGGCCAACCGCTGCCACTGCCTACCGCTGTCATGGCTGACCGCTGCCACTGCCTACCGCTGCCGCTGCCTACCGCTGTCATGGCTGACCGCTGCCACTGCCTACCGCTGGGGCTGCCTACCGCTGCCACTGCCTACCGCTGCCGCTGCCCACCAGCTTCAGGCGAGGATCGGTGGGGAGCATCCTGCAGCTGGGGGCGGGCACGGCTTCACAAGGGGGCTGTCAGGGGCTGGGGAGGGGGAAGGAGTGTCGTATAGCTGGAGGAGGGGAATGGCTGCAAGCGGGGGATGTCGGGGGCAACGGGGGGGAGGGGTGGTATAGTGTGTCCTGCAGCCGGGACATGGCTTAAGGCAGGGGCTGTGGGGGGGCCGTGTCCTGCAGCCGGCGGAGGGATCAGATTCAGGTGGGGGCTGTCATGGACCGGTGGGGGGAAGCGTCCTTCAGCTGGGGGAGGGGGATGGCCTCAGGCGGGGGCTGTGGGGGGCAGGTGGGGGGGGGGGGGGGAGCGTTCTGCAGCCAGGGAAGAGGGACAGCTTCAGATGGGGGATGGTTTCAGGCGGGTGTCAGCGAGGAGCTTCCTGCAGCCGTGGATGGGGGACGGCTTCATGCGGGGGCCGGCTGGAGCGTTCTGTAGCCGGGGATGGGGACAGCTTCAGGTGGGGGGGGGGGGGGGGGAAGCGTCCTGCAGCTGGGGAGGGGGACGGGGGCTGTCAGGTGCCAAAGGGGGGGTAACGTCCTGTCGCCGGGAGGGGGACGGCTGCAGGCAGGGCCGGCGGGAATGTTCTGTGGCCGGGGAATGGCGATGGCTTCAGGTGGGTGGGGGGGAGGGTCTTGCACCCGGAGGAGGGTGACGGTTTCTGGTGGGGGCTGTCGGGGGCCGGTGGGGGAGGGGGACGGCTTCAGGCGGGCCGGCCGGCGGGAGCGTCCTGTAGCCAGGACAGGTACAGCTTCAGCTTCAGGCTGGTGGGTGGGGGGGTGCATCCTGCAGCTTGGGGTGGGGATGACTTCAGATGGGAAGGCAGGGCGTCCTGCAACTGGGTACAGGATGGCTTCACGTGGGGGCCAGTGAGGGGGAGCATCCAGCAGTGGGGAAGGGGCCTGTCGGGGGCCGGTGCGGGGGAAGCTCTGCCGCTGCTGACCGCTGCCGCTCCCCGCTGGCTTTAGCTGGGGGCCGACGGGAGCGCCTTGTAGCCGGGGATGAGGACGGCTCTAAGTGGGGGGGGAAGTGCCCTGTAGCCGGGGGAGGGGGGCGGCTGCAGACATGGGCTGGTTGGGGGGAAGCTAGGGGTGGGACGGGCTTTTTGGAGAGCTAGTACGGGTGTTGTGGGCCAAAGGACAGGTTTCAGAGGAATAGTATGGACATTGTGGACCAAATTGACTTGGGCTAGTACAGGTGTTGTCAGCCAAAGGGACTGGTTTCAGGAGGGCTGGTACAGACATTGTGGGCCAAATTGACTCTTCCTAGGCTGGTACGTGCTGTGGGCCGAATGGACTGCAGCTGGGGATGGGGACGGCTTCAGGCAGGGGGGGAGGGAGGGGTCGGGGACAACATCAGATGGGGCCTATCGGGGGCCATGGGGGAGCTCTGCGCTGGCCTACCGCTGCCACTGGATACTGCTGCCTACCGGTGGGGGAGCATCCTGCAGCTTGGGACGGGGATGGGGACGGGGATGGCTCCCAGCCCCGGCCTCACGCAATGGCTCCTGGCGGCGGCCAAACTTAGTGACTCCCGGCCCTGGCTGCACTCAGAGCTGCTGCCTATCCCGCCGAGTTACATCAGCGTTTTGTGTCTGTCTTTGGTGTAAACCAGCATCTGCAGTTCTTTCCTACACATGGTATTTCACCCATGTAGCCTCATTGGGCAAACCATCAGAAATATCATCTCAGACTACTGCCATGATAATCTCCTTGATCAATAAATTAACACCTCCTCCCTTTTACCCCCACCCCGTTATCACCGATAGACCCTGGTACCTGACACCCTGGAACGTCAAGCTGCGAGTCCTGCCCTTCTCTTAGCCACATTTCTGTAATGACTGCAAGAAATATGCTCTTATCCATGCCCAGTTGTATGTACTTATCCATGCCCAGTTCTTCTTCTTTACCCATCAAGCTTCTTCCATTAAAATACTGTGAATGCATTTCCATTCAACAGTCCTTCCTTGCCGAGCTCCTGCCTATTCTATCCACTGAACTTCCATTCATCATCTACCATACCATCTGTACATCTGTATGATCTGTGGATGATGTTGAAATTCTTGGCTTTGAAGGCAATCCCTTGGACACACCATTGTGTTCTGGCATCTGGGTTACTTATTGAATACAAATCGGATAGATACTGATGCCGTCTATTGTCATGAAGGATCTCAATAAATAAATGTAATTACAAAAATATTTACTGAAACAAGCTTGTGACATTTGGACTCATAACAACATTACAACCTGGTTCTTACATCACCTCTTATTTTATCCTGCTTCAAATTATACCTAATAGTATGGAATAATTTGACACTGCCGAGCTGGCAGAAGGCTGTTTTCTGTCGCTTGATGGACTACCTGTCTGAAGTGATTGATTGAAAAAGTCTCGTCCTGATAGGATTAGATGCTGACCAAGGGACTTCAGAGTAGGTTAGCCAACCGTGAGATGGGGGCAAGGTGATGACCTATGAGCCATTGGTGGGAGTAGAAGCAGTGACATATTGCAACAAGGAACAACACAATTGTTGATCAACATGTCATATTCCTCAATGCCAATAGAACTCTCCTGGTTTCTGTAGGACTATGCACAACATCTCTGCTGTCATAAGCAGAAGATTTGTGACAACACTGATCCAGTACCAGAAGACAGCAGAACACTTCACGACAATGGCAGTGCTCTCTAGGTGTCAGGTCTCTGTTAGAACAGAGCAGTAGTTTGCTGCTGATGGACAATGTTCTGTTCTAGTTGCCACCTCTCTGTACCTGAAGAACAAGATGAGGCTGGCAAAGAGTAATTTGGTCTCAAGAGACTCTAAGCAGAGCTTGATTGGCTCAGATGCTCCACAAAGGCAAAATAAAATTGGATGACTACCTCAATCGGAAAAAACCTTGCTCCATCAGTCAGGGCAAGGTGAAAGTCGGCATCAGCTGGCACAGCAGTGCCATTCACTTTCACAATGGAAATGGTGCACTCCGACTGCGAGGTCGATGTGAGGCTAGACATGGTCCTCCGAACTCTCCTCCACCATTTCCCACCTCCTTTAACACAAAAACAGCTGGTAGGAGCTGTGGACGCAAGTCCAATGGTGTTGACATGATCCATTAGGTAAGCAGAAAGCACTAATATTGGGTCATGAATCTCTGCAAGTCTCATACTCCATTCTTATAACCATATAACCATATAATCATATAACAATTACACACGGAAACAGGCCTTCTCGGCCCTTCCAGTCCGTGCCGACCATTTATTTTCCCCTAGTCCCATCTACCTGCACTCAGACCATACCCCTATATACCTATCCACTTTACTTTTAAATGGTAAAATCGATCCTGCCTCCACCACTTCTGCTGGAAGAGCATTCCACACAGCCACCACTCTCTGAGTAAAGAAGTTCCCCCTCATGTTACCCCTAAGCTTCTGTCCCTTAACTCTCATGTCATGCCCTCTTGTTTGAATCTTCCCTACCCTCAATGGGAAAAGCTTATCCACGTCAACTCTGTCTATCCCTTTCATCATTTTAAAGACCTCAATCAAGTCCCCCTTAACCTTCTGCGCTCCAAAGAATAAAGACCTAACTTGTTCAACCTTTCTATGTAACTTAGTTGCTGGAACCTAGGCAACATTCTAGTAAATCTCCTCTGTACTCTCTCTATTTTGTTGACATCCTTCCTATAATTAGGCGACCAAAATTGTACACCATACTCCAAAATTGGTCTCACCAATGCCTTGTACAATTTTAACATTACTTCCCTACTCCTATTCAATGCTCTGATTTATAAAGGCCAGCACACCAAAAGCTTTCTTTACCACCCTATCTACATGCGATTCCACCTTCATAGAAACATAGAAACATAGAAAATAGGTGCAGGAGTATGCCATTCGGCCCTTCGAGCCTGCACCGCCATTCAATGTGATCATGGCTGATCATCCAACTCAGTATCCCGTACCTGCCTTCTCTCCATACCCCCTGATCCCTTTAGCCACAAGTGCCACATCTAACGCCCTCTTAAATATAGCCAATGAACTGGCCTCAACTACCTTCTGTGGCAGAGAATTCCAGAGACTCACCACTCTCTGTGTAAAGAATGTTTTCCTCATTTCGGTCCTAAAGGAATTCCCCCTTATCCTTAGACTGTGACCCCTTGTTCTGGACTCCCCCAACATTGGGAACAATCTTCCAGCATCTAGCTTGTCCAACCCCTTAAGAATTTTGTAAGTTTCTATAAGATCCCCCCTCAATCTTCTAAATTCCAGCGAGTACAAGCCGAGTCTATCCAATCTTTCCTCATATGAAAGTCCTGACATCCCAGGACATTCAGGGAGCTATGCAGAGTTATTCCTAGATCCCTCTGTTCCACAGCATTCCTCAAATCCCTACCATTTACCATGTATGTCCTATTTTGATTTGTCCTGCCAAGATGTAGCACCTCACACTTATCAGCATTAAACTCCATCTGCCATCTTTCAGCCCACTCTTCCAAATGGCCCAAATCTCTCGGTAGACTTTGAAAATCTACTTCATTATCCACAGCACCACCTATCTTAGTATCATCTGGATACTTACTTATCCAACACCTGAATTGTGCATCACTGAGGGTGCCAACAGTAAATCCAGCTATTTGGACACCCATGACTTCAACAATGCGAGGACAGGAGATACGATTCCTCAAGCTCATTGTAGCTGGCATTACTGCTTTTGGGAGGCAGTTGGAAGGGCATGCTATGTCCAAAATCAAAAAAGACATGTTGGCATTGTTTTGTAACTCTTATTTTGAGATTAATTGTCTGAGACAAATCGCCATTCGGCCCATCTTGCACCCAAGATTTGCTGGTTTGTGTAAATTAAGCAATGTTCAAGCTCCAGATTATTTAATCGGAGAAAACCTGCCTAAACAAATTAAAGATATCGATGAAGAGGCAAAGACTATCAACCTCATAAAACCTTTATATTCGGACAAAGGAGACAATCTGGCTGGATGAGAAGGGGGTTTGATTCAGGAGCAGGAACAAGCAGAGGCAGGGGTATGGTGAGAAGGTATTATCACTCATCACAGCCCAATGTTAATCCATATATTGGGAGAAGGAGACCGTCACGGTCATTTGCTGAGGTACAAAAACTTTATTCTATCACAGAGGAAACTGTTGTGGAACCTCCGGTTGGTGGTAGATTGCAATTGTTTTATGATGAATGGTACTGTATAACATCTGATAGGTTTATATTAGATACTGTGTTAGGTGCTATTATAGAATTTATGGAAGGAATTGATCCACCTCTACAGGATAAACCTAATCGGGTTTTGGTGTTTTCTGCATTTGAAAATTATCAGATAAAAGAAGTAAAAAATGTATTTAAAAAAGGGGTAATTGAAAGTACAGAGAATCATCCGCAACAATTTGTGTCAAATATTTTCCCCAGGACAAAGAAAGATGGGGGTTGTAGAGTCAATCTGGTTCTCACAAAATTGAATTCATATGTCCCGTATAGACATTTCAAAATGGACACCTTCAACACTGCAAAGCAGTTGTTGTCCATAGGGTGTTACATGGCTACTATAGACTTAAAGGATGCGTATTATTCAGTGCCAATTCATCACTATTATCGTAGGTACTTGAAGTTTAATTGGATGGGTCAGCTGTGGCAATATAAAGCATTAGCTAATGGGTTAAGTTCAGCTCCCAGGCTGTTTACAAATTTATTGAAACCAGCTTAAGGGCTCAAAATCACATTGTCATGGCTTACCTTGATGATGTTTTAATTGTTAATGCCACTCAGGAATCAGCTGAAGATTCAGTTTCAGCAACTATAAGCCTGTTGGAAAGGCTAAGGTTTCTGATCCATCCAATGAAATCTAAGCTACAGCCGTTGCAGACAATTGAGTACTTGGGATTTGTCATTGATTCAGTTGCTGTGTCAGTAACTTTACCAACAGATAAAGTTGTGGATATTACAAATGCGTGTAGTCGTCTTGCTGACAAACCTTATCCCTCCATCCGTGAAGTAGCTAGGATTAAGATGGTAGCAGCATTTCCCGCTGTTGAGTTTGGTCCTTTGCATTATCAAAATCTTCAAAGGGCAAAAGCACAAGCACTAAAAGAACATGGAGGTCATTTTGACAGACCCATGTAGTTGCCAACAGAAGCTTTGGCTGAATTACAGTGGTGTATTGGGAATGTTGCACAAGCTGCTAAAAACATTGTTATTCAGCAACCTACAGTGGTATTGCAAACTGATGTTAGTGCTCTTGGATGGGGGCTAAGGACAATAACACCAGCTGTAGTGGTAGATGGACTGTCCAAGAGGATTTAATTCTCCAAACATATGGTATTAATTATTTGGAGTTATTGGGGGCATTTTTGGATTAAAAGCTTATTGTTCTACAATGGAGAACTTGCATGTTCAATTACAAGTAGACAATACCACAGATGTTGCATATAACAATCACATGGGTGGAGTAAGGTCAGTTATCATGTGATCATCTGGTCAACCTGATGTGGAATTGGTGTGTATCTAGGAATATCTGGCTTTCAGCTATCTATCTCCCAGGGAAAGACAATGTTGTGGCAGACAACAAATCACGGGAGTTTAAAGACAATACGGAATGGATGTTAAATCCACAAATCTTCCAAAAACTTGTCAATCAGTATGGTGTGCCAGATATTGATCTATTTGCATCTAGATTAAATTACCAATTGCCTAAATACGTGTCATGGGCGCCTGATCCAGGAGCTGTAGCTTTGGATGCATTCTTGCTACATTGGGGAAATATGTTTTTCTATGCTTTTCTGCCATTTTTCCTGATTAGGCAATGTCTCAGTAAAATAGAGCAATACTCTGCCATGGGTGTTTTGTTGGTTCCAAACTGGCCTGCATGGTTTCCATTTATGCTTAGAATGATAATTAAACCATTTATGATGATTACCAGCTCCAGGGATTTGTTGGTACAACCAGTGACAGAACAAGTTCATCCATTGCATGATCATATGAATTTGTTAATCTGCAGGTTCTGACCAGACCATTACAAGGGCTTGGACTGTCGGATAGGACCATGGATGTCATAACGTCAGCTTGGAGCGATAGCACTAAGAAACAATATATGTCTCACATAAAGAAATGGGAAGCTTTTTGTATTCAGTCAGATATATTTTATCATACTGCAAACATATCGGATGTATTGGAGTTCCTTGCTATGTTGCATTTTGATCAGCACCTTAGTTATAGTGCCATTAATAGTGCCCGTAGTGCTTTGTCTTCGCCTTTACGACAATTTTCAGAACATCTACCTATCGGGTCTCATCCATTAATATCCCAATTTATGAGAGGGATTTTTAATAAAAATCATCCCAAACCCAGATATACAGAAATTTGGGATGTTCGTATGGTTCTCACATTGCTCTGGCAATGGGCTCCAATTACGTCACTGTCATTTCAGAAATTAACATTTAAGGTAGTTATGCTTATGGCATTAGTGTCAGCACAAAGAGTTACAAACATTGCAAATGTTACGTTTAGATTGCATGCACTTGTCTGCAGATAACATTACTTTTTATGTTTATGATCTAATCAAACAAAGCAGACTGGGGAAGTCTGGAACCAAGATCATCTTTAGAGCATATCCTGTTGACCAAACAGTGTGAGTGGTTAAGCATCTGACTCAATATGTTGAAGTAACCAAGAGTCTCCAAGGTTGTGAGACAACAATGTTTATTACCCATAAGAAACCATACAAAAAAGTGTCAGTACAAACTATTTCTAGATGGTTAAAACAGGTTTTGGATTTAGCTGGAGTAGACACTGATGTGTTTAAATCTCACGCCACCAGGCAGCGTCCACGTCCCCGGCGATGGCACAGGATATGCCGCTCGACCAAATTTTAGAGGCCGCAGGATGGTGTAGAGAAGAAACTTTTTCCAAGTTTTACAATAAACCTATTATTACGGTGCCAGAGTTTGGACATGCAGTGTTGGGTTCTGTTTGATTATTTGCTTTCTTTTATGTAATGATTCATATCTTTTGTTGTAATTTCCCTTATGATAGACGGGTATTACTTTTCTTTCTTTTATTATTATTAAAATACTTATTGCATTATTCAAGCAATGTTTAATAATATTATTTACTCACTACTGCGTCAATTGAAGCAGTGTGTCGTATGGAATGAATCTACGGCATGAAAATCACAGAGCTTCAAAATCTTCAAGTAGTCACTCACGTGACTCCAAAGTAAAATAGTGAGATTAAATGAGAACTTACCTGTTCGAAGTTTGATCTTTATTTCATGAGGAGTTATGATGAGGGATTATGTGCCCTCCGCTCCTGACCCTCATAATCTAAAAGATCATCTGGTAGTTCTAGTCTTGTGTGAGCCTTACCATCTTACTTCGGCTATTGGTTCTGTGATTTTCACGCCGCTGCTATGAAGTATGCCGAGCATGCGCCTGGCGGGGCTTCTTCACGTGATCCCTCATCGTAACTCCTCATAAAATAAAGATCAAACTTCAAACAGGTAAGTTCTTGTTTAATCTCACTATTTTAAAGCATTAGAATTTTTTTCCGCACACTTGCATGCAGTGTATGAATGCAGTTGGTGTGTATGTGTGCACGTATGCATGCACGTATGTGTATGTGTGTACACACATGTGTGCATTGTATGTGTGCACATATTTGTACAGGTGCATGCGTGTGCTGTTTGAAGCTCCCACAATGAGATGTCTTGTTAGGACACAGAATTCCCGTGTTAAGCTACTCTTAAAAAAAAAACCAAGCCAATATCCTCTTTAGAATCCCATTGATATAATTTTGAAACTAACACAAAGACTCATTTAGGGCAACTTGAAAATGCTTGAACAAGCATAAATAGGGTCCCCTGTGAATTATGTAAGAATGTTCATTAGAGCTGTGCAAGCCTGCTCCTGTTATTTTACCACTTGCAGATCGGGTCAGGAGATACTGGCTGAAGTAACGCTGGCTCCGATACCGGCTGCTGTTCTACAGGCAGCTCAACTGCATCCATTAGTTCAAGGCACTGAGGCCACTCCACCAGGGAGGAAGGCCAAAAGAAAATCTCTCCAGCCCATCTTATCCGACGGGTCTGATATAGAGGAAGACTCCCCTCCTTCTAATAAAAAGGATCGACCAGATGGAGAAAATGCTCCAAACTTTAGTGAGCCATGACATTTTTCAATCGGGGTCGAATACCCCTAGGATTACCCAGACAGCCTCACGTAGAGGCCCATACAGCGAAGAAGATACCGCTTATGAATATCAGTGGGAATCACCCTCTCCAGCACCTTGCTTAGGGCTGGAAGAGACCTCCCTGGGGCAAGACTCGGCAGAGCCAGGGCAGGAGGAGTCTGACCCTGAAGTTGGTGTCACTGCTTTTGTGCACACACCTAAGCATATGAGCTGTGCTCTAGGTGTCCCGGATGTAGCAAGGAACTTTGCCATTCCGGAAGGTACTGGTAAGGCCATGGAGGAATACCTGGCGGCCAACATCAATTACATGGCCTCTCACCAGCTACAAGATTCTGTAATGGAACAAACAGCCACCCGATATATAATACCTGTGAATTGTGCGCCGCTCAAAGTGCCTACCGCGAACTCTGCTATCTGGGCACAAGGCTCGCCCCATCGCCCCCATGGCTGTATCGGGTACTGCACCTGCAGTCCAGCACCAGCAAGCTCCAAGCGCCGCCAGCAGGAGGCGCTGGTGCTATTACCACCAGCGCTGGGGTGCTGCAGCACGGAGATGCTGTCAGCCATGCACATTCCCGGGAAACGCCTGGGCCAGCTGCCAATAGTCCCCGCGGCTGCCGGCCAGATCCACCGCCTCTTCGCCTGGGATTGGCGCTCCGGGACCCGCTTCCTCGTCGATACCGGGGCAGAGCTGAGCATCCTGCCCCCTTCGCTGGCCAACATTCATTTCGGTAAGCGGGGGCCCATCTTCACCGCGGCGAATGGCAGCCGCATTCGCACGTATGGGATTCGCATGGTCCCGATCGCGTTCGGCTCCTGCCATTTCTCGTGGCAGTTCACCATTGCGGACGTCTCCCAGCCGTTACTCGGTGCCGACTTCCTCCGGGCGCATTCCCTCCTGGTGGACATCAGGCGTCAGCATTTGGTCAACGCCGCCACGATGGAGCCGATCACGCTGTGATTGGATGAGCCAGTGGGACGGCCTCTGTCATCCGTGGATTCCCACTTCGCTTGGATCTTGGCCGCGTTCCCAGATATCCCGACCCCACAATTTCGGTCATCAACCCCCAGTCACGGGGTGGTTCATTTCATTCAAACTACTGGCCCACCTCGCCACGCATGAGCACGCCGACTGCCGCTGGATAAACTACGTCTGGCACGGCAGGAATTCCGCACAATGGACTCCTTGGGGATCGTCCGCCCTTCCAGCAGCCCATGGGCGTCCCCACTCCACATGGTCCCTAAGGCAAACGGGGGCTGGCGACCTTGCGTGGATTATCGGCGGCTGAATGCCGCAACAACCGCAGATCGGTACCCTGTACGCCACATCCAGGACTTTACCGCCCATTTGGCCGGGGCTACTATATTCTCCAAAGTGGATCTGGTACGGGGTTATAACCAGATCCCGGTCCCCCCGGAGGATGTACCCAAGACGGCAATCACCACGCCGTTCGACCTTAAGAACGCTGCACAGGCATTCCAACGCTTGATGGATGGGGTGTGTCGCGGCCTCGAGTTTGTTTTCGTCTACCTCGACGACATCCTGGTGGCCAGCTGCTCGCAGCAGGAGCACTGCGCCCACCTCCGGCAGCTCCGTCAGCGGCTCAGCGAGCATGGTTTGGCTGTCAACCTCGCCAAGTGCCGTTTTGGTGTAACCGAAATTGACTTCCTCGGCCACTGCGTGACTTCGTAAGGTGCGGTTCCCCCGCCGAAGAGGGTCGATGCCATCTGTCGGTTTCCCCGTCCATACACGGTGCCCGGCCTGTTGGAGTTTGTCGGGATGGTGGCATTCTATCACCGTTTTGTGCCATCCTCGGCCCACATCATGCGGTCACTGTGTCAACTTCTGGTTGGTGGGCAGCAGAAGAATGTCGAGTGGACCAATGAGGCGATGGCAGCATTTGACGGCACGAAGGAAGCCCTTGCTCGGGCCGTACTGCTGGTGCCCCGACTGCTCTCACGATGGACGCCTCGGAGTCTGCGGTCGGTGCCATGCTGGAGCAACTGACGGACGGATGTTGGCGGCCCCTGGCCTTCTTCAGCCGGCACCCCAACCGCGCTCAGACCAAATACAGCGCGTTCGATCGCAAGCTCCTGGCTCTGTACCTGGTAGTGCGCCATTTCCGCTACTTTCTGGAGGGCTGCCCATTCACCGCCGACACAGATCACAAGCCGCTCACTTTCGCCCTGGCGAAGGTTTCCGACCCCTGGTCCGCACGACAGCAGCGACAGTTCGGAATATACCACATCCATCCGCTACATCGAGGGGAAGGAGAACCGGGTGGCCGCCGCATTTTCCCGCCCCGCCATCAATGCCGTTTTCGCGGAGGCACCCGGAACTGACTATTCTGCCCTGCTCATGGACGGTGAGATGACTGCCATCTCCGGCCTTCTCCTCGAAGATGTCCCTCTTGGTCCTGGAGGGGCGACGATCTTGTGCGATGTGTCGTCCGGTCAGCCGCGCCCCATCGTCCCTGCCGCCTGGCGCCGGAGGGTTTTCGACGTGATCCACGGGCTGGCTCACCCATCAAACCAGGCGACGATGACACTGGTGGCTGCTCGGATCATGTGGCACGGTCTGCGCAAGCAGGTTGGCCTCTGGGCTCGAACCTGCATTCCGTGCAAAGATCCAGCGCCATGTCCGGGCGCCCCTCCAGGAGTTCGGCCTACCTCACCGGCGATTCGACCATCTCCACGTGGACATTGTGGGGCCTCTCCCGCCGTCCTGGGGCATCACCCACCTCCTCACGATGGTGGACCGCTTTACGCGGTGGCCGGAGGCCATTCCCTTGGCCGACACGTCAACGGCTATGTGCACTCGTGCGTTGTCCATGCACTGGATTGCTCGCTTTGGGGTGCCGGCACACATCTCCTTGGACTGGGGGGCCACAGTTCACCTCCGAGCTGTGGTCGGCCATGGCTCATTTGCTGGGGGTGCGGATACACCACACCATGGCCTATCACCCGCAAGCTAACGGACTGGTGGAGAGGTTGCACCGGCAGCTCAAGGCAGCGCTGAAGGAGCGACTCTCCGGCCCGGACTGGATGGACGAGTTGCCGTGGGTCTTGCTGGGCACCCAGACTGCTCCTAAAGAGGATTTGGCCTCATCATCGGTGGAGCTCGTATACGGGTCGCCACTCACGGTGCCCGGGGAGTTTGTGCCGTTGACACCAGGGCAGCAGGGAACGCCCTCATCCACCCTAATGCGTGAGCGATGTTGGCAGACTCGCACCCGTCCCAACGTCCCGCCATGGGACATTTCGCCCGCACGTGCCATCAGCCCTCCGGGACTGCCCCTACATTTTCCTGCGCCGTGATGCCCACCGGACGCCACTCCAGAGGCCGTACGAGGGCCCGTTCCGAGTGCTGGAACACAGGCAGACGACCTTTGTGTTGGACATGGGGGGCCGGCAGAGGCCGTGTCGATTGACCGGTTGAAGCTGACACATCTGGACATTGACCAGCCGGTGCTGGTTGCCCAACCTTGGCCTCGAGGGCACCCCCCCTTCACGGCTCCCTCCACCTGTCACTCCACCTGTCCTCCCGCCGGTCCCTCCACCTGTCCCCACATCTGTCCCCCCGCCAGTCCCTTGGTTGGTTAACTTCCGCACGCGGTCCGGCCGGATTGTGCGCCTACCGGTGCGTTTCGTGTCTCGGGTTCTGGGGGGGGGGGGTCCTGTGGCGGCTCCCAAGGGTCAGGCCATCCTAACTGTCAAACCCCTCGGCACAGGAATGGTTCAGTCCAGAGGCGGCCCTTGACCAGAGGGTTTAAAAGTAAGGGTTTTGGGTGCCATCTTTCTCTCGTGGACTTCCTTACGACATGAAAAGGACAAAATAAAAGGTACTTCCCACTACACCTGGCTTCTCGATTTGATTTCGGGATCGTACCCAACAAGGTCGACTATGGAGGTACAGGTGATTCAGTCAGTCCAGGATAAATCTTCTGGGGAATAAGTACCCCGGTTGGGGGTTGGTTACAGTTATTTTATGATGAATGGTGCTGCATAACATCTGATCTGTTTATACTATTTATGTCAGGAATTCATCCACCTGCACAAAATTTGCCTAGTCGGGTATTGGTTTTTTTTGGACAAGAAACTCGGCAGGTAAATGAAGAAATTGTGGTTTTTGTTCCAAAAAGGGGTAATTGAGAGGACGACATACCATCCTCAACAATTTGTGTCCAATATATTCCCCAAAATATATTCATTCAAAAAGATGGTGGATGTCGAGTCATTCTGGATCTAACCCAGATAAATTCCTATGTCCCGTATAGGTATTTTAAAATGGACACCTTCAATACTTGATTGAAGGATGGTTTGGAGGTTGTTAAATGTGTGCAGGATAGTTTTTTGCAGCAATGCATAGAGGTATTGACCAGAGAAGGGGCAGTGCTGGACCTCCTGTAATGAAATGAGGCAGGTTAGGTGACGGAGGTATGCATTGGTGAGCACTTCGGGACCAGTGATCACAATACCATTAGTTTCAATATAATTATGGAGAGAGTCAGAACTGGACCTAGGGTTGAGATTTTTGATTGGAGAAAGGCTAACTTTGAGGGACTGCGTAATGATTTAAAAGGAGTGAATTTGGACATTTTGTTTTATGGGAAGGATGTAGAAGAGAAATGGAGGCCATGGTTTTCAAGGGAAATTGGACACTTGGTTCGAAAAAAGAAAGATATCTACAATAATTATAGGAGGCATGGAGTAAATGAGGTGCTAGATGAGTATAAAGAATGTAAAAAGAATCTTAAGAAAGAAATAAGAAAAGCTAAAAGAAGATATGAGGTTGCGTTGGCAATTAAATCCAAAGGGTTTTTACAGCTATGTTAATAGCAGAAGGATAACGAGGGATAAAATTGGACCATTAGAGAGCCAGAATGGACAGCTATCTGCAGAGCCAAAAGAGATGGGGGAGATATTGAACAATTTATTTTCTTCAGTATTCACCAAGGAGAAGGATATTGAACTCTGTGATGTAAGGGAAAAAAGTAGAGTAGCTATGGAAACTATGAGATTCAAAGAGGAGGAAGGACTGACACTTTTGAAAAATATAAAAGTGGATAAGTCTCCAGGTCCTGACAGGTTATTCCTTAGGACATTGAGGGAAGTTAGTGTAGAAAGAGCAGGGGCTATGACAGAAATATTTCAAATGTCATTAGAAACGGGAATAGTGCCGGAGGATTGGCGTACTGCGCATGTTGTTCCATTGTTTAAAAAGGGTTTAAAGAATAAACCTAGCAATTATAGACCTGTTAGTTTGACGTCAGTGGTGGGCAAATTAATGGAAAGGATACTCAGAGATAATATATATAAGCATCTGGATAAACAGGGTCTGATCAACAACAGTCAACATGAATTTGTGCCTGGAAGGTCATGTTTGACAAACCTTTTTTCACACAGAGAGTGGTGGGTCTCTGGAACTCTCTGCCACAGAGGGTAGTTGAGGCCAGTTCATTGGCTATATTTAAGAGGGAGTTAGATGTGGCCCTTGTGGCTAAGGGGATCAGAGGGTATGGAGAGAAGGCAGGTATGGGATACTGAGTTGGATGATCAGCCATGATCATGTTGAATGGCGGTGCAGGCTCGAAGGGCTAAATGGCGTACTCCTACACCAAATTTCTATGTTTCTATGTTTCTATGTTTCTAGAATTTTCTGAAGAGGTTACTAGGGAAATTGATGCGGCTTGTACTCGCTGGAATTTAGAAGATTGAGGGGGGATCTTATAGAAACTTACAAAATTCTTAAGGGGTTGGACAAGCTAGATGCTGGAAGATTGTTCCCGATGTTGGGGGAGTCCAGAACAAGGGGTCACAGTCTAAGGATAAGGGGGAATTTCTTTAGGACCGAAATGAGGAAAACATTCTTTACACAGAGAGTCGTGAGTCTCTGGAATTCTCTGCCACAGAAGGTAGTTGAGGCCAGTTCATTGGCTATATTTAAGAGGGCGTTAGATGTGGCACTTGTGGCTAAAGGGATCAGGTGGTATGGAGAGAAGGCAGGTACGGGATACTGAGTTGGATGATCAGCCATGATCACATTGAATGGCGGTGCAGGCTCGAAGGGCCGAATGGCCTACTCCTGCACCTATTTTCTATGTTTCTATGTTTCTATGTAAAGCAGTGGATGTTGTCTATATGGATTTCAGTAAGGCTTTGACAAGGTTCTCCATGGAAGATTGGTTAAGAAGGTTCAATCTTTGGGTGTTAATGGCGGAGTAGCAAGATGGATTCTAGAGTGGCTGAATGGGAGATGGCAGAGAGTAATGGTGGATGGCTGTTTGTCAGGTTGGAAGCCAGTGACCAGTGGGGTGCCTCAGGGATCTGTGTTGGGTCCACAGTTGTTTGTCATGTACATCAATGATCTAGATGATGGGGTGGAAAATTGGATAAGTAAGTTTGCAGATGATACTAAGATAGGTGGTGCTGTGGATAATGAAGTAGATTTTCAAAGTCTACAGAGAGATTTGGGGCATTTGGAAGAGTGGGCTGAAAGATGGCAGGTGGAGTTTAATGCTGATAAGTATGAGGTGCTACATCTTGGCAGGACAAATCAAAATAGGACGTACATGGTAAATGGTAGGGAATTTGTGGAACAGAGGGATCTAGGAATAGCCGTGCATAGTTCCCTAAAGGTGGAATCGCATGTAGATAGGGTGATGAAGAAAGCTTTTGGTGTGCTGGCCTTTATAAATCAGAGCATTGAATATAGGAGTAGGGAAGTAAAGTTAAAATTGTACAAGGCATTGGTAAGACCAATTCTGGAGTATGGTGTACAATTTTGGTCGCCTAATTATAGGAAGGATGTCAACAAAATAGAGAGAGTACAGAGGAGATTTATTACAATGTTTCCTGGGTTCCAGCAACTAAGTTACAGAGAAAGGTTGAACAAGTTGGGTCGTTATTCTTTGGAGCGCAGAAGGTTAAGGGGGGACTTGTTTGAGGTCTTTAAAATGATGAAAGGGATAGACAGAGTTGACGTGGATAAGCTTTTCCCATTGAGGGTAGGAAAGATTCAAACAAGAGGGCACGACTGGAGAATTAAGGGACAGAAGTTTAGGGGTAACATGAGGGGGAACTTCTTTACTCAGAGAGTGGTGGCTGTATGGAATTATCTTCCAGCAGAAGTGGTGGAGGCAGGATCGATTTTAACATTTAAAAGTAAAGTGGATAGGTGTATGGACGGGAAGGGAATGGAGGGGTATGGTCTGAGTGCAGGTAGATGGGACTAGGGGAAAATGAATGGTCGGCACGGACTGCAAGGGCTGAGAGGGCCTGTTTCCGTGCTGTAATTACATTGCTGTAATATAATCGGAGGCCGATTAGGAAAAGGGGAGATGCAGCGCGACCTGGGTGTCATGGTGCACCAGTCATTGAAAGTAGGCATGCAGGTACAGCAGGCAGTGAAGAAAGCGAATGGTATGTTAGCTTTCATAGCAAAAGGATTTGAGTATAGGAGCAGGGAGGTTCTACTTCAGTTGTATAGGGTCTTGGTGAGGCCACACCTAGAGTATTGCGTACAGTTCTGGTCTCCAAATCTGAGGAAGGACATTATTGCCATAGAGGGAGTGCAGAGAAGGTTCACCAGACTGATTCCTGGGATGTCAGGACTGTCTTATGAACAAAGACTGCATAGACTCGGTTTATACTCTCTAGAGTTTAGGAGATTGAGAGGGGATCTTATAGAAACTTACAAAATTCTTAAGGGGTTGGACAGGCTAGATGCAGGAAGATTGTTCCCGATGTTGGGGAGGTCCAGGACAAGGGGTCACAGCTTAACCATAAGGGGGAAATCCTTTAGGACCGAGATGAGAAGGAATCTTTTCACACAGAGAGTCCTTTTTCACACAGAGAGATATGGCCCTTGTGGCTAAAGGGATCAGAGGGTATGGAGAGAAGGCAGGTACGGGATACTGAGTTGGATGATCAGCCATGATCATATTGAATGGCGGTGCAGGCTCGAAGGGCCGAATGGCCTACTCCTGCACCTAATTTCTATGTTTCTATGTTTCTATGTAATTGTTATATGGTTATATGGTTAATACTGCTAAACAGCTGTTATCAGAAGGTTGTTATATGGCAATCATAGATCTGAAATATGCATATTATTCAGTACCAATTCATCATCAGTACCGAAGATACTTGAAATTTAGTTGGATGGGACAGCTGTGGCAATTTAAAGCATTACCCAATGGGTTAATCTCAGCTCAGAGATTGTTCACAAAATTGTTAAAAACAGTTCTGGCGCTACTTCGTGCCCATTGTGATGGCTTATCCAGATGATATCTTAATTATAAGCAACGCTGAGGAAACAGCTGAGGAGTCTGTTTCAGCAACCAAACACCTGTATGAGAGGTTAGGGTTTCTTGTCCATCCAACAAAATCCAAGCTGGAGCCATCCCAAAAAATTGATTATTTGGGGTTTGCATTGATTCAGTTGATACGTCAGTGACTTTGCCTACAAGCCAAGGCTGTTGAAATCAGGGAGGTCTGTACCAGTCTCGCCGAAAAACAACAACCCTCTATCCGGGAAGTAGCGAGTGCTATTGGTAAATTGGTGGCGGCTTTCCCTGCATTGGAGTTTGGACCCCTGAACTATCAAAAGTGTAAAAGAACTTCCGTACGTTCTTTTACGCTTGGACTCTTGGACGTTTGGACCCCTGCACGTATGTTCTCGTTTAATCTTACTATTATTCACTCCACCCACATATTGCTACGAAAAAGACAAGATGAAGAATACCCCTTGAGTCTGCGAGAGCGGGCGCGGAAGATGACTCATCGACAGACCGCATGGCAACAGATCTAGGAATGGAATCGACTGTGAGTATTACAACTAGCACAGCAATTGACAGAGCAGCAGCACCGGCAGGACATAAGTTACGAAGTTGTATCTGTGGCTGGGAAAAGATAACATCATAGAAGGGTCTCAAGATCCACCAGGGCAGGAAAAAGTGCCCGAGAGAGCTTGGTGTGGGGCCTCGCATTGACCATTACTTTCTAAGAGGTGGCCAAAATAGTCGAATGAAGCCCAGTGGCAGGATAACCACCGCAGTCCACAGGGTATCAGCACCCCACGCCAAGCTCAACCAGGTACAGTACCACCAACGGACACGAGTCCAGAGCCCAACCAGCCACAGGCAGCGGTAGAGAGAAAAATGGAAGTGAAAAAGCCTGAAATCTTGTGGCCTAAATCCTGCCAGAGGAAAGAGTGGGAGACTGTCAACACTGACCTCGTCCATCTTCTGGAAGGATTGGAGGGATGTGTGGAAAGAAAACTGGAGAAGATGGAAGACACCATACCAAGTATGGGGCGGAGAGATTTGGGGTGAAGGTTGTGAAACAGACACAGAAGAAGATAAAGACTGTTACAACCTGGCCTGAAAATGCACTCTCCAAACTCCAGGACTGCTTCACACAGACCAACTGGGACATATTCGAACACCAGGATCTGGAAACATTCACAGGAACGGTACTGGACTATATCAAGTTCTGCATCGGAAACGTGACTGTGGACAAAAACATTTGGGTTTTCCCAAACCAGAAACCCTGGATGTCCAGCCAGGTCCGCACACTCCTCAGAGCCCGCGATGATGTCTTCAGGTCAGGTGACAGAGCTCTGTACAGGGCTGCTCGAGCCGATCTGAAAAGGGGAATTAAAAAAGCCAAGGTGGACCATAAGAGGAGCATAGAGGCCCACCTGTCCAGCAATAACACACGGGAGGTATGGCGGGGCATACAAGACATCACAAACTACAGAGGCTGTGCCACAACGACAGAAGACCTGAGTGCGCCGCTGGCAGAGAAGCTAAATTGCTTCTTTTCCCGCTTTGAAACATCACAACAGCAGCACTCATGTGCTACAGCCCTGCTCCCACCCTTACCTGGCTCCTGCACTACTCCACTCACTGTAAGGGAGCACGATGTCAGACGGGTGCTCCTGGCAGTGAACTCCAAGAAGGCTGCCGGCCCAGATGGAGTACCTCGTAAGGTGCTCAAAGCGTGTGCCCACCAGCTCACTGTCATCTTCACCAGAATCTTCAATCTCTCCTCCCTGGACCAGGCAGTTATCCCGTCCTGCCTAAAATCAGCCACAATCGTCCCAGTGCCGAAGAAGTCTCCCATCACCAGCCTAAACGATTACCGTCCCGTGGCCCTCACTCCGGTAATCATGAAGTGCTTCGAGAGATTGGTCCTCCAGCACATCAAGGACTATCTCCCTCCAGACTTCGACCACCACCAGTTCGCCTATCGCCCAAACAGGTCCACAGAAGATGCCATCACCGTAGCTCTCCACTCTGTGCTGAGCCACCTGGAGCAGGGGCAGAGCTACGTTCGGATGCTCTTTGTGGATTACAGCTCAGCTTTCAATACTATCATTCCGGGCATTCTCATCAACAAACTGGTCACTCTCGGCCTCCCCACTCTCACATGTGCCTGGATAAAGGACTTCTTCACCAACTGGCCCCAGACTGTGAGACTCGGCCCCCACGTCTCCTCCACTCGCATGTTGAGTACCGGCTCCCCGCAGGGCTGTGTGCTAAGCCCCCTCCTATACTGTCTCTACACCCACGACTGTAGTCCAGCCCACAACAACAACCGAATCGTCAAGTTTGCTGACGACACTACAGTAGTCGGACTCATCTCAAGGGGAGATGAGGCAGCCTACAGAGAGGAAGTCCTGAAGTTGACAGCCTTGTGCTCAGAAAACAACCTGGCTCTGAACACCAAGAAAACCAAAGAGCTCATTGTCGACTTCAGGAAGCACAGCACCGACTTAGCCCCCTTATACATCAACGGCGAGTGTGTGGAGAGGGTCCACACCTTCCGGTTTCTCGGCGTCCTCATCTCCGCTGACATCTCCTGGACAGACAACATCACAGCGGTCATCAAGAAGGCTCAGCAACGGCTGCACTTCCTGAGGGTCCTCAGAAAGCACAACCTGGACTCCAACCTGCTGCTGACCTTCTACCGCTCGTCCATTGAGAGCCTGTTGACATACTGCTTTACAGCATGGTACGGCAGCTGCACCATGGCAGACAGGGAGAGGCTTCAGAGGGTAGTTAGGGCAGCACAGAAGATCATCGGCTGCCCTCTCCCCTCTCTGATGGACATTTACACCTCCCGCTGCCTCAGCAGGGCGAAGAACATTATCAAGGACAGCTCCCATCCTGCATTTGGCCTGTTCAACCTGCTACCCTCAGGGAGGCGCTATAGGTGCATCAGCACAAGGACAAATAGACTCAAGAACAGTTTCTTTCCAAAATCCATCATCTCCCTGAACTCACACATGCACTGACTTCACAGCCTAACCCCCGGACTCATCTATCCACCTACTGTAATTTGTACTGTAACTGTAACCCATACTGGATATAGGAATCCTATTATCCATTCTATTTATCCATTGTCTTTTTATAGATATGTATATAGCGCTGCGGAAACTGTGCACCTTATCCCCCCCCCTTTTTGTCTTGTTTTTGCACTGAGTAGGAGCAGTTTTTAATCTCACTGTACATGTGTATAGTGACAATAAAAGGCATTCTGATTCTGATTGTGAAGGAACCAGCACTCCAGTACAAGTCCAGGAGGCAGCAGGAGATCAAAAGACTGGTGAAAGAAAGGAGGCAGGTGAGAAAACAGTGGAGGAAGGCCACAGAGGCAGAAAGGAAAGGACTCGAGGCACTGCAGGCAGAAATAAAGCAGCACCTGGCAATCCTGCGAAGAGCAGAATGCCTGAGAAAGCAACACAAGAAGAAAGAATGGGTGAGGACAAGTTTGTACAGAGATCTGTATAAGTTTGTAAAAAGCCTCTTTGTCAAGGAGAAGAGCAGGATCCTAAGAGTACCTGTAAGGGAACTGGAGGCGCACCTGAGGAAGACGTAATCTGACAACCGGAGGCATTCCAGATGACATGCCACCTATCCACACACCTGAGCACCAGTTGGACATAAGGTCTCCTACATGGAAGGAGGTGGAGAACACAGTCTAACGGGCAAGAACAGCATCAGCCCAGGGCCCAATAGCATTCCATACAGGCTCTATAAGAACACGCTGGTGCCCTGAAATACCTTTGGAAGTTAATGAAAGTGGCATGGGGGAAAGGAATCATACCTAAGGCATGGCGAAGGGCAGGAGCAATCTTAATTCCCAAAGAAAAGAACTCCTCAACGATTAGCCAATTCCGCCAGACCAGTCTCCTGAACGTGGAAGGAAAGATCTTCTTTGGTGTTGTAGGTATGTTACAAAACTTACCTTGAGCTGCGCTGCAGATCTGCCGCTCCCCGTGTGCGTGACTTTGGTGCCTTTCAGAGGGGGGCGGGCTTAAAGTGCCGTTTTTCTGCAGACTGGGCAAATCGATCAATGTCGGGCGATTTTGTTGCGGAAGAAAAATCGCTCCGACATTTCATTAATGAAGGTATTTTTAAATTACGCTAGATTATTTATTATCTAGAGTAATTTAAAAATCACCTTCAAAAGCCGTGAGAATCGACAACGGGAAGGATTATGCGTAGGGGAGAAAAAAAGGCAAATAGTTTATTTTTATATTAAAAGTTGGTTTTTATGGAGGCTTTAATAATATTTTCATGTTGCGAAATGGGGTAAAAAAAAAATGTATGAACCGGCTGTATTTTTTATACCGACTTCACAGCAAACCACAACGTTCCAATCCACCGCATTCCACTAAAACCCACTCGCTAGTTGATTTAAATGGCCATTAATTTATAGGAATTAAACACTAAATTCATTCAATTTGGCCCAGAAATTCTTGAAAATTGGATTTAAAAATTATGTTATATTGTGGATCATTGTGTGAATGTTATTTGGACACTTAGGCAATTTAAAAAAAGTTTATCTTTTCTTAAGAAATGGATAGATGTTTAGATCTACTCATTGAATTCTGTAATTAGCTACAATTAGATAACTAATTATATGCTTTAATTTCAGGTCATCCAAGTAAGATGGTTTCATATTTGTTTCAGAATGCTTCAATCTATAGTAACTGAAAATTTCATTGAGTTCTCTTAATTTTTAAGAAAGTTATGGGCTTTTAACGGTTCTAGATCACAGCTTTTGAGTTAAGTCAATTGAAAGGCAATGGGGAACAAGATGCTAATTTCCGAGTATGAAAATGGTCATAACTTTCTTAATACTGAAGATATGAAAGTGAATTAGGTGTCAAATTAAACTTCTTTTTATGCTTTATTTGATGGGATAAATTGCAGACTTGATTTTTAAAATCTCAAAATTTTGTAACATTGCTAGGTGTCATGGCCCAAAGACTCTCAGCATTTTTGCACAGCAACAACTTCATTGACACGTCAGTGCAGAAAGAAGGGGTGCGTGGTTTCCCAGGATGTCTGGAACATGCAAACGTCATCTGGCACCAGATACAAACTGCCAAGAAGGAAAAGAGAGATCTGCATGTGGTTTTCTTAGATCTTGCCAATGCCTTTGGTTCGGTGCCCCATGAGACTATTTGGGCAGCTTCTTCCAGGTCACAGAGGTCATCACAAAGCTAGTAAAAGCGTACTTCCAGGACCTCCAGTTCTGCATCACAACGCAGGACAGCACCACCGCCTCGCAGCACCTTGAGGTGGGCATAATGGCAGGCTGTACCATTTCTCCTCTGGTTTGCACCATGGCAATGGAGCTCATCATTCGAGCATCACGATGGGTGGCGGAGGGGAACGCTTGTAGAGTGGGTTGTGTCTTCCTCCAATCAGGGCGTACATGGATGACATGACCACAATAACAACAACAAAAGCATGCACCAAACGCCTGCTGGATAAACTCCAGGAAAACATCAAATGGGCACGAATGGAGATTAAACCCAGGAAATCCTGCAGTATTTCCATCGTCAAAGGCCGGCTCACTGATGAAAGGTTCCGCATCAATAACGAGACAATACCAACTCTCCTGAAGAAGCCGGTCAAACGCCTCGGGCGGTGGTACAACGCACACCTCAAGGATGCAGAGCAGGTGGAACAACTCAGGCAGGATACAATCAGTGGCCTCAAGCAAATCAACAATACTGCTCTCCCAGGGAAGCTGAAGCTTTGGTGCCTTCAATTCGGTCTACTGCCCCGACTCATGTGGCCAATTACCATCTACGAGGTCACTTTATCCCATGTCAACCGACTGGAGAGACTGTTGAACTCACAAGTGAGGACGTGGCTTGGGCTACCGAGATGCCTCAGCAGCATAGGGCTCTATGGGAATGGAGCCCTCTCACTGCCAGTCTCAAGCCTGGTGGACGAATACAAATGTACCAAAGTGAGGCTGGACATGACACTAACAGAATCCCGGGACCCAATAATATGAGGTGTCGCTCCAACCCTAGCAACAGGGAGGACTCCAACAGCAGTGGTACTGGACGACAAATCTGCCCTCCAACACTGGGACATAGTGGGCCATGTCCAACAAGGCCAAGGGGGCTTTGGCCGAAGAGCAATGAAACCTACCTGGCAAAAGGCTACTCCAGCTGAACGTCGGCACCTGGTGGTGGAGGAGGTGCGCCACCAGGAAGCAGCAGCCAGATGTGCCAAAGCCATATCCCAAACCAAACAAGGTCGCTGGATGACGTGGGATGGCGTTGAGAGGAGGAAGATCCCTGCCACAGAGGTCAGTGGAGGCCAAATCACTGGATGGATTTAAGAGAGAGTTGGATAGAGCTCTAGGGGCTAGTGGAGTCAAGGGATATGGGGAGAAGGCAGGCACAGGCTATTGATAGCGGACGCTCAGCCATAATCATATTGAATGGCGGTGCTGGCTCGAAGGGCTGAATGGCCTCCTCCTGCACCTATTTTCTATGGTTCTATCACATGGAGAGAGCTGTGGACCATGGAGTCATTATCAGAGCCACATATGATGTCCTTCCCTGTCCCACAAACCTAAATCTTTGGCTGGGAGAGGATCCAGCCTTCTCCCTGTGTACAGTTCCAGCAAACCTCAAGCAAATCGCAGTTACCAACCTGCAACCAGACCTCGTTCTCTGGTCCAACTCCTGTTGGCGTGTTTTCATCATTGAGCTGACGGTCCCATGGGAAGAGGCTGTGGACGAGGCTTATGAAAGGAAAAAGCTTTGATATTCAAACCTTGCAGCAGTGGCAGAGGAGAGAGGTTGGAGGGTGACGGTGTGTCCAGTGGGGGTGGAGTGCAGGGGCTTTGTAGCCAGTTCCACCGCAAGGCTCCTGAGGGAAGTAGGAGTCAAAGGGCAGGCACAAAGGAGGGCAATAAAAGAACTTGCCAATGCCGCCGAACGGAGCAGTCACTGGCTGTGGCTGAAGAGGAAAGATGCTGTCTGGGCTGCCACGTGACCATCTAGAGGCTAACAATAAGACACACACCCAGGTCTGATCAACCTGTGGTGGGCCTGCCTTGACTGAGTCTTGTGATAAAAGGCCGAAACATCCAGTGACGTTGAGATACACAACTGAAGATGTGTCTGATTGTTAGCAACATTCACATGGTGGTCATAGCCAATAATGTCAATGGTAGTGAAATCATAAGGATTGTAACACCCAGTCCTACTAATCAATCTCAAACCCATCTAAAACTTGATCAAATCCATAAGACACAATCTCCCATGCATATATATATAAAATCCCATAGTAATATATATTATCCACTCCAGTAATTTACCTCCTACAGTGCGGCACAGTGGTGCAGTTGCTGCCAGAGATCCAGGTTTAATCCAGACTATGGGTGTTGTCTGTACGGAGTTTGTATGTTCTTTCCATGACCGCGTGGGGTTTATACAATAGAAAATGAAAAAGGCACTTACCCAGAGGAAGGTGGACAACTTCAACTCTCCAGCAAGAGCACCCTGAACACGGGTCCAGGTTCTTCAACTAATTGTGTGGGAGGCCACAGCCCTCCAGAGCTGGGTCTTTCACATCATCGCACATACATCAGCCGAAAACTGGTGAATCAAACTGAAGATCTGCAGTGAGAGTCTCCTACTGATCTCTTAGTTCCAGCATGCATTTATGTTACAGTCGTGGAAAAAGTAGATCTGTACAGCAGGGAAACAGGCCTTTCAACCCAATCTGTCCATGCCGATCGAGTTGGCATTCTAGCTTGTCTCTCTTCAACATTAACAAAACTGGAGATCAGTTGCCCTCACAGTGGAAAGGGTGAGATTAAACTCTGGGGCAGGGGAAGTAATGGAAGACTTTTACAGAGGAGATCTGAAGTAGGAGAATTTGCACGCCAGAAAAAACGTTATCTATTGAAGAGATTGGTTACCTAATTATACTCATTTGTCAGCTCCTTGTGGCATTTAATTCAGAATTAATCTCACCAATTTGCATCAATTTCAAACACAGATTTGACCTCTAATTTAGATTGAATGTTGCAGTCAATGATTGCAACATGATTAAACTTTGTAACTTCAGCGAATCAATTTGATATTTTGTGTAATTGAGATTTGCTGACATTAATAATTTAGAAGGAAATTTAAAAAAAAATGATGCATGACCAGTCTCATTTCTTTGTTCAGACATGAAAAGATTAGAAACATAGAAAATAGGTGCAGGAGGAGGCCATTCGGCCCTTCGAGCCAGCACTGACATTCATTGTGATCATGGCTGATCGCCATGATCCTCTGGCAACCACCTTCAACTAGCATCGCAACCGGCTTCGACTAAAAAATTACCGATTTTTTAAACGGAAACCACTTTCGACCATTAGGGAGACTGACAAAAACCTCCGGGAACCGCACGGAAACCTTGGGTGGGGTGCAAAGTCTCCAGAGGTTCCCGTTCACGTTTCCTAAGTGGGACAGGGGCATAACTCATAGAGTCATAGAGACATATAGCATGGAAACAGGCCCTTAAACCCAACTTGCCCACGTAGGCCAACATGTCATACTGGAGTATTGCATACAGTTTTGGTCTCCAAATCTGAAGAAAGACATTCTTGCCATAGAGGGAGTACAGAGAAGGTTCACCAGACTGATTCCTGGGATGTCAGGACTTTCATATGAGGAAAGACTGGATAGACTCGGCTTGTACTCGCTAGAATTTAGAAGATTGAGGGGGGATCTTATAGAAACTTACAAAATTCTAAAGGGGTTGGACAGGCTAGATGCACGAAGATTGTTCCTGATGTTGGGGAGGTCCAGAACAAGGGGTTACAGTCTAAGGATAAGGGGGAATTCCTTTAGGACCGAGATGAGGAAAACATTTTTCACACAGAGTGGTGAGTCTCTGGAATTCTCTGCCACAGAAGGTAGTTGAGGCCAGTTCATTGGCTATATTTAAGCGGGAGTTAGATGTGGCCCATGTGGCTAAAGGGATCAGCGGGTATGGAGAGAAGGCAGGTACAGGATAATGAGTTGGATGATCAGCCATGATCATATTGAATGGCGGTGCAGGCTTGTAGGGCCGAATGGCCTACTCCTGCACCTATTTTCTATGTTTCTGTGTTTCTATGTCCCAGCTACACTAGTCCAACCTGCCTACGTTTGACCCATATCCCTACAAAGCTGTCCTATCCACGTACCTGTCTGTTTCTTAAATTATGGGATAGTTCCTGCGTCAACTACCTCCTCTGGCAGCTTGTTCAATACACCCACCATCCTTTGTGTGAAAAAGTTACCTCTCAGATTCCCATTCAATTTTTTCCCCTTCACCTAAAATCCATGTCCTCTGGTCCTCGATTCATCTACTCTGGCATCTACCCGGTATTTTCCTCTCATGATTTTATACACCTCTATAAGATCACCCCTCATCCTTCTGCGTTCCAAGCAATAGAGACCCAGCCTACTCAATCTCTCCCTATAGCTCACACCCTCTAGTCCTCGCAACATCCTCGTCAATCTTCTCTGTACCCCTTCCAGCTTGACAACATATTTCCTATAACATGGTTCCCTGCTGCTTACCCCTGCCACTACCGTGGCCTCCCGCTGCCACTGCCTATCGCTGCCACTGCCTATCGCTGTCGTGGCCTACGGCTGCCATGCCCTAACGCTGCTGTGCTCTGCCACTGCCATTGCCTTTCGCTACGATGCCTACCGCTGCCGTGGCCTGCCGTTGCCGTATCCCACATGTGTCGCTGGGGCTAGCGGGGCGTCCGGCAGAGGGGGACGGCTTCAGGTGGGGCTGTCGAGGGCCAGTTGTGGTGTGGGGGGGCGGGGGAAGAGCTCCCTGCAGCTGTGGGAGGGGGCATCAGGTGGGGCCGGTGTGTGAGGGGGAGCGTCCTGCCGTCGGTGGAGGGGGAGGGCGTCAGGCAAGGGCTGGCGGGAGCCGAATGTCCTGCAGCCGGGGAGAGGGTCGGCTTCAGGTGGGGCTGTTGGTGGCCGGTGGGAGGTGGGGAGCGTCCGACAGCTTTGGAGAGGGATGGCTTTCGCGGCGGCTGTCGGGGCCGGTGGCAGGGGGCAGCGTCTTACAGCAGGGGGAGGGGGGAGGCTTCAGGCTGGGGTTGTTGGGGGCTGATGGGGGGGGACGGCTTCAGGCTGGAGTTGTTGGGGGCTGATGGGGGGGGGGCGTACTGCAGTGGGGGAGGGGGACGGCTTCAGGAGGGGGCTGTCAGGGTCTGGGGGGGGGGCGGGTTACGAGCCACCTGCAGCCGGGTGAGTGGGAGGGGTTCAGGCTGTGACAGGGGGGGCTTTCTGAAAAGTTAGTATGGGTGTTGTGCCGGGAATTGTGCCTGGAAGGTCATGTTTGACAAACCTTCTTGAATTTTTTGAAGAGGTTACTAGGGAAATTGATGAGGGTAAAGCAGTGGATGTTGTCTATATGGATTTCAGTAAGGCCTTTAACCATGTAACCATATAACAATTACAGCACGGAAACAGGCCCTCTCGGCCCTTCAAATCCGTGCCTTCATCCAGATCATTGATGTACATGACAAACAACACAGGACCCAACACAGATCCCTGAGGCACCCCACTAGTCACCTGCCTCCAACCCGACAAACAGCCATCCACCATTAACCTCTGGCTTCTCCCATTCAGCCACTGTTGAATCCATCTTGCTATTCCGGCATTTATACCCAACAGTTCAACCTTCTTAACCAACCTTCCATGAGGAACCTTGTCAAAGGCCTTACTAAAGTCCATATAGACAACATCCACTGCTTTACCCTCGTCAATTTCCCGAGTAACCTCTTCAAAAAATTCAAGAAGATTAGTCAAACATGACCTTCCAGGCATAAATCCATGTTGACTGTTCCTAATTAGACCCTGTTTATCCAGATTCATATATATATTATCTCTAAGTATCCTTTCCATTAATTTGCCCACCACTGAACAACTTTTTTCCCTTAGTCCCACCTGCCTGCACTCATACCATAACCCTCCATACCCTTCTCATCCATATGCCTATCCAATTTATTTTTAAATGATACCAAAGAACCTGCCACCACCACTTCCACTGGAAGCTCATTCCACACCGCTACCACTCTCCGAGTAAAGAAGTTCCCCCTCATGTTACCCCTAAACCTCTGTCCCTTAATTCTAAAGTCATGTCCTCTTGTTTGAATCTTCCCTATTCTCAAAGGGAAAAGCTTGTCCACGTCAACTCTGTCTATCCCTCTCAACATTTTAAAGACCTCTATCAAGTCCCCCCTTAACCTTCTGCGCTCCAGAGAATAAAGACCTAACTTATTTAACCTATCTCTGTAACTTAGCTGTTGAAACCCAGGCAACATTCTAGTAAATCTCCTCTGCACCCTCTCTATTTTGTTGACATCCTTCCTATAATTGGGTGACCATACTCCAGATTTGGTCTCACCAATGCCTTGTACAATTTTAACATTACATTCCAGCTTCTATACTCAATGCTCTGATTTATAAAGGCTAGCATAGCAAAAGCTTTCTTTACCACCCTATCTATATGAGATTCCACCTTCAAGGAACTGTGCACGGTTATTCCCAGATCCCTCTGTTCAACTGTATTCTTCAATTGCTTACCATTTACCATGTACGTCCTATTTTGATTTGTCCTGCCAAGGTGTAGCACCGCACATTTATCAGCATTAAACTCCATCTGTCATCTTTCAGCCCATTTTTCCAACTGGCCTAAATCACTCTGCAGACTTTGGAAATCCTCTTCATTATCCACAACACCCACTATCTTGGTATCATCTGCATACTTACTAATCCAATTTACCACCCCTTCATCCAGATCATTAATGTACATGACAAACAACACAGGACCCAACACAGATCCCTGAGGCACCCCACTAGTCACCTGCCTCCAACCCGACAAACAGCCATCCACCATTAACCTCTGGCTTCTCCCATTCAGCCACTGTTGAATCTATCTTGCTATTCCTGCATTTATAACCAACAGTTCAACCTTCTTAACCAACCTTCCATGAGGAACCTTGTCAAAGGCCTTACTAAAGTCCATATAGACAACATCCACTGCTTTACCCTCGTCAATTTCCCGAGTAACCTCTTCAAAAAATTCAAGAAGATTAGTCAAACATGACCTTCCAGGCATAAATCCATGTTGACTGTTCCTAATTAGACCCTGTTTATCCAGATTCATATATATATTATCTCTAAGTATCCTTTCCATTAATTTGCCCACCACTGAAGTCAAACTAACCGGCCTATAATTGCTAGGTTTACTCTTAGAACCCTTTTTAAACGATGGAACAACATGCGCAGTACGCCAATCCTCGGGGACTATTCCCGTTTCTAATGACATTTGCAATATTTCTGTCATAGCCCCGGCTATTTCTACACTAACTTCCCTCAATGTCCTAGGGAATATCCTGTCAGTACCTGGAGACTTATCCACTTTTATATTTTTCAAAAGTGTCAGTACTTCTTTTACTTTGAAACTCCTAGTATCCATAGTGACTCTACTAGTTTCCCTTACCTCACATAATTCAAAATCCTTCTCCTTGGTGAATACCGAAGAAAATAAATTGTTCACTATCTCCCCCATCTCTTTTGGCTCTGCAGATAGCTGTCCACTCGGTCTCTCCAATAGACCAATTTTATCCCTTGTTATCCTTTTGCTATTAATATAGCTGTAGAAACCCTTTGGATTTACTTTCACCTTACTTGCCAAAGCACCCACATATCTTTTTTTAGCTTTTCTAATTTCTTTCTTAAGATTCTTTTTACATTCCTTATACTCCTCAAGCTCCTCATTTACTTCCTGCTGCCTATAATTATTTTAGATCTCCCTCTTCTTCCGAACAAGATGTCCAATTTCCCTTGAAAACCAGGGCTCTTTCCAATTTTTACTGGTTCCTTTCAACCGAACAGGAACATAAAGATTCTGTACTCTTAAAATTTCCCCTTTAAATGTCCTCCATTTCACTTCTACATCTTTCCCATAAAACAAAATGTCCCAGTTCACTCCTTTTAAATCATCTTGCATCTCGTTAAAGTTAGCCTTTCTCCAATCAAAAATCTCAACCCTAGGCCCAGTTCTGTCCTTCTCCATAATTATATTGAAACTAATGGTATTGTGATCACTGGACCCGAAGTGCTCCCCAACGCATACCTCCGCCACCTGTCCCATCTCATTTCCTAACAGGAGGTCCAGCACTGCCCCTCCTCTAGTAGGCACCTCTATGTATTGCTGCAAAAAACTATCCTGCACACATTTTACGAATTCCAAACCATCCAGCCCATTTACAGAATGTGTTTCCTAGTCTGTGTGTGGAAAGGTGAAATCTCCCATAATCACTACCTTGTGCTTACTACTAATATCTGCTATCTCTTTACATATTTGCTCTTCCAATTCTCGTTCCCCATTTGGCGGTCAATAATATACCCCTATAAGTGTTGCTACACCTTTCCCACTTCTCAGTTCCACCCAAATAACCTCCCTAGATGAGCCCTCCAATCTATCCTGCCAAAGCACTGCTGTAATATCTTCCCTGACTTGCAATGCACCACCTCCACCTCTTGCCCCTCCAATTCTATCATACCTGAAGCAACAAAATTCTGGAATATTTAGTTCCCCATGACAAGGTTCCCCATGGAAGGTCGGTTAAGAAGGTTCAATCTTTGGGTGTTAATGGCGGAGAAGCAAAATGGATTCAACAATGGCTGAATGGGAGATGCCAGAGAGTAATGGTGGATGACTGTTTGTCAGGTTGGAAGCCGGTGACCAGTGGGGTGCCTCAGGGATCTGTGTTGGGTCACTGTTGTTTGTCATGTACATCAATGATCTAGATGATGGGGTGGAAAATTGGATAAGTAAGTATGCAGATGATACTAAGATAGGTGGTGCTGTGGATAATGAAGTAGATTTTCAAAATCTACAGTGAGATTTGGGCCATTTGGAAAAGTGGGCTGAAAGATGGCAGATGGAGTTTAATGCTGATAAGTGTGAGGTGCTACATCTTGGCAGGACAAATCAAAATAGGACATACATGGTAAATGGTAGGGAATTGAGGAATGCTGTGGAACAGAGGGATCTAGGAATAACTGCATAGTTCTCTGAAGGTGCAATCGCATGTAGATAGGGTGGTAAAGAAAGCTTTTGGTGTGCTGGCCTTTATAAATCAGAGCATTGAATATAGGAGTAGGGAAGTAATTGGTGTGACCAATTCTGGAGTATGGTGTACAATTTTGGTCGCCTAATTATAGGAAGGATGTCAAAAAAATAGAGCGAGTACAGAGGAGATTTATTAGAATGTTGCCTGGGTTCCAGCAACTAAGTTACAGAGAAAGGTTGAACAAGTTAGGTCTGTATTCTTTGGAGCGCAGAAGGTTAAGGGGGGACTTGATTGAGGTCTTTAAAATGATGAAAGGGATAGACAGAGTTGACGTGGATAAGCTTTTCCCATTGAGCGTAGGGAAGATTCAAACAAGAGGGCATGACATGAGAATTAAGGGACAAACGTTTAGGGGTAACATGAGGGGGAACTTCTTTACTCAGAGAGTGGTGGCTGTGTGGAATGATCTTCCTGCAGAAGTGGTGGAGGCAGGATCGATGTTAACATTTGAAAGTAAAGTGGATAGGTATATGGACGGGAAGGGAATGGAGGGGTATGGTCTGAGTGCAGGTAGACGGGACTAGGGGAAAATAAATGGTCGGCACAGACTGGAAGGGCCGAGAAGGCCTGTTTCCGTGCTGTAATTGTTGTATGGTTATATGGTTGTGCTCTAAGGGACTGATTTCCAGAGGGCTAGTACGGATATTATGGACCAAATGGACTTTTATTGGGCTAGTAAGGGTGTTGTGGGTGGATTGGACTGGGAGGGGGATGGCATCAGATGTGGGCTGTTGGGTGGTGGTGGGGGTGGGGTGCGAGCATCCCGCAGCCGGGGGAGGGAGACTGCTTCAGGCGGGGGCTTTTGGAGTCGTGGGGGAGGGGGAACTTCCCGCAGCTGGGGGGAGGGAGACGACTTCAGGCGCGGGCTGTCAGTAAAGATCCTATAGCAGAACAAGATACACCACTCCTTCTAAATGTATTGGGCTGACGTGCAGTATGCAACGGAGCGGAACGTGGGCCTTTTTTTCATCCATTTCAGTAACCTGACCCGACTCGCAGTGTAATCAATGTTCTGGGGGAACAGTTTATGTTAATTATAATTTCAAATTATAATTCTGAAAATGAGGAGACGACTTTTACCAAACGACTTTTATTTTTACGAGGATGTTTCCATAACCGGCTTCCGTCTCTGCATTGGTATCTTTGCTCTGCTATATGATCTTTGGTGCAATATATATAAAATATCTTTAAGAAACAGTTGTTTCTGACTTAATTATATCACTCTCCATCCTAATGAAGAACTCAACCATATTATGGTCACTCTTGCCCAAGGGGCCACGCACAACAACACTTCTAACTAACCCTTCCTCATTACTCAATGCCCAGTCTAGAATAGCCAGCTCTCTCGTTGGTTCCTCTACATGGTGGTTCAGAAAATTATCCCACAGATATTCCAAGAAATTCTCTTCCTTAGGACCCCTGCCCATTTGATTCACCCAGTCTATATGTAGATTGAAGTCACCCATTATAGCTGTTTTACCCTTGTTGCACGCGTTTATAATTTCCTGTTTGATGCCAATCCCAACTCCACTACGTTAGGCGGCCTGTACACAACTCCCACTAGCCTTTTCTGCCCCTTAGAGTTTCGCAGCTCTACCCATATCGATTCCACATCCTCCAAGCTAATGTCCTTCCTTTCTATTGCATTAATCTCCTCTCTCACCAGCAACGCTACCCCACCTCCTTTTCCTTTCTGCCTATCCATCCTGACGTAACTAGTAGAGTGGATAAGGGAGAACCAGTGGATGTGTTACATCTGGACTTTCAGAAGGCTTCCGACAAGGTCCCACATAAGAAATTAGTATACAAACTTAAAGCACACGATATTGGGGGTTCAGTATTGATGTGGACTGTAGTGATAGAGAACTGGCTGGCAGACGGGAAGCAAAGGGTAGGAGTAAATGGGTCCTTTTCACAATGGCAGGTAGTGACTAGTGGGGTACCGCAAGGCTCAGTGCTGGGACCCCAGCTATTTACAATATATATTAATTATTTGGACGAGGGAATTGAATGCAACATCTCCAGGTTTGCAGATGACACTAAGCTGGGGGGTAGTGTTAGGTGTGAGGAGGATGCTAGGAGGCTGCAAGGTGACTTGGATAGGTTGGGCAAGTGGGCAAATGCATGGCAGATGGAGTATAATGTGGATAAATGTGAGATTATCCACTTTGGTGGCAATAACAGGAGGGTGGCAGATTAGGAAAAGGGGAGATGCAACGAGACCTGGGTGTCATGGTACACCAATCATTGAAAGTAGGCATGCAGGTGCAGCAGGCAGTGAAGAGAGCAAATGGTATGTTAGCATTCATAGCAAAAGGATTTGAGTGTAGGAGCAGAGAGGTTCTAATTCAGTTGTACAGAGTTTTGGTGAGACCACACCTGGAGTATTGCGTGTAGTTGTGGTCTCCAAATCTGAGGAAAGATATTCTTGCCATAGAGGGGGTACAGAGAAGGTTCACCAGACTGATTCCTGGGATGTCAGAACTTTCATATGAGGAAAGACTGGATAGACTCGGCTTGTAATCGCTAGAATTTAGAAGACTGAGAGGTGGATCTTATAGAAAGTGACAAAATTCTTAAGGGGTTGGACAGGCTATATGGAGGAAGATTGTTCCTGATGTTGGGGAGGTCCAGAACAAGGGGTCACAGTCTAAGGAGAAGGGGGAATTCCTTTAGGACCAAGAGGGTGGTGATGGTGGAAAGTGGTGAAATCATTGGACAAAGTCAGCATGGATTTACGAAAGGTAAATCATGCCTGACGCATAACCATATATAACATATAACGATTACAGCACGGAAACAGGCCTTCTTGGCCCTTCCAGTCTGTGCTGACCATTCATTTTCCCCTAGTCCCATCTACCTGCACTCAGACCATACCCCTCAATTCCCTTCCCGTCCATATACCTATCCACTTTACTTTTAAATGTTAAAATCAATCCTGCCTCCACCACTTCTGCAGGAAGATCATTCCACACAGCCACCACTCTCTGAGTAAAGAAGTTCCCCCTCATGTTACCCCTAAACATCTGCCCCTTAATTCTCATGTCATGCCCTCTTGTTTCAATCTTTCCTACCCTCAATGGGAAAAGCTTATCCACGTCAACTCTGTCTATCCCTTTCATAATTTTTTAGACCTCAATCAAGTCCCCCCTTAACCTTCTGCGCTCCAAAGAATAAAGACCTAACTTGTTCAACCTTTCTCTGTAACTAAGTTGCTGGAACCCAGGTAACATTCTAGTAAATCTCCTCTGTACTCTCTCTATTTTGTTGACATCCTTCCTATAATTAGGCGATCAAAATTGTACACCATACTCCAGAATTGGTCTTACCAATGCCTTGTACAATTTTAACATTACTTCCCTACTCCTATATTGAATGCTCTGATTTATAAAGGCCAGCACACCAAAAGCTTTCTTTACCACCCTATCTACATGCGATTCCACCTTCAGGGAACTATGCACAGTTATTCCTAGATCCCTCTGTTCCACAGCATTCCTCAATTCCCTACGATTTACCATGTACGTCCTATTTTGATTTGTCCTGCCAAGATGTAGTACTTCACACTTATCAGCATTAAACTCCATCTGCCATCTTTCAGCCCACTCTTCCAAATGGCCCAAATCTCTTTGTAGACTTTGAAAATCTACTTCATTATCCACAGCACCCCCTATCTTAGTATCATCTGCATACTTACTTATCCAATCTTCCACCACATCATCTAGATCATTGATGTACATGACAAACAACAGTGGACCCAACACAGATCCCTGAGGCAGCCAACTGGTCAACAGCTTCCAACCTAACCAACAGCCATGTATGTAACTAGTAGCGTGGATTGGGGAGAACCAGTGGATGTGGTGTCTCTGGACTTCCAGAAGGCTTTTGACAAGGTCCCACATAAGAGATTAGTATACAAACTTAAAGCATACGGCATTGGGGGTTCAGTATTGATGTGGATAGAGAACTGGCTGGCAAACAGGAAGCAAAGTGTAGGATAAACGGGTCGTTTTCACAATGGCAGGCAGTGACTAGTGGGGTACTGCAAGGCTCAGTGCTGGGACCCCAGCTATTTACAATATACATTAATGATCTGGATGAGGGAATTGAAGGCAATATCTCCAAGTTTGCGGATGACACTAAGCTGGGGGGCATCTGTGAGGAGGATGCTAGGAGACTGCAAGGTGACTTGGATAAGCTGGGTGAGTGGGCAAATGTTTGGCAGATGCAGTATAATGTGGATAAATGTGAGGTTATCCACTTTGGTGGCAGAAATAGGAAAGCAGACTATTATCTAAATGGTGGCCGATTAGGTAAAGGGGAGATGCAACGTGACCTGGGTGTCATGGTACACCAGTCATTGAAAGTAGGCATGCAGGTGCAGCAGGCAGTGAAGAAAGCAAATGGTATGTTAGCTTTCATAGCAAAAGGATTTGCATATAGGAGCAGGAAGGTTCTACTTCAGTTGTACAGCATCTTGGTGAGACCACACTTGGAGTATTGCGTACAGTTCTGGTCTCCAAATCTGAGGAAGGACATTATTGCCATAGAGGGAGTGCAGAGAAGGTTCACCAGACTGATTCCTGGGATGTCAGGACTGTCTTATGAACAAAGACTGCATAGACTCGGTTTATACTCTCTAGAATTTAGGAGATTGAGACGGGATCTTATAGAAACTTCCAAATTCCTAATGGGTTGGACAGGCTAGATGCAGGAAGATTGATCCCAATGTTGGGGAGGTCCAGGACACGGGGTCACAGCTTAAGGATAAGGGGGAAATTCTTTAGGACCAAGATGAGAAAGACTTTCACACATAGAGTGGTGGGTCTCTGGAACTCTCTGCCGCAGAGGGCAGTTGAGGCCTGTTCATTGGCGATATTTAAGAGGGAGTTAGATATGGCCCTTGTGGCTAAAGGGATCAGGGGGTATGGAGAGAAGGCAGGTACAGGATACTGCATTGGATGATTAGGCATGATCATATTGAATGGCGGTGCAGGCTCGAAGGGCCGAATGGCTTACTCCTGCACCTAATTTCTATGTTTCTATGTTTCTATGAGATGAGGAAAATATTTTTCACACAGAGAGTGGTGAGTCTCTGGCATTCTCTGCCACAGAAGGTAGTTGAGGCTAGTTCATTGGCTATATTTAAGAGGGAGTTAGATGTGGCCCATGTGGCTAAAGGGATCAGGGGGTATGCAGAGAAGGCAGGTACAGGATACTGAGTTGGATGATCAGCCATGATCATATTGAATGGCGGTGCAGGCTTGAAGGGCCGAATGGCCTACTCCTGCACCTATTTTCTATGTTTCTATGTTTCTATGTCTTTGGAGTGTGGGAGAAAACCGAAGATCTCTGGAAAAATCCATGCAGATCACGGGGAGAACATACAAACTGTACAGACAGTACCCGTAGTCGGGATCGAACCTGGGTTCCGGCGCTGTATTCGCTGTAAAGCAGCAACTTTTCCGCTGTGCCACCATCCACCTTGCGATTTGTTAACACGCCACATTGGCAAACAGAATAATCCCCATGGCAGTGCATTCTATTCACTCACCACTCTATGTTTGAAAGGAAAACCAGATTTACACATTTAGGTTCAGCTTCAACTGGGTGGCACAGTTGCTGCCTTATAGAGCCAGAGACCCAGGCTCAAACCTGACTTCAGGTGATCCCTGTATCGAGTTTGTACTTTCTCCCTGTGACCGTGTGGGATTTCTCCGGGTGATCCGGTTTCCTTCCACATTCCAAATATGTGTAGGTTTGTAGGTTAATTGGCTTCTGTAATGTTTTCCCAGTATGTAGGAAAGCACTGGTGCATGGGTAATCACTGCTTGGTATGGACTCAGTCGGACAAAGGGCCTGATTTCACATTGTATCTATCAATTAAAGTTTAGACTTTGATTTATTTTTGTTAAGCTTAAGTAGAGTGTTAAGTAGAGTGAAAAGCTTTGTTATTCATGCTATTCAATCAAATCAGATACTTCTATTTTTCAGGCCACATTTGGCTTATTATTTAGAACGCTGCACACAGCCCTGGAATTCTACTCTGGCTGAGGTTGATTGGAATTGATGCAAATGTCAGCAAACATTTCCACTTCTGATCTTATAATGGAATAGACATTGAAGAAGCTGCTGATGACGTCTGGGCCCAAAGTACAGTCGGAGGCAACTTCTGCAATGATGTCCTAAGGCTAGAATAATTGATCCAGCTACAAACACCAGCCTTCGCACAAGAAATGTCCACTCATTGGAGTGTTACCTCCTCAGTGTAATGCTTAGTCACACTCCCTGGCATTGAAGTCTTTGCTTCAGATCTAGATAAAGGCTGTTAAAGCCTGAATCTCAGTGGACGAGCTTAGCATTGAGTAAATAATACCATGAACAAAGGCAGCCTTTGTACATGACTTTCATAGACCTGACAAAGGCTTTTGACTCGGTAGACCGCCAGGCTCATTGGAGCATACTATCAAGGTATCCTGGCGGGGAGATTTGCAAAGCCTACTGGGGAGACTTTAAACTAGAACGGTTGAGGGGAGGGAATCAAATAGAGAAGGCTAGTAGACACTGGGTGAGGCAGGAGGCAGAGAAGGGAAGCACTCAGACCCAACACGTAGGGGAGAAAGAAGATAAAGATAATAAAACGGAGAATAAGAGGTGGTGAGTTTCTTAAATGTGTATATTTTAATGCTAGGAGCATTGTAAAAAAGGTGGATGAGCTTAGAGCCTGGATTGACACCTGGAAATATGATGTTGTGGCGATTAGTGAAACATGGTTGCAGGATGGCTGTGATTGGAAACTAAATATTCCAGGATTTTGTTGGTTCAGGTGTGATAGAATTGGAGGGACCAGAGGTGGAGGTGTTGCATTGTTTGTCAGGGAAGAAATTACAGCAGTGCTTTGGCAGGATAGATTAGAGGGCTCGTCTAGGGAGGCTATTTGGGTGGAACTGAAAAATGGGAAAGGTGTAGCAACACTTATAGGGGTTTATAGACCGCCTAATGGGGAGCGAGAATTGGAAGAGCAAATATGTAAGGAGATAGCAGATATTAGTAGTAAGCACAAGGTAGTGATTGTGGGAGATTTCAATTTTCCACACAGAGACTGGGAAACACATTCTGTAAAAGGGCTGGATGGTTTGGAGTTTGTAAAATGTGTGCAGGATAGTTTTTTACATCAATACATAAAGGTACCTACTAAAGAAGTGCTGGACTTCCTGTTAGGAAATGAGATAAGTCAGGTGGCGGAGGTATGTGTTGGGGAGCACTTCGGGTCCAGTGATCACAATACTACTAGTTTCAATATAATTATGGAGAAGGTCAGAACTGGACCAAGGGTTGAGATTTTTGATTGGAGAAAGGATAACTTTGAGGAGATGCAAAATGATTTAAAAGGAGTGAATTGGGACATTTTGTTTTATGGGCAGGATGTAGTAGAGAAATGGAGGACATTTAAAGGTGACATTTTAAGAGTACAGAATCTTTATGTCCCTGTTCGGTTGAAAGGAAAGAGTAAAAATCGGAAAGAGCCCTGGTTTTCAAGGGAAATTGGACACTTGGTTCGGAAAAAGAGAGATATCTACAATAATTATAGGCAGCATGGAGTAAATGAGGTGCTTGAGGAGTATAAAGAATGTAAAAACAATCTTAAGAAAGAAATTAGAAAAGCTAAAAGAAGATATGAGGTTGCTTTGGCAAGAAAGGTGAAAGTAAATTCAAAGGGTTTCTACAGCTATATTAATAGCAAAAGGATAACGAGGGATAAAATTGGTCCATTAGAGAGTCAGAGTGGACAGCTATCTGCAGAGCCAAAAGAGATGGGGGAGATATTGAACAATTTCTTTTCTTCGGTATTCACCAAGGAGAAGGATATTGAATTATGTGAGGTAAGGGAAACACGTAGAGTAGCTGTGGAAACTGTGAGGTTCAAAGAAGAGGAAGTACTGACACCTTTGAAAAATATAAAAGTGGATAAGTGTCCAGGTCCTGACAGCATATTCCCTTGGACATTGAGGGAGGTTAGTGAAGAAATAGCAGGGGCTATGACAGAAATATTTCCAATGTCATTAGAAACGGGAATGGTGCCGAAGGATTGGCGTACTGCGCATGTTGTTCCATTGTTTAAAAAGTGAGTAAACCTAGCAATTATAGACCTGTTAGTTTGACGTCAGTGGTGGGCAAATTAATGGAAAGGATACTTATAGATAATATATATAAGCATCTGGATAAACAGGGTCTGATTAGGAACAGTCAACATGGATTTGTGCCTGGAAGGTCATGTTTGACTAATCTTGAATTTCTTGAAGAGGTTACTAGGGAAATTGATGAGGGTAAAGCGGTGGATGTTGTCAAAATGGACTTCAGTAAGGCCTTTGGAAGGTTGGTTAAGAAGGTCCAATTGTTGGGTATTAATAGTGGAGTAGCAACATGGGTTCAACAGTGGCTGAATGGGAGATACCAGAGAGTAACTGATTGTCAGTTTGGAAGCCGGTGACCAGTGTGGTGCCTTAGGGATCTGTGTTGGGTCCACTGTTATTTGTCATGTACATCAATGATCTAGATGATGGTGTTGTAAATTGGATTAGTAAGTATGCAGATGATACTAAGATAGGTGGTGTTGTGGATAATTAAGTAGAGTCTACAGAGAGATTTAGGCCATTTGGAAGTGTGGGCTGAAAGATGGCAGATGGAGTTTAATACTGATAAGTGTGAGGTGCTACTTGTTTGACAGGCCAAATTAAAATAGGACGTACATTGTAAATGGTAGCAAATTGAGGAATTCAGTTGAACAGAGGGATCTAGGAATAACTGTGCATAGTTCCCTAAAGGTGGAATCTCATGTAGATAGGGTGGTAAAGAAAGCTTTTGGTGTGCTGGCCTTTATAAATCAGAGCATTGAATACAGATGTTGGGATGTCATGTTAAAATTGTACAAGGCATTGATGAGGCCAATTTTACTTCAGAGTCGCTTGAGTGACTACGTGAAGAAGCCCCTCCAGGCACATGCTCGGCATTACGTCGACGCATGTCGGTAAGGAAGGGGTGCAGATCGCAGCTCCACCAGCGGTGAGTAACAGGTAAGGGGGTTGAAATTACTTCCTGGGTAGAAGCTCCGTGACGCTGGCTGGAATCGCCAGGAGGAGTTTGGGAAGTTTTTTAAAAATGGACACGGTGAATAAATTGGCACGGGGAAAACGCGGGTCCCAGGTGGAAACACAATTAAGATCGGGACCACAGATTAGTACGGAGCCGGTTCCGATACCGGTAGCCGTTGACCCTGCCGTAGTTCAGCCTTTAGACGCTCCACTACCACAGACCACGGAGGGTTCTCCAGTGGAAAGGAAAAATAAAAGGAAGTCTGTTAGGCCTGTAATGTCAGATGAATCTGATGAAGAAGAGGCAGGGCCAGGCAAACGAGCCCTGTGGCTCAGGATGGACCAAATGGAGAAAATGCTTCAAACAATTATTAACCAAGGGTCAAAAGACCCAGAATATTCCCAGGCAGCCCCTGAGGGGGTTCCATATCATGAATATGGTGCCTTTACAACATGGGAATGTGAACCTCCAGAGCCTTGTTTAGGTCTGGAAGAAGTTTCCTTTGACCAAGTCTTAGGAGTACCAGGGCGGCAAGAGACTGACCCTGAAGGTGGTGTTTTTGGTCTTGAATACCCACCACAGCACAAAAGTCAAACTACAGGTGTATCAGATATAGCACAATACTTTGCTATACCAGAGGGAAGCTCTGGTGAGGTCATGGAAGAAAACCTGCCGGCCAACATTAATTATTTGGTTTCTCACCAGCTTCAGGAGACCATCATGATTGAGACAGCAGACCTCTATTAAACACCTGTTAATTGTGCGTCACTGAGGGTGCCAACAGTGAATCCAGCTATTGGACACCCATGACTTTAACAATGCGAGGACAGGAGGGTCCTCAAGCTGATTGTAGCTGGCATTACTGCTTTTGGGAGGCAGTTGGAAGGGGCCTGCTATGTCCAAAATCCAAAAAAGCCATGTTGGCATTGTTTTGTTACTCTTAATTTGAGATTAATTGTACGAGATAAATCGCCATTTGGCCCATCCTGCACCAAAGATTTGCTGGTTTGTGTAAATCAAGCAATGTTCAAACTCCAGATTATTTATTCTGAGGAAAAATGCCTAAACAAATTAAAGATATTGATGAGGAGGCAAAGACTATCAGCCTCATAATTTTTTTTATATTTGGTGAAAGGAGACAATCTGGCTGGATAAGAAGGGGGTTGATTCAGGAGCAGGAACAAGCAGAGGCAGGGGTATGGCGAGAAGGTATTATCATCCATCACAGCCCAATGTTAATCCATATATTGGGAGAAGGAGACCGTCACGGTCATTTGCTGAGGTATAAAAACTTTATTCTATCACAGAGGAAACAGTTGCAGAACTTCCGGTTGGTGGTTCAGCTCCCAGGCTGTTCACAAAATTATTGAAACCAGCACTTGCATTATTAAGGGCTCAAAATCACATTGTCATGGCTTATCTTGATGATATTTTAATTATTAATGCCACTCAGGAATCAGCTGAAGATTCAATTTCAGCAACTATAAGCCTGTTGGAAAGGCTAGGGTTTCTGATCTATCCAACAAAATCTAAGCTACATCCGTTGCAAACAATTGAGTACTTGGGATTTGTCATTCATTCAGTTGCTGTGTCAGTAACTTTACCAACAGATAAAGTTGTGGATATTACAAATGCGTATAGTTGCCTTGCTGACAACCTTATCCCTCCATCCGAGAAGTAGCTAGGGTTATTGGTAAGATGGCAGCAGCATTCCCGCTGATGAGTTTGGTCCTTTGCATTATCAAAATCTTCAAAGGGCAAAAGCATAAGCACTAAAAGAATGTGCAGGTCATTTTGACAGACCCATGTAGTTGCCAACGGAAGCGTTGGCTGAATTGGGAATGTTGCACAAGCTACTAAAAACATTGTTATTCAGCAACCTACATTAAAATTGTTAAAATTGTTAAAATTGTACAAGGCATTGGTGAGACCAAATCTGGAGTACGGTGTACAATTTTGGTCGCCCAATTATAGGAAGGATGTCAACAAAATAGAGAGGGTACAGAGGAGATTTACTAGAATGTTGCCTGGGTTTCAACAGCTAAGTTACAGAGATAGGTTGAATAAGTTAGGTCTTTATTCTCTGGAGCGCAGAAGGTTAAGGGGGGACTTGATAGAGGTCTTTAAAATGATGAGAGGGATAGATAGAGTTAATGTGGACAAGCTTTTCCCTTTGAGAATAGGGAAGATTCAAACAAGAGGACATGACTTTAGAATTAAGGGACAGAGGTTTAGGGGTAACATGAGGGGGAACTTCTTTACTCAGAGAGTGGTAGCGGTGTGGAATGAGCTTCCAGTGGAAGTGGTGGCGGCAGGTTCGTTGGTATCATTTAAAAATAAATTGGATAGGCATATGGATGAGAAGGGTATGGAGGGTTATGGTATGAGTGCAGGCAGGTGGGACTAAGGGAAAAAAGTTGTTCGGCACGGACTTGAAGGGCCGAGATGGCCTGTTTCCGTGCTGTAATTGTTATATGGTTATCTGGTTATATGGTTATTAAGGGGGGACTTGATATAGGTCTTTAAAATGATGAGAGGGATAGACAGAGTTGATGTGGACAAGCTTTTCCCTTTGAGAATAGGGAAGATTCAAACAAGAGGACATGATTTTAGAATTAAGGGACAGAAGTTTAGGGGTAACATGAGGGGGAACTTCTTTACTCAGAGAGTGGTAGCGGTGTGGAATGAGCTTCCAGAGGAAGTGGTGGCGGCAGGTTCGTTGGTATCATTTAAAAATAAATTGGATAGGCATATGGATGAGAAGGATATGGGGGGTTATGGTATGAGTGCAGGCAGGTGGGACTAAGGGAAAAAAGTTGTTTGGCACGGACTTGAAGGGCCGAGATGGCCTGTTTCCATGCTGTAATTGTTATATGGTTATATGGTTACAGTGGAATTGCAAACTGATGTTAGTGCTCTCGGATGGGGGGGGGGGGGGGGGGGGGGGGGGGCTACGGCCAATAACACCAGCTGCGGTGGTAGATGGACTGTCCAAGAGGATTTAATTCTCCAAACATATGGTATCAGTCTGAAGAAGGGTCTCGACCCGAAACGCCGCCTATCTCCTTCGCTCCTTAGATGCTGCTGCACCCGCTGAGTTTCTCCAGCATATGGTATTAATTATTTGGAGTTATTGGGGTCATTTTTGACTTAAAAGCTTATTGTTCTACAATGGAGAGCTTGCATGTTCAATTACAAGTAGACAATACCGCAGCTGTAGCATATATCAATCACATGGGTGGAGTAAGATCAGTATCATGTTATCATCTGGTCAACCTGATGTGGAATTGGTGTGTATCTAGGAATATCTGGCTTTCAACTACCTATATCCCAGGGAGAGACAATGTTGTGGCAGACAACAGATCACAGGAGTTTAAAGACAATACAGAATGGATGTTAAATCCACAACATTTCCAAAAAATTGTCAATCGGTATTGTGCACCAGACATTGATCTATTTGCGTCCAGATTAAATCACCAATTGCCTAAATCCGTGTCATGGGAGCCTGATCCAGGAGCTGTAGCGTTAGATGCTTTCTCGCTACAGTGGAGAAATATGTTTCTATGTTTTTCCTCCGTTTGCCTGATTAGGCAATATCTCAGTAAAATAGAGCAAAACTCTGCCACGGGTGTTTTGGTGGTTCCAAACTGGCCTACACAGCCATGGTTCCCATTGATGTTTAGAATGATAATTTAACCATTTATGACGATTCTCAGCTCTAGGGATTTGTCGGTACAATCAGTGTTAGAACAAGTTCATCCATTGCATGATCATATGAATTTGTTAAATTGCAAGTTCTGACCAGACCATTACAAGGGCTTGGACTGTCGGATAGGACCATGAATGTCATAATGTCGGCTTGGAGAGATAGCACTAAGAAACAATATATGTCTCACATAAAGAAATGGGAAGCTTTTTGTATTCAGTCAGATATATCTTATCATACTGCAAATATATCGGATGTATTGGAGTTCCTTGCTATGTTGCATTTTGATCAGCACCTTAGTTATAGTGCCATTAATAGTGCTTGTAGTGCTTTGTCTTCCTATTTACGACAATTTTCAGAACATCTATCTATCGGGTCTCATCCATTAATATCCCGATTTATGAGAGGGATTTTAATAAAAATCCTCCCAAACCCAGATATACAGAAACTTGGGATGTTAGTATAGTTCTCACATTGCTCCAATGTGAGAACAATGTGGGCTCCAATTACGTCACTGTCTTTTCAGAAATTAACATTTAAAGTAGTAATGCTTATGGCTTTTAGTGTCAGCACAAAGAGTACAAACATTGCAAATGTTACGTTTAGATTGCATGCACTTGTCTGCAGATAATATTATTTTTTATATAATCATTAGAGCATATCCTGTCGACTAAACATTGTGCGTGGTTAAGCTTCTGACTCAATATATTGAAGTAACCAAGCGTCTCCGAGGTTGTGAGACAACAATGCTTTTTGCCCATCAGAAACCATACAAAAAAGTGTCAGTACAAACTATTTCTAGATGGTTAAAACAGGTTTTGGATTTAGCTGGAGTAGACGCTGATGTGTTTTAATCTCACTCCACCTGGGCAGCGTTCACGTTCGCACAGGACGTGTCGCTCAACCAAATTTTAGAGGCCGCAGGATGGTGTAAAGAAGAAACTTTTCCAAGTTTTACAATAAACCTATTATCACGGTGCCAGAGTTTGGACATGTAGTTCTGTTTGATTATTTGCTTTCTTTTATGTAATGATACATATCTTTTGTTGTAATTTCCCTTATGATAGAAGGGAATTACTTTTCTTTCTTTTATTATTATTAAAATACTTATTGCATTATTCAAGCAATATTTAATAATATTATTTACTCACTACTGTGTCAACTGAAGCAGTGTGTCGTATGGAATGAATCTACGGCATGAAAATCACAGAGCTTCAAAATCTTCATGTAGTCACTCACGTGACTCCGAAGTAAAATAGTAAGATTAAACGAGAACTTACCTGTTCGAAGTTTGATCTTTATTTTATGAGGAGTTACGATGAGGGATGACGTGCCCTCCGCTCCCGACCCCCATAATCTAAAAGATCATCTGGTAGTTCTAGTCTTGATAGTGTGAGCCTTACTATCTTACTTCGGCTATTGGTTCTGAAGTTTTTCAAGCTGCTGCTTTAAAGTATGCCGAGCATGTGCCTGGCGGGGCTTCTTCACGTAATCCCTCATCGTAACTCCTCATAAAATAAAGATCAAACTTCGAACAGTTCTCGTTTTATCTTATATTCTGGCGTATGGTGTACAATTTTGGTCGCCAAATTATAGGAAAGATGTTGATTTACTAAAATGTTGCCTGGGTTTTAGCACCTAAGTTACAGAGAAAGGTTGAACAAGATAAGCCTTTATTCTTTGGAGCGCAGAAGCTTAAAGGGGGACTTGAGAGAGGTCTTTAAAATAATGAGAGAGATAGACAGACTTGACGTGGATACGTTTTTTCCATTGGGAGTAGGGAAGATCCAAACAAGAGGACATGATTTGAGAATTAAGGGACAAAATGGGAACAAGGACATGGCAGACCAATTGGGGAACAAGGACATGGCAGACCAATTGTGGAACAAGGAGATGGCAGGCCAATTGAATAACTACTTTGTTCGGCCTTCACTAAGGAAGACATAAATAATCTGCCGGAAAAAGCAGGAGACCGGGGGTCAAATGAGATGGAACTGAGTGAAATCCAGGAAGTGGTGTTAGGTAAATTGAATGGATTAAAGGCCGATAAATCCCCAGGGCCAGATAGGCTGCATCACAGAGTACTTAAGGAAGTAGGCCCAGAAATAGTGGATGCACTAGTGATACTTTTTCAAAACTCTTTAGATTCTGGAGTAGTTCCTGAGGATTGGATTGAAGGGTAGCTAATGTAACCCCACTTTTTAAAAAGGGAGGGAGAGAGCAAATGGGGAATTACATACCAGTTAGTCTAACAGCGGTAGTGGGGAAACTGCTAGAATCAGTTATTAAAGATGGAATAGCAGCACATTTGGAAAGTGGTGAAATCATTAGACAAAGTCAGCATGGATTTATGAAAGGTAAATCATGTCTGACGAATCTTATAGCAATTCTTGAGGATGTAACTAGTAGGATGACTGAATGGGAGATGTCAGAGAGTAATGGTGGATGGCTCTTTGTCAGGTTGGAAGCCGGTGACCAGTAGGGTGCCTCAGGGATCTGTGTTTGGTCCACTGTTGTTTGTCATGTACATCAATGATCTGGATGATGGGGTGGAAAATTGGATAAGTAAGTATGCAGATGATACTAAGATAGGTGTTGTGCATAATGAATTAGATTTTCAAAGTCTACAGAGAGATTTGGGCCATTTGGAAGAGTGGGCTGAAAGATGGCAGATGGAGTTTAATGCTGATAAGTGTGAAATGCTACATCTTGGCAGGACAAATCAAAATAGGATGTACATGGTAAATGGTAGGGAATTGAGGAACAGAGGGATCTAGGAATAACTCTGCAAAGTTCCCTGAAGGGGGAATCGCATGTAGATAGGGTGGTAAAGAAGCTTTTGGTATGCTGGCCTTTATAAATCAGAGCAATGAATATAGGAGTAGGGAAGTAATGTTAAAATTGTACAAGGCATTGGTGAGACCAATTCTGGAGTATGGTGTACAATTTTGGTCGCCTAATTATAGGAAGGATGTCAACAAAATAGAGAGAGTACAGAGGAAATTTACTAGAATGTTGCCTGGGTTCCAGCAACTAAGTTACAGAGAAAGTTGAACAAGTTAGGTCTTTATTCTTTGGAGCGCAGAAGATTAAGGGGGGACTTGATTGAGGTCTTTAAAATGATGAAAGGGATAGACAGAGTTGACGCGGATAAGTTGACATGAAAATTAAGGGACAGAAGTTTAGGGGTAACATGAGGGGGAACTTCTTTACTCAGAGAGTGGTGGCTGTGTGGAATGAGCTTCCAGCAGAAGTGGTGGAGGCAGGATCGATTTTAACATTTAAAAGTAAAGTGGATAGGTATATGGACGGGAAGGGAATGGAGGGGTATGGTCTGAGTGCAGGTAGATGGGACTAGGGGAAAGTAAATGGTTGGATCGGACTGGAAGGGCCGAGAAGGCCTGTTTCCGTGCTGTAATTGTTATATGGTTATATGAATGGATAATGGAGAACCAATTGGATGTGTTATGTCTGGACTTTCAGAAGGCTTTCGACAAGGTCCCATATAAGAGATTAGTATGCAAACTTAAAGCACATGGTATTGGGGGTTCAGTATTGATGTGGATAGGAAACTGGCTGGCAGACAGGAAGCAAAGAGTAGGAGTAAACAAGACCTTTTCTGAATGGACACCTACAGAAGGCACCTGAGAGCCCTGGAACAATACCATCAAAGATCCTTACGAAAGATTCTGAAGATCAGCTGGGAGGACAAACGCACCAACATTAGCGTTTTGGAGGAAGCCAATATGACCAGCATCACCACCACAATAATGCTGCACCAACTTCGATGGACTGGCCATGTCATCCGCATGTTCAACACACGTCTCCATAAACAGATCCTGTACTCTCAACTGAAGGAAGGTCAGCGAGCCTCCGGCGGGCCAAAGAAACGCTTCAAGGACAACATCAAGAACAGTTTGAAGAAATTCCACATCACATCAAACAAACTGGGAACACATTGCACTGGACAGGCCTTCCCGGAGGAAATACGTGCAGGAAGGAGCTGCACGTCACGAAATGGAACTACGCCATGTCGCAGAGACAAAGTGACAGCACCGTAAGGAGAGAAGGGGGCTCAGCAACTACCAACCACCACTAGTCTCCACTGCCCATGTTACACCAAGGTGTGTGGATCGCGGATCGGCCTCTACAGACATCTGCAGACCCACAAGTAGATGACCTTATGGAGAGGAGAGGACAGTCATACTCGTTCACAGACGACACCACTGTAGTGGATCAGATATCAATTAATGATACGGTCCTGCACTTTGGTAGTAGGAATAAAGGCGTAGACTATTTTTTAAATGAGGTGAGCATCCAGAAATCGGATGTGTAAAATGACTTGGAGCTGCTGGAGCAGGATTCCCAAAAGTGTAATATGTAGCTTGAGTCAGCAATAACAAAGGCTCTTTCACTGGTGCCATTCCTGAGACACGCCAAAGGAAAATCAACATGCCACAAGGAGACACTGCATTCATGACCTCATGAACACAATATTAATTATTGGCCATGAGATTCAATCATATGCGCATAATAGAAGTATACAGTTAATGGCAAGTGTAAGCATTGTTACGCTGAAGGATCCTTGTGCGGACAGGACGCCGAAGGACGAGACGCCGATGCCAAGATGTCGAAGCCAAGATGCCGAACGGACATCGCGTCGAAAAGCTGTGAAGCCGAACAGACATGACGGCGATCGGACAAGGCACTGAACGAACATGACGCAGAATGGACACAACGTCTACATTGACGGGATTGGTCCAACACCTTGTCAGTCATCGACAAAGGTCAGTGATTGGTCCAGACCCCCGCATGCATCACATCACTGGCCGGGAGGAGACAGGTTGGGGGGGAGCTTAAGATTCCATTTGTAAAATGGTGGCAGTGACTCCAAGCTGCTGCGATTGGCACAGACACAGTGGTGTGATGGACACGGGAATCTGGACCAATCACTGATCTTTGTCGACGACTGACAAGGTATTGGACCAATCCCATCCCCGGAGATGTAAAAGGTACAACTATTTTAAAATGTAACGAGGTACAACAATTCTTGCAGCAAATATAGATTTTTAACAGTGTATCATACCTATTCATCATTTCGGCTTCATGTTCGTTCAGCGTAATAAATTTTCGACTTCATGTCCGTTCTACGTCATTTCCTTTCGGCTTCATTTCTGTTCGACATCATGGTTTTTCGACGTGATGTTTTTCCACGTTTGGCATCTTGGCTTCGGCTTCTCGTCTTTCGGCATCCTGTTTGGGTACCCAGAGGGATCCATGTAGGATAGTGTTAATGTGCGGGGATCGCTGATCGGCGCAGACTCAGTGGGCCGAAGGGCCTGCTTCTGCGCTGTATATCTAAACTAAACTAAAGTCACAGAGTCATAGAGTGATACAGCATGGAAACAGGCGATTCGGCCCTGCTTGCCCACACAGTCCAACATCTCCCAGAGTCCCACCTGCCTGCGTTTGATTCATATCCCTCCAAACCTGTCCTATCCATATACCTGTCTAACTGTCTCTTGGGATAGTCCCAGTCTCAACTACCTCCTCTGGCAGCTTGTTCCACACACCCACCACCCTTTTGTGTCAAAAAGTTACCCCTCCGATTCCTATGAAATCTTTTCCCTTTCTCCTTAAGCCTAGGTGTTTTGGTCCTCGATTCACCTACTGGGCAAGAGACTGCGCATCTACCCAATCTATTCCTCTCATAATTTTATACATCACAATAAGATCACACCTCATCCTCCTGCGCTCCAAGGAATCCGAGCCCACTCAACCACTCCTATAGCTTAGGTACTACAAGTACATTTTAAATAAACACATTTGGATAGGTACATGGATAGGAAAGATTTAGAGGGATATGAAGCAAACATGGGCAGGTGGGACTAGAGTACATGTGACATCTTGGTTGGCACGGAAGGTTGGGCAATTTCCATTGTGGTGGCAGGGATGATGCCAGGTTTGGCAGTGACTACACTGAAACCCACGTGATATTTACGCGTGATACACCGCATGAAATTACAGATGTAAATACAGATTTTCAGGGGTAAGAAAGCACAAGACCGCATGACTGTGCTGCCCCTCTCTTATCAGGGCAGCTGTGCTGTGGTTCTCATGATCTCAGGTTGTCCCAACAACTCAGTCCTGGTCAGCGGAGGAGGTGTGGTGATCTCGGGCTTCACCCTGCAGTTCATCCTTGCCTTGAGAGGAGGTTTCTCCTAGCATTTTAGTATTGGGCTTGACGAAGAGGTGCCAGTGGTCTCTAGGTTTTCCTGCTAGCGCAGTCTTTGCCTCTCTGTGCATGGGTGCAATCCCTCAGTGCATGTGGGCAGGAAGAGGTTCTGGTAATTCTTGCATTTCAGGCTTGCCCCAGTCACTCAGTCTTAGCCTCAGTAGAGGCACTGGCTATCTAGGGCTTCTTACAGGCAGTCCAGCCTTAGACACATAAGACCTTGACAATTACTTTGACCACAGTGGCACTGATGGTCTCAGCGTTGTCCCAGTCTTCCTCAAACCTGTGACAACCTAGCTGGGAGGTATCCCACTATGTCTTTTTGTCTGCTTCCCTCCCTCCCTCCCTCCCTCCCTCCCTCCAGGATGGTTGACCCAAAACATCACATACTGGTCTGCCAGAGATACTGTCAGACCTGCTTAGTTACTCCAGCAATTTGCATTTTTTTTGTGATAGATCTCGGTTTTTGTCTACTTTTAGGTTTTTTAACAGCCCTGAGACCACACCCATCCTAATCACAAACTGCCCTCATGTATCAGTCTTCCTCTCACTGTTGTCACTGTCCTCCAGATCCATCTCCTTGGTGAATACAGATGTAAAGTACTCCTTTAGTACTGTGACTACGTGGAGTGTCTCCAAGCATGAATTTCCTCCTTTATCCTTGAGTAGTCCTTGAGTAGCCCCCAGGGGGCAAGTAACCTTGGAATTTTCTTGAATATGATTTGCCAATTACATTTCATGGCCAATTTTGGCCTTTCTAATTTCATGCTTGAGTTCTTTCCTGTTTACCTTACCTTTCCCAAAGGCTCTCTCTCATTTCATCCTTCTCAGTTTTTCTTTTACACACGAACACTAAAAGCAAGCTAACTGCCCAATTGATTCACAGTGTTTTGTCGGGCACCACTGTGTGAAGGTTCCCTCATGGCACAAAAAAGTTTGTCAATCTATACTCTTGTTCCCAAATGATTGGTTGTGGGAAAACGTCAGGCAAGGATTTGGCATCTTCCTGTCCACCCTAGCTAATGTTTATTGCATATCTCGGCTTCACCGGACCAGATTCCCAGCACCTTCACGCAGTCAGACTTGATGATGAAGGGAATAGTGGATCGGTGACAATCGGTGAGCCCATCTTCTGTAGTTCCTTGTTTCTATTAGTAATAAGCTAGTTGTTGGCAATCTTTGAAAGAGATTCCATTATCTCCAAGTCTTTTTGAATTTACTCAGGGTGTACTTATACAACACAGAAACCTTGACCCAATTCACTAATGCTGACCAAGATGCCCCCTCTATACTGGTCCCACCACACTGCATTTGGCCCATATCCCTCTAGAGCTTTCCTATGGATGAATGGGAGCCAGTGGATGCAGTGTATCTAGACTTTCAGAAAGCCTTTGATAAGGTTCAGCACGGGAGACTGGTGACGAAAATTAGAGCACATGGTATTGGGGGTAGGGTGTTGACATGGATAGAAGATTGGTTGGCAATCAGGAAACAAAGATTAGGAGTGAATGGGTCCTTTTCAGAATGGCAGGCAGTGGCGAGTGGAGTGCCGCAAGGCTCGGTGTTGGGGTCGCAACTGTTGATCATATATATTGATTTGGAGGAGGGAATTAGGAGCAACACTTTGTGGATGACACAAAGCTGGGTGGCAGTGTGAACTGTGAAGAGGATGTAAGGAGGTTGCTGGGTGACCTGGACAGGTTGAGTGAGTGGGCAGATGCATGGCAGATGCAGTATAATATTGATAAATGTGAGGTTATCCACTGGCAGAAAAAACAAGGGGGCAGATTATTATCTGAATGGGGTTAGGTTAGGTAAGGGGGAGGTGCAGCAAGACCAGGGTGTCTTTGTACACCAATCACTGAAAGTTGATGTGCAGGTACAGCAGGCAGTGAAGAAAGCTAATGGAATGTTGGCTTTCATAACAAGTGGATTTCAGTATAGCAGTAGAGGTTCTTCTGCAGTTGTATAGGGTTCTGGTGAGACCACATCTGGAGTATTGTGTACAGTTTTTGTCTGCTAATTTTAGGTTCACGAGATTGTTCACTGGGATTGCGGGACTGTCATATGAGGAAAGATTGAAAATACTAGGCTTGTCTTCACTAGTGTTTAGAATAATGAGGGGGGATCTTATAGAAACATATACAATTATAAAAGGACTGGACAAGCTAGATGCAGGAAAAATGTTCCCAATGTTGGGCGAGTCCAGAACCAGGGACCACAGTCTTAGAATAAATGGGAGGCCATTTAAGACTGAGGTGAGAACATACTTTTTCACCCAAAGAGTTGTGAATTTGTGGAATTCCCTGCCACAGAGGGCAGTGGAGGCCAAATCACTGGATGGATTTAAGAGAGAGTCAGATAGAGCTCTAGGGGCTAGTGGAATCAAGGGATATGAGAAGGCAGGCACGGGTTATTGATTGGGGACGATCAGCCATGATCACAATGAATGGCTCAAAGGGCCAAATTGCCTCTTCTTGCACCTATTTTCTATGTTTCTATCTATGTACCTGTCCAGATGCCTTTTACATGTTGTCATAGTACCTACCTTAACTACAGGTACCTCCCTGGCAATTCATTCCATATAACATACCCCAATGTGTGAAAAAGTTGACCCTCATGGTCCTATTACATATTTGTCCTATCACCTGAAACCTATGGTCCCTGGTTCTCAATTCCCCTACTCTGGGTTAAAGAATGTACATTCACTTTATCTATTCCCCTCATGATCTTATACACCTCTTTCAGATCAGCCCTAATTTTCCTGCACTCCAAGATATAAAGTCCTACCCTGTCCAACCTTACTGATGGCCAGCTGTTTTGCATTCCTAGAGTCCCATGTCCTTGAAATTATGATGGTTGGCTGCTAAGATTCATTTGTTGAAAGTAATTCCAGAGTGACTGCATTTTGTCCGAATGGCTTTGTATAACCGTGTGCGTTGAAAGACGAGATGCCGAAGCGAAGAATTGGAAGCCAAGTAACCGAACGGAAACGTGCCGAAAAGCCAAATAACTGAACGGGTGCAAGGTCGTAAAGCCAAACAACCGAAAGGGCGCAACACCAAAAAGCCAAGTAACCAAATGGGCGAGGCGCCTAAAAGCCAACTAGCTGAATGGAAACAACGCCAAAAAGCCAACTCACTGAAATCGATTGAAACTGATCGTCGAAATGCCAAATAACCCGAAAAGGCAGGACGTCTAAAAGCCAACTCACCGAACTAATGCATTACCAACAAACCAAATAACAGACATGACGCCGCCGGGTGGGCGGGACCTCCGCGTCCATCACATCACTGGGCGGGGGAGACGGGAGGGTGGGGGTCATTTTTAATTTTCCTTTGCCGCTTTTGGACTTTACTGAATATAAAATAAAACTCCATGTGATTGGCACTTTTGGTTGATTAGCAAAATAATAATCCAAATTGGTTCCATAGATATTTACAACAACTGTAACAATTATATTCTGACTACCACAATACATACATACACTACTGTGCATCTTGAAGACCAGTGCTCGTTTTGGGTGTGAATCGAGAAACCAGACGAAAAAGATATGACTTTTTTTAAAGAATATCTTAGCTCCCTGAGTCGGTTCAGTGATATGAGTAAGTGTGAATTGCCGTGAGTTAGTGCCAGCGTGCATGCCCGAGAGACGGGAAGTGTCCGCGCTGCACTGCCTCAGGTCTTTATTCCCAGTAAGCAGAATTCTTCCAACTTCCGTGGACCCCCTGCTGAGGCGGAGGGTGGCCGTGGCCGGATAGCGCTGACCCCGGGAAGAGAGTGCGGGCTGTCCTGAAAGATGCACTCCTTTGGCTGCTTACACCTTGGTGCTCGGGTTCAGAGTGCCCAGTCATCCTCCTGCCCCAGGTGGTCTTGTGTGGGAAGGTACTGCAGATGCTGGTTCACACTGACAAATAGACACAAAATGCTGAAGTTACTCAACGGGGCAGACAACATCTCTGGAGAGAAGGAATGGGTGACGTTTCAGGTCGAGACCCTAGAGTGAACTGAACTCTCGTCGGTTAGAGTACTTGTGATGTCCGGCCACGTCCGGGTACCTTGTACAACTGAGCTATTTCTTGGTCCAGCAAGCAATTAAAATGAAAGCACATGGCTGTGTGTCAGAAATCACATGCTGTCTAGCCTGGTAGTCGCGAAATAACACAAAGATCATGAAGGTAGACAAATGTTCAGGGCCTGATCAGATATATCCAAAGACATTGCGGGAAACTAGAGAGGAAATTGCGGGAGCCCTGATTGAAATTCATGAGTCATCCTTATACGCCGGAAGACTGGAGGTTGGCAAATGTTGTGCCTCTTTTCAACAAGGACTGCAGGGAAAAAATGCTAGGCACTATTGGTCGGTGAGCTTAAGATCTGTAGTTGTAATGTTACTAGAGGCTATTGTCTAGATTATACAGGCATTTGGGTGTGCAAGAGCTGATTAGGGATAGTCAGCATGATTTTGTACGTGGGAGGTCGTCTCACAAAATTGATTGATCTTTTTGAAGACGTGACCAAAAAGGTCGATGAGGGCAGAGCTGTAGATGTTGTGTACATGGACTTCAATAAGGCATTCGACAAGGTTCCGCATGGTAGGCTGCTCTGGAAGTTAAGATCGCATGGGATCCAAGTAGAGATAGCTAAATGGATAGCAAATTGGATGCATGGAAGGAACTCGAGGGTGATGGTGGAAGGTTGCTTCTTGGGCATTTAGGCCTTTGAATACCTCAGAGTTCGGTGTTGGGCCCGTTATTGTTTGTCATCTACATCAATGATTTGGATGAGGGCAAGATTAGCAAGTTTGCTAATGATACAAAAGTGAGTGGTTTTGCAGATGGTGAAGATGGTTGTGAAAGATTGCAGCAGGATCTGGATTGATTGGCCAGGTGGGCAGAGGATTGGTTGATGGAATTTAATACAGAGAAGTGTGAGGTGTTGCATTTTGGGACGTTGAACAAGGGCAGGACCTACACAGTAAATGGTAGGCCTCTGGGTAGTTTTGTAGAGCAGAGGGATCTCGGAGTACAGGTGCATGGTTCCTTGAAGGTCGAGCCACAGGTAGATAAGGTCAAAAAGGCTTTTGGCACTTTGGCCTTCATCAGTCAGAGTATTGAGTATAGAAGTGGGGAGGTCATGTTTGCAGTTGTATTAGACGTTGGTGAGACCACGTTTAGAATATTGTGTTCAGTTCTGGGCACAATGTCAAGCTCAAAAGGGTTCAGAAATGATTTACGAGGATGTTGCCAGGACTAGAGGGTGTGAACTATGGGGAGAGGTTGAGTAGGCTGGGTCTCCATTCCATGGAACGTACCCAGAAGTGGCGCCGATGGAAGAGATGCCAAAGCCAAAGAACCGAATGGAAACGTGGCCGAAACGCCAAAAAAACGAAAGAGTACGAAGACGAAACGCTTACTAACTGAAAGGTTGGGATGCCTAAATGCAAACTAACAGAAAGGGTGGGATGCCTAAAAGCCAACTAACTGGAAGGCTGCGTCATCTGAAAGCAAACTTACCAAATGGCCGCTCTGTCGGAACACCACCTACCCGAAAGGCGGCGTCGCCTACACGCCAACGGACTGACAGCCACTCAACAGAAAAGTCCAATAACGGGCATGACGTTGCCGGGGGGCGGGACTTGTCAGCGATTGGTCCAGACCCCCACGTCCATCACATCACTGTGGAGGGATGGACATTGTCCCACACCTCCGCTCCACCCGACCCGCAGCCCGCAGAGGGTGGCCGTGGGAGGGTGGGGGCTGTCCCAAGGGATGCACAGCTTAGGCCGCTTACAACTTGGTGCTTGGGTTCAGATTGCCCAGTCACCTATGGCTTGTGTGGGAATGCTCGCATCTCCCCCTTCTCTCTCCCTTCTTCTCTCTCTGCCCCCTCTGTCCCTTCTCTCTTTCTCTTCCCCTCTCTCTCCCTTCTCTCTCCCCCTATCTTTCTCTCTCTCTCTCTCCCTTTCTCCCCCCCTCTCTCTCTCCCCCTTTCTCCCCCTCTCTCTCTCCAATTCCCCCTCTCTCTCACATCCCCTTCTCTCTCTTTCTCTCTCTCAGCATTTGACCGAAATTACATTGTGAATGATTGTGAACGAGAAATCCCATCTGTGCCTGCGCAACGCATGGCTTTACTCATTTCCACAGGCATGTGACTTTTGCAAGGGATCTGCCCACTTCTCGCACCACGGTTGGAAAGACGGTTCATTCCCACTCACTGTCAGTGCGTTTATGAGCAACACGGGTGCACGCGGTGTCGGGTTACATCAAAACAGCTTTCATCCCGAGAATGCAGCCCACATTGAGGTTTTGAAGCAGTCGTTATGGATAGACTTCTCGGGATTAAAGACAAAGGAAAGACAATGTGATCGATTGCAATTGAGCCATTGAGCCAGTGCACGGATTGAGCCAGTGCACAGATACACCTGCCACTATCAGTTGCGACTGTTCAAATTTCCAGGTAACTTATGGCACGCCCTGATAACGCCCCTGAAAGGAAGAATAAAAGGGGGAGAGAGAGAGAAAGAGAGAGAGATAGAGGGGAGAGAGAGGGGGGGGGGGGGGGGGAGCGAGGACGGGAGAGAGAGAAGGGTGAGAGAAAGAGAGAAGGGGAGATAATGAAGGGGAGAGAGAGAGAAGGGAGAGAAAGAGAAGGGAGAGAGAGGGGGGAGAGAAAGAGAGAAGGGAGAGAGGAGGGGGAGAGAGCGAGAAGGGGAACGGGAGAGGGGAGGGGGAGAGAGAGAAGGGAGAGATAGAAGTGGGGGGAGAGAAGGGGGAGATGGGTTGGAGTCGTTCCCCTTTACATTGGGGACCTGGGGTGGAGAGTGTTGCATGGAGCGGTGGTTTGTAATAAACTTTTGAGCCGGTTCACGGGCTCGTCCGCCGCATGTATTTTCTGTGGAGAGGAGGAGACCGTGTTCCATGTGTATATGGAGTGTGAGAGGTTACTGCCCCTGTACCAATATCTGAAGGGGTTGGTCCTCAAGTTCTGGCTGCATTTTATCCCCACAATCCTGGTGTTTGGACACAAGGCAGGGAGTGGGGAGAACCGAGTGTGGGGGGGGGGGACTTTGCTCCTGGGCCTGGCCAAGATGGCCATTGGCGGGTCCAGGCAGCGGGCGGTCGATGGTCAGGCTAGAGTCGGCTGCCTGCCCCTCTTTCAGGCCTACGTCCGTGCACGTGTGTCGCTGGAGAGGGAACACGCGGTGTCCTCGGGGCTCTGGAGGCCTTCCGTCAACGCTGGTCACCGCGTGGGGTTGAGAGTATTGTAAACAATTAATGTACTGTTGTACTACAATGATTTGTTTGTAATAGTGTTATTTTTGATTATGTTTTGATGTGTTGTATTATATGATTGTGTTGAATAAAGTTTTTGGAAAAGGAAATTAAAAAAAAAAGGGGGAAGATGGGAGTGTTCCCACACAAGCCATAGGTGACTGGACAATCTGAACCCAAGCACCCAGTTGTAAGCGTTGGGACAGCCCCCACTCTCCCACGGCCACCCTCTGTGGGTCGGGTGGAGCGGAGGTGTGGGTCAAATGTTCATCCCTCCACAGTGATGTGATGGACGTGGGGGTCTGGGCCAATCTCTGACAAGTCCTGCCCCCCCTGCAATGTCATGTCCGTTATTGGACGTTTCTGTTGAGCGGCAGTCGGTCCATTGGCCTACAGGCGACACCGCATTGCGACAGAGCGACCATTCGGTGAGTTTGCTTTTAGGCGACACAGCTTTTCGATTAGCTGGCCGTCACATGTACCAATTAACATACAGTGATATGCGAATTACCATACAGCCATATGAAAAAAAAGCACCAAGATACACAACTACATAAAAGTTAACATAAACATCCACTACAGTGGATTCCCCACATTCCTCATTGTGGTGGATGGCAAAAAAGTCCAATCTACATCCTCTTTATTCTCCGGCGGTCGGGGCAGTCGAACCATCCGTCGGGGCGATCGAATCTGCTGCGTCGGAGCGGTCAAAACTGCCACAGCTTGGAGTTCCCGAAGTGGGTCTCTAACCAGAGACCACGGACTCTGTGATGTTAGGTCCACAAGCACCCATGGCTGGAGTTCCGAGGTCCACCACTGGCAAAGGCTACGTGATGCTGTACACAGGCAACCGTGGTGGAGCTCTCAAAACCAGTTTCCAGCAAAGGCCGCCAACTCCTCGATGGAGATACGATACAAAATTGCATCTCCGTCGAAGTAAGAGATGAGAAAAGGTTTCCCCCAACCCCCCTCCCACCCCCCACATAGAACAAGCGGGGGGAACTTCTTTACTCAGAGAGAGGTAGCGGTGTGGAATGAGCTTCCAGTGGAAGTGGTGGCGGCAGGTTCGTTGGTATCATTGAAAAATAAATTGGATAGGCATATGGATGAGAAGGGTATGGAGGGTTATGGTATGAGTGCAGGCAGGTGGGACTAAGGGAAAAAAGTTGTTCGGCACGGACTTGAAGGGTCGAGATGGCCTGTTTCCGTGCTGTAATTGTTATATGGTTAACCTTATATGGTTAAGTGGAAAAGGGATTTATTAAAGCTTAAAATGTGAATGACTCTTAACAACAATTTAAAAGTTAAAGATGAGATTTATCCAGTCCATTCTCTCTTGTTGCATTCTGCAGCTGGGGAGGTGGATGGCTTCAGGCGGGGGCTGTTAGGTGGGGGAAGGGGGAGCGTCCTGCAGCCGGGCGAGGGGACGGTTTCAGGCGGGACATGTGGGGAAGCACGGCCATGGCCTACCGCTGCCTACCCTTGTCATTGCCGTGGTCTGCTGCTGCTACTGGCGTGGCCTGCCGCTACTGCTGCCGTGGACTACCGCTGCCACTCCCCACTGGCTTCAGGCGGGGACCGGTGTGGAGCATCCTGCAGCTGGGAACGGGACAGCTTCAGGCAGGTGCCAGTGAGGGGGGAGCGTCCTGCAGATGGGGAGGGGGATGGCTTCATAAAGGGGCTGTCGTGGGCTGGGGGGGGGGGTGGTAGCATCCTCCAGCCAGGGGAGGGTGGCGGCTTGAGGCGGGGCCTGTCGGGGGCCTGTGGTGGTGGGGGGCAGCGTTCCAGCAGCCGGGGGAGGGGTTGGCTTCAACCGAGGCCGGTCGAACGCCAGTGGGGGTGGGTTGGAGCGCCCTGCAGCTGGCGGAGGGGGATGGCTTCAGGTGGGGGCTGTCGAGGGTCAGTGGGAGGGGGGCATCTTACAACAGGCGGAGGGGGGATGGCTTCAGGAGGGGGCCGGTGGGGGGGGGGGGGGGGCGAAAAGAGCGTCCTGCGGCCGGTGCAGTATTTTCAAACGAACCACATTTTCATTTTCAAACCACATTAAGTGCAGTCAAGATCGGTAAAACCACACCCACAGTTTAGCAGACATGTGTTCGGTTTTATTCACAGCTCAGACTGAGAGAAATTACCCTCTTGCTGCCCCATCTTGCAGAGACTGACTGAGGCACTCAACTTCTGCGTGACTGAGGCACTCTACACTTCCAGAAGGGGCGCGGCCTTCACGGGAGAGAATCTCAACATTATTTAAACAGTAATAGCTCTTTTATTTTTCATCGCTGGGAAAAATCCTCTTCTTGTACAGCGGAGGGGGACTCTGAGTAAGATGGCCACAAATTATAGCCTTAAGTGGCAGCATTTTTTCTAAAATCAATATACAGAACAACTTTTAGTAATGTAGATAGAATAGAACAGAATAGAATAGATAGAAGATAGACAGACAATTAAAACACAAAGAAGGGACAGACAGACTGTTGGCGAGGCAGCCATTGCTGGCGCTACCCAGCTGTGTGTCTTGTTGCTTTTTTAGTATGACTGTATGGTAATTTGCATATCTCTGTACCTTAATTGGTTCACATGACAGTAAAATACCCTTGAAACCTTTGAAACCTCTAAAACCTGACCTTGTTGGTCCTGACCCCAAATGGATTTTTCATTCCACAGCTTCCTGCTTCCTCACCATAAAGAGCCAGAAAGATGAGGATATTCATAACTGGCGCATGTGAGTTAAACATCTGCACTGTAATCATATGCTCCTTTTGGGTAGAAAGAGTGAAGAATGGTTGCACCTCTAACATATGTCTGTAGATGAGCCTGTAGATTCACCCTGTTGATTTCCCAGGGACACATTCAGAGACGTACATCATGTGCTGCTGGAGGACAATTGAGTTGGTGAAAGACTTTTGTCTCAGTCCCAAGTGACCGTAGAGCTATTTTTCCATTCTCCCGGATGTCCTGGAGCAGTCTCTGCCTTCCTGCTGGATGTTTGTAAGTAATGGCAAAGAATGCGGCACTGTGACGGGCTGTGTGTCAACAGCGCTGGGTGGAGCAGAGGTGTGGGACAGGCTGGTCCCACCAGTCACTGACCATGATGACCGAGACAATACTTCAGACCTGAATACTGAGTCTGAAGGGTCTCGACCTGAAACGCCACCCATTCCTTCTCTCCAGAGATGCTGCCTGTCCCACTGAGTCACTTCAGCATTTTGTGTCCATCTTTGGTTTGACAGTTGTATCATTTCATCGGCTGAGACCATTCACGTCTGAAGAATGTTCTCGACCCGAAAGGCCACCTATTCTTTCTCTCCAGAGATACTGCCTGTTCTGCTGACTTTGAAGTAGCTTTTTGTGTCCATCTTCAGTTAAAACAGATTACAGATTATCTGGTGTTTTGAACGTGGGATCTTGTGTGCGTTATGCAGGCAACCAGATGGTATTGTTAAAGAAGGAACTGCAGATGCTGGAGAATTGAGGGTTACACAAAAAGCTGGAGAAACTCAGCGGGTGCAGCAGCATCTAAGGAGCGAAGGAGATAGGCGACGTTTCGGGTCGAGACCCTTCTTCAGACCTGAAGAAGGGTCTCGACCCGAAACGTCGCCTATCTCCTTCGCTCCTTAGATGCTGCTGCACCCGCTGAGTTTCTCCAGCTTTTTGTGTAACCAGATGGTATTACTGTGTTTAAACAATAAATAAAATGTGCTTCTTGTTGTCAAGGGGTGGGGGGGGAGTGGGAGGAGATAAAGTTGTCATCGGCCCACCAGGGAATTTGTGTCCCCCCCCCATGTTTTAAAAGCAATTTACAATGGCTGTCAATGCCCCGAGTCGTCTGTCCCCGTGGCCGGGATGGGAGGTGAATCGCGGTTAGTAACTCAGCTCCTATACTTAACTCCTCTTGTTATGAAGGCCAATATGCCATTAGCTTTCTTCACTGCCTGCTGTACCTGAATGCTTACTTTCAGTGACTGATGAACAAGGACCCCCAGATCTCGTTGTACTTCCCCTTTTCCTAACTTGACGTCTATCGGGCACGGAACATTCTGGAGGTGCAACGGGATGAGGAATTGTTGAATCCTGTGGGGCGGTTCCCTGAACAGATTGCCCAGTTTCCATGGCGAAATGCCTCATCACCAGAACTCACCAACAAGCACCAACACTTTGCTTGTCTGGCAGTGATAGAGGCCCACCAACTCAGATCCTTCCTGTACCACTGGTGTCTTCCTCAAAGTGCAGTCTGCTATTGGGATGGCTGCTATGGAGAAGAGGCAGTCACCCATTTCTTTGCAGGGTGTGGTTTCACTGAGACGTTCTGGAAGGGTATTCGGCAAGGTTCATCCCAAGCAGTTGTGTAACAGAGGACTTCATGATTTACTGATTGTTCCCAGGCACATGAGATGGATATCAAGTGCTGCTGGAAGACCATTGAGTTGGTAAAAGACTCTTTGCTCTGCTCAAACCTAGGGTCCTTCTGCTGCTGGACATTGAGGGATAAGTGCGGTGAGGAACCCATTCAAACAAGAAAAGGGGTATTGCCCTCAGGGGCCACATGAGTGGCAAGCTTGTTTACATAAAGACACGTGCTAACTCTACCAGGTATAACAATGTTGAATGTATGGACATGAAGAATATATGGAGAAAATTTTGCAAAACTTTTGTTTTGTATATAATTTTTATTATGAATAAAGTGTATTATTGAAATAAAAGAAGAATAATTGCTTTGCCTCCATCCTTGCTGCCTTTTCTGCTGAGTTCCTACAGCAGTTTGTTATTTTGCTGATTGGGAGCTTTGTTTGAAGTCTTGGCCTTTAAAGGATCAAACAAAACAAGACATGTGGATGTCCTGTGATCCTACATTTGACCCAGTTTCATCCTTAGCCAGAAAATGACCTGATCATTCATCTTGGTGTTGCCATGGGACTTTGCTGGCAACAGAAGACTGTTATAGTTGTCAGATGAGACGATGCCTCAAAATATCAATAATTTGATGTGAGGTTAGAGATGAAATGAGTTGTGGTTTGTGATGACTTTGGACAGTCTCAAGAGAAGCAACTAGCATTATCATGGAATACAGCAGGAAAATTGTTAATTCAATAGGTTGTGCAGCCTCTTTCACTAATGTTAATACCCAGGAATAGCCACGTATTCCTTTACTTCCTTGTTTCTTCCAATAGTGCCTGCAGGTTGTTTATTCACTCAGATTTTGTCTTCTTTAAACAACAAATGAAACACAAATTGAAGGATGTGATGGTTCAGGAGAGGGTTCAGAGGGGGTCTACAAGAAAGATCCCAGGAATGAGCAGGTAAACCTATGATGAGCATTTGTCTGCTCGGGGCCTGTACTCGCTGGAGTTTAGAAGGATGAGAGAGACCTCATTGAAATTTACAGAATTATGAAATGCTTGGATAGAGTGGATGTGGAGAGGATGTTTCCACTAGTGGGAGAGTCTAGGACCAAAGTTCCATGAAAGGATTTCCTTTGTGAAGGAGATGAGGAGGGATTTCATTAGTTATAGGGTGGTGAATCTGTGTAATTCTTTGCTGCAGAAGGCAGTGGTGGTCAAGTCAATGGATATTTTTAAGGCAGAGATAGATAGATTATTGATTATTACAGGTATCAGGGGTTACAGGGACAAGGCAGGAGAACTGTGTTAGGAGGGAGAGTTAGATCAGCCATATTGAGTGGCGGAGTAGATTTGATGGGCCGAATGGCCTAATTCCGCTCCTATCATTTATGACCTTATGAACACTCAATGAAGTCAATGCAGGATCAGAATCTTAGTGGGACAATATATTAGTGACGCCTAAAGTATTAAATCATATGCAGCCGCAATTATTAGTTTTCGCTTTTGATCAGTATCTTCCAAGCAGAGTGAAACATATATATGTTGAGTGGCTAACAAACATGAAGTGATCGCAACATTGCTATGGAATGACAGAACAATAAAATAATAAATTATCAGTTACACTATAACGGTCTGGTTAACTAGTATAAGCCAAAGAGCATAGACTAACCCCTAAGCAAAGTCCATAGAGGTTTGCTGCCGAGTTAGTGTTGTGGTTAGGATGGTTGGTTCAATTGGTAATGCTTAAAGTGGTAATGAAAACAAATATCAGTATTTAGAGCATTGGATGCAAATGCATGGTCCTATTGGACATCACGTTAAAGATGTTCAATTTTCTCTTGTTCTGCACTGTGAGACTTTATGATTTGCATAAGATCTTTTTTTTCCATTTGTTTTATTTTGGAACATAGAACATAGAACAGTAGAGAACAAACACAGATGTCCCACAATGTCCGTGTCGAACATGATATCAAGACCATCTCTCATTGAGGCATGATCCATATTCCTCTATTCCCTGCATTTCCATGGACTTATCCAAAAGCCTCTTATATGGCAATATCATACTTGCCTCAATCACCAACCCTGGCAGCGTATTCCAGGCACTCACCTCCCTCTGTGTACAGCAATTGCCACACGCATTGATAAATGCTCTCATAATTGTATATACTTCTGTCACTTCTGCCCACAACCTCCAGTGAAAACAATTCAAGTCTGTCCACTCTTTTCCATAGCTAATACCCGCTAATCCAGGCATCATTCTGGTAAAGTCTGCACCTCCTCTGCACTCTTTCCAAAGCCTCCACATCTTTCCTGTAATGGGGGTGACCAGAATTGCACACAATATTTCTACTGCGGCCAAAACACTATGAAGCTGCATCATGACTTCTCCACTCTTACACCCAGCGACATGCCTCATGAAAGCAAACGTACCACATGGCTTCTTTACCACTCTATCTGCTTGTGTTGCCACTTTCACGGAGTTTGGACATGGACCCCACGACCCCTCGGCACATCAGTTCTGTTAAAGATCATATCATTCATTGTGTATTTCCCACTTAAATTTGACCAACCAAAGTGCAACACCTCACACTTGCTTGGATTAATCTTCATCCGCTGTCTCTCATCCCATTTCTGTAGCAGATCCTTATCCTGCTGTATACTTTGACAGCTTTCCTTACAGTCTGCGACACCAGCAATCTTAGTGTCAACTGCAAACACCCTAACTAACCACTCTCTATGTTTACGCCCAGGTCATTTATATATTTCACAAACAGCAGCGATCCCAACACAGATCGCTCAGACCACTGGTCAGAAACATCTACCTTCAATATTGTCCTTCCAATTATACCCTCTGTCTTCTATCAGTAAGCTGGTTCAAAATCCATATGAGCAAGTTACTATTAATCACATGCATCTTAATCTCCTGGATAAGCCTACTATGGGGGACTTTATCAAATGCCTTACTAAATTCCATGTGGACAACATCCATCACTCTACCCTCCTCAATCACCTTCATCACCTTCCCATCAAGTTATTCAGACACGGCTGCCATGTACAAAGCCATGCTGACTTCCTAAATAACCTATTCCTAAATAAACTATTCCTAAAAAACTTATCTTCTTTCAAATGGTAGTAAATCCTACTTTGAATAATTCTCCCCAATACATTCCTTGCCACTGACATGAGGCTCACCGGGTGTATAATTCCCTAGGTTCTCTCTACTTCTCTTCATAAATAAAGAAACACCGGGACCTCACCTGCGGTTAGAGAAAACGCAAACATCTTGGTTAAAACCCTTGCATCTCATATTTTGGAGATTTATCCACATTAATGCTCTACTAGAGCTGTAATATCTTCTCCTTCTTAATCTCAAACTGCCGTTCATATTCGTATTCTCCACACAGATCTCACTGTACTACAAAGTATGCGCTTAGTACCTCGCCTACATCTATAGACTCCTTTATCTTTCAGTCGTCTACCTTCCACCTGATTATGTTGTTGGGTTTTGCAGATGGGTGAAAGCTGTGACAAAGGCTAGAGGTAAAAAGCAGGCAAAAGGATGACAAATATTAGGAACAGGAGTGAAATATAAAGCTGGAGGGATGGAGATTAATGGAAGGTGGCAGTGTGAGGCCAAACAGGGGAGATCAAAGAGAGATGGGGGATGGAGTAGGAGGGGGTGTGGAGATGAGCATAATAATGGAAAGGAGCAAAGTGACAGGTGGTTGAAGAAAAGTGTGAACTGTGGGGGGGGGGGGGGGGGGGGTATGAGCAAGGGGGATTGAGGGGTTTTGCCTGAAATTTGAGAATTGACTGTTCATATCAATGGGATCATGGACTACCCAAGGAGAATATGAGGTGCTGTACTTCCCATTTGCTTTTGGGTTCATTCTGGCATTGGACGAGGCCAATGATTCAGAAATGGGAAGGGGATTTAAAATGGCTAGCTACCAGGAGCTCCAGCAGGTCTTGGTGAACAGAATGGATGTGTTCAGTGAAACTGGCACCTCGTGGTCTCACTGATGTAGAGGAAGCACTTTGGGAGCACCAAATGCAATAGACAAGGCAGGAAGAGGTGCAAATTAACCTCTGTATTACCTGGAAGAGTTGCTGGGGTCCCTGGCTTGAAATGGGAGAGGCAGTATACGGACAAGTGTTACATCGCCTATGGTTAAAGATTAAGATTAAGATTGAGGGGTTTCTTCACATTTAGCCTCATTTGTATTCACTTTAAACCTTTATCAGATGTATCCACTTGGTAAATCTCTCACATTTCATCTGAAGTCACAGCACATAGAGAATGCAGAGAGCAGATTTAATCCTACCTGTAGAATCCTAAATGCAGACCTGGCCTGAAGAAAGGCCTGAAAATAGTAAGATTAAATGAGAACTTACCAGTTTGAAGTTTGATCTTTATTTTATGAGGAGTTACGATGAGGGATTACGTGAAGAAGCCCGCCAGTCTGCATGCGCGTCAATCTTCAAAGCAGCGGTGTGAAATCACAGATAACAGTAGTTGAAGTAACATAGTAAGATTAGAGAAAACTAGAACTAGCAGATGACCTTTATGATACGAGGGTTGGGAGCGGAGGGCACGTAATCCCTCATCCTAACTCCTCATAAAATAAAGATCAAACTTCAAACTGATAAGTTCTCATTTAATCTTACTATTTTTACCATGAAGACTTTGAAGCCCTGTGATTTCATGCCATGGAACGAGTCCATGCGTCACACACTGTATCAGTTGACCAGGATGAGTGAGAATAATTAATGCATTCAAACATGGCATAGATAAAAATGTTGATGCTTTAATAATCAAAGAAAAATAATAGTGACACCTCTCACCCAGGGGGAAACTATAAAACAGAACCTAAAACAGAATTAGCAAAAGTCCCCGGTCTGGTGATTGGTTTGTTATAAAACCTTTGGTACGATAGTTCATTAGACCATCCCGCAGCTGCTAGAATGTGGTCGAGAGGGACATCCATATCCCTTGCTGCTGACGTAGAGGCAGCCCTGGTGGAATGAGGTTTAAAAATGTCAGTGTCCACCCCTGCATGTGCCAGAACCTGTTTTATCCATCTAGAAATGGTCTGCACTGTAACCTTCCTATGAAGTTTGATGTGGCTGATGAATAAGGATAATTCCGAGCCTCTGAGGCTCTTAGTGACCTTAATGTGTTGAAATATGTGAGCTACCACACATAACCGTTGGACTAAGGTGTAAGCCATAAAACTTAATTTGAACCCCAACATCCCTGGTCTGCTCTGTTGTGATGTTGTCAAAAGATGTTACCGTGCTGTCCAGTCTAAGTTTGTTTAACGTCTGGACCCGTTGCGCTGAGACCAGCACCATGAGCATGACTACCTTCAGTGTGAGATTAGACAGAGACAGAGATGAAGCTGGTGCCCACTGACGGAGCAGCATGAAAACCACGCTCACATCCCATATCTGTGAATATCTGGGCCTAGAGGGAGTTAAAAATGCCCTTCATAATCTGGTTATTAAGGGGTGAGATCTGACAGTGTAGTTCCCTGACCCTAGCCATAAGTAAAATGATAAAGCACTCCCAGCACTATTAATGGCACTATAACTGAGTTTCTGATCATAGAATAGTGTAGAAAGAAACTCCAAAACATCCGTAATGGAAGCCGTGTCGTACAAAATATTCGAGAGAGAGCAGTACACCTCCCATTTCCTTATATGAGTGATGTACTGTATCTGGGTGCTCTTGCTCCAGACTGCAGTGATCATATCTACCGTACAATCTGAAAGTCCGAACCCCAGGAATACTCTCCTCAGAATCTGCAAACCAATACATTTATTCGGTCATGAAGAGGGTGGCTTTCCCCTGTCACAGGATGTACCAGCAGATTTCTGCATTTGGGGGCAGCCATAAAAGGCTGTGCAGGAACCAATGCTGAGTAGGCCAGTCTGGTACTACCAATATGCCAGAGGTGGAGTCTTCCATTGATCTTGGCCAAGCATCGACTGATGAGGCAAACTGGGGGAAACACACACAAGAACTTTCCACCCCTGTGTAGCGAGAATGCATCTACGGCTACTATCCCTGAGTCTGGCTCCCATGAAACGTAATTTGGTAATACCAGAATACCTATTATGGTTCTCCATAATACCCGGGCTCAGATAGCTCCCTTCTTTGGGGCATATCTCTTTGGAGCAACCTCTCCATTAGGTGCTCCATGTGGGTCAGTCTCCCAAAAACACTGCCCATTGAAGGAGGAGAATCCTCCTGGCCCGACTCATCCGAGTCCAGGGCCCTGACAGACTTCCTGGGCTTTTCTCCCCTGCGGGGTAGCCACGGTGCTTTCTGTCGGCACCAAGTCTGTAGCCGCTGGCTCCTCTGCCAGCGACACTGAAGGCGAAATAGGCGGCCGCCCGCTACCCGCAGGCCCGTGTTCTTCAATAGCCGGCTTCAATGTGGCCCGCCTCTTCACCTTAGACATAGTCTCTGCAAAGTTCGAGTACTCTGTAAAGAGAGTAACCGAATCGGGAGCAACGACCTCAGATAAAGTATAAGCACTTACCTGAGCATTTTAAACTTACCGCTGGAAGGAGCGACGTGCCCGTCCAGTCAGTCGTTGCGCATATGTTAGACGTAATGACGCGCATGCGGACTGGCGGGCTTCTTCACAGATTCACTCGTGTGACTCCGAAGTAAAATGTCACCTATCCATGTTCTCCAGTTATGCTGCCTGACCCACTCTGTTACTCCAGTACTTTGTGTCTTTTTAAAAATCCAATCTGGTCTGATTTCATTACATGGTTTTATAGTCTTCGTCTAACTTTAAACCTATGTCCTGAGCACACACATTCATTTTTCTCACTTATCACTTTGTTTTTTGTTTTATTCTTTCTGTTTCTTTTACAACATGTGGGCAATGCAGAATGTAACCTTAAATCTGGAGACATAATGGGAAAACAAATGACTGTGACTCAGAGAGTTGGGGGCAGAGCAGAACTATGAAAATCCATTAATCTAAAATGACAGAGAATTGATATTCAAATCACTGGATGATCTCTGCATTTTTGATTTGTCTGATCTTTCATTTGATTTATGCATACCATCGCTGCACAATGACTTAATTACACAATGCACGTTTGGGTTCAATCCTATTTTTTCTCTCCGCTTGTGAAAAAGGCATTATATAACATTTGCAGCTCTAACTGAAGATATAGAAAGGCATTAGCACCCATATAATATTTGATAAAGAGTGGCATCAAGCAAACCCACTGACAGATCTATCACAGACCTCGCAAAGTATTTTGTATTCTATGCCATCTGCTTTTTGTTATGACAATGAACTGAGACAATAGACAATAGGTGCAGGAGTACGCTATTCGGCCTTTCGAGCCAGTACCACCATTCAATGTGATCATGGATGATCATCCACAATAAGTATCCCGTTCCTGCCTTCTCCCCGTATCCCTTGACTCTGCTATCTTTAAGAGCTCTATCTAACTCTTGAAAGCATCCAGAGAACCAGCCTCCACCGCCTTCTGAGGCAGAAAATTCCACAGCTTCACAATACTCTGTGAAGTATTTCCTCATCTCTGTTCTAAATGGCTTACCCCTTATTGTTAAACTGTGGCCCCTGGTTCTGGACTCCCCCAACATCGGGAACAAGTTTTCTGCCTCGAGCGTGTCTAAACTCTTAATAATCTTATATGTTTCAATAAGATCCCCTCTCATTCTCCTAAATTCCAGAGTATACAAGCCCAGCCACTCCTGTCAAAATATGACAGTCCCACCATCCCAGGAATTAACCCGGTGAACCTACACTGTACTCCCACAATAGCAAGAAAGTTATTTCTCAAATTTGGGGACAGAAACTGTGCACAATATTCCAGGTGTAGTCTCCCTGTAGTAGTGTACAACTGCAGAAGAACCACTTTGCTCCTATACTCAACTCCTCTTGTTATGAAGGCCAACATGCCATTCGCTTTCTTCAATGCCTGCTGTACCTGCATGCATACTTTCAGTGACTGATGAACAAGGACCCCCAGATCCTGTTGTACTTCCCTTTTTCAAAACTTGACACAATTTAGATAATAATATGCCTTCCTGTTTTTGCCACCAAAGTGGATAACCTCACATTTATCCACATTAAACTGCATCTGCCATGCATCTGTCCACTCACCCAACCTGTCCAAGTCACTCTGCATCCTCATAGTATCCTCCTCACAGTTCACTGCCACCCAGCTTTGTGTCATCTGCAAATTTGCTAATGTTACTTTTAATCCCTTCATCTAAATCATTAATATATATTGTAAATAGCTGCTGTCCCAGCACCGAGCCTTGCGGTACCCCACTAGTCACTGCCTGCCATTCTGAAAGGGACCCGTTAACCCCTACACTTTGTTTCCTGTCTGCCAACCAATTTTCAATCCATGTCAGCACCCAACCCCCAATACCATGTGCTCTAATATTGCCCAATAATCTCATATGTGGGACCTTATCAAATGCTTTCTGAACGTCCAGGTACACTACATCCACTGGGTCTCCCGTGTCCATTTTCCCAGTTACATCCTCAAAAAATTGAGGGTTGACTCCAGCATCTTCCCCACCACCGAAGTTAGGCTAACTGGTCTATAATGTCCTGTTTTCTCTCTCCCGCCTTTCTTAAAAAGTGGGATAACATTAACTACCCTCCAATCCACAGGAACGGATCCTGATGTATAGAACATTGGAAAATGATCACCAATGCATCAACAATTTCTGGAGCCACTTCCTTAAGTACCCTGGGATGCAGACCTTCAGGCCGTTGGGATTTATCAATCTTCGGTCCCATTAGTCTACCAAACACCATTTATGCCTAATGTGAATTTCCTTCAGTTCCTCTGTCACCCTAGATCTTCTGGGCACTAGTACATCAGGGAGATTGTTTGTGTCTTCCTTAGTGAAGATGGATCCAAAGTACCTGTTCAACTCGTCTGCCATTTCCTTGTCCCCCATAATAAATTCACCCTTTTCAGTCTTCAAAGGTCCAATTTTGGCCTTAGCTACCCTTTTCCTCTTCACATACCTAAAGAAGCTTATACTGTCCTCTTTATATTCTTGGCTAGTTTTGGATTTGTGGCAAATCATTCCCTCCATTTAGTATTTTGAGAGTGTGACGTTTTCTGTAAGTACCAGCAGGTCTGTGATGCATTCTTTGAGGGAGTATTTGTGTCAACGTGATGTTGCATTACCTGTATTGTTTGCAGGCACTGTTTCATCTGCAATAGGCTATTATTTTGTGGTGCCAGTCACAGTTCAGTGATTACATTTTAACTTACGAGTAGGTTGATCAAGGGATCTGAACTCAAACCCAGCTCAATGCAGTACTGACGTTACAATACATGACTGGAGGTGAAGCCTTTCAGAATGTGGTGTGAATGGAATTACTTCAATTAATGTTCTTGATGCTATTCTGTTCCCAGGCAAATGTTGCCAGATGTGTTTCATAAAAGCCCTGTCCCACTGTACGAGTTCATTCAAGAGTTCTCCCGATGCTGCCCTTATTCGAACTCTGAGATTTACGGTAATGGCCGCTTGTAAGTACTTGGGGTTCTCGTGAACATTTTTCAACATGTTGAAAAATCTTCACGAGTCTGCCCAAGCTTACCACATTTCCTGAGTACCAGCCGTTAGCGTTACGAGCCACTAGAAGACGTCCCCGAGCTCCGATGTACTCGCTAAGTTCATTCTATGTGTTTACCACGAGTTTGATTTTTTTTAAAACTCAGGAGAGCACTTGAATGAACTCGTACAGTGGGACAGGGCTTACGACATAAAGGGTTTTGGTATCTTTACCAGCTTGCTGCTTTTGTTCATGTTGCAATGGTGTGATCGGAGAGCTAGTGCATCAGCATTAGGACACTTCAGGGGGCATGGGGTAAAGAGAGGGGTACAGAGAAGGCAGAGTCTGAGGTACATGGCAATAAGTAGGGGAGTCTGAAGAATGATAGTAGGGTGGAAGGTTTAAATGTAGGGACCAGTGGTCTTCATGAGTGAGGGAGAATATGCAGCACATTTGATTTTGCTGGAATTGCCTGTGGAAACTGCCTGGCTTTCTAAGTAACCATCTCTTACTCTGAAGCACTATCCAATATAGCTGTGTAGGAAGGAACAGCAGATGCAGGCATAAACCGAAGATAGACACAAAAAGCTGGAGTAACTCAGCGGGACAGGCAGCATCTCTGGAAATAAGAAATGGGTGACATTTTGGGTCGAGTCCCTTCTTCAGACTGATGGGTGACGTTTCAGTTCTTCTGCTGTTGTATAGGGCTCTGGTGAGACCACATCTGGAGTATTGTGTACAGTTTTGGTCTCCTAAGTTGAGGAAGGACATTCTTGTGATTGTGGCAGTGCAGCGTAGGCTCACGAGATTGATCCCTGGGATGGCGAGACTGTCATATGAGGAAAGATTGAAAAGACTAGGCTTGTATTCACTGGAGTTTAGAAGGATGAGGGGGATCTCATAGAAACATATAAAATTATAAAAGGACTGGACAAGCTAGATGCAGGAAAAATGTTCCCAATGTTGGGCGAGTCTCAGACTAAAGGGGAGGTAATTTAAGACTGAGGTGAGAAAAAAAATGTTCACCCAGAGAGTTGTGAATTTATGGAATTCCCTGCCACAGAGGGCAGTGGAGGCCAAGTCACTGGATGGATTTAAGAGAGAGTTTGAGAGAGCTCTAGGGGCTAGCGGAGTCAAGGGATATGGGGGGAAGGCAGGCATGGGTTATTTATAGGGGACGATCAGCCATGATCACAATGAATGGCGGTGCTGGAACGAAGGGCCGAATGGCCTCTTCCAGCACCTATTTTCTATGTCAATGTTTTCTATGTAAGACAGTTATGTAAGACTCATAACTGAAACTCTCCATCCCATTCTATATTCTGGTGAAGCACTTCTCCACCTTCTCCAGTGAAACAGATCCTTCCTACAATGTAGAACATTTCCCTTTCTCTCAACTTCTGAGGTTTTTAATTTGACTTTGGATTTATCCCTTTCACTCTGTTCCGGTAATCATTTGTCAGATTCAGTTGTGAAAATGTTAGGCATTGTAATAGTAAGATTAAATGAGAACTTACCAGCTTGAAGTTTGATCGTTATTTTATGAGGAGTTACGATGAGCAATAACGCGAAGAAGGCCGTCCGCACAAAAGTGCGTCAATCTTCAAAGCAGTGATGTGAAATCACAGAAAAGAGTTGTTGAACTAAAATAGTAAGATTAGAGTTGACTAGAACTTACAGAAAGATCATGATGTTACGAGGGTTGGGAGCGGAGGGCACGTAATCACTCATCGTAACTCCTCATAAAATAACGATCAAACTTCAAACTGGTAAGTTCTCGTTTAATCTTACTATTTTACTACGGAGTCACGTGAGTGACTACGTAAAGATTTTGAAGCTCTGTGATTTCATGCCATGGAAAAAGTGAGTCCACACAAGCACGACTGCATCAGTTGACCACAGATTAGGGAAACATTCAGAATGCATACATACATGACATGGATTTAAAAACATGCTGATGCTGATAAATGAACAAACAATAATAACAGTAACCTCTCTCATCCGAGGGGAAACTATAAAATAGAATCTAAAATAGAGTTGGCAAATACCCCTGGTCTGGCAATGGGTTAAAATAAAATGTTGGATACCTCGTTCGTTAGACCATCCTGCAGTTGACAGGATGTGGTCCAGAGGACCGCACATAACCTTTGCTGCTGGTGTTGTAGCAGCCCTGGTGGAGTGAGATTAGAAATCAGTATCTACTCCTGTATAAGCCAAACCTCGCATAACCACCTGGAGATGGTCTGAACTAATATCAGAACCTCTAAGGCTCTAGATGACCTTGACGTAATGTTGTAAATGTGTGACCACATGTAACCGGAAGGCATTGCAGAGGGTGGTGAAAATTGCCCAACGCATCACCGGTTCCTCGCTCCCCTCCATTGAGTCTGTCCAAAGCAAGCGTTGTCTGCGGAGGGCGCTCAGCATCGCCAAGGACATCTCTCACCCCAACCATGGACTGTTTACCCTCCTACCATCCGGGAGGCGCTACAGGTCTCTCCGTTGCCGAACCAGCAGGTCCAGGAACAGCTTCTTTCTGGCGGCTGTCACGCTACTCAACAACGTACCTCGGTGACTGCCAATCACCCCCCCCCCCCCCCCGGACACTTATGATTATTTATTCAAATCATTTGCTGTGTCGCTCTTCCAGGGAGATGCTAAATGCATTTCGTTGTCTCTGTACTGTACACTGACAATGACAATTAAAATTGAATCTGAATCTGAATCTGAACCGACGGTGCATGGGGTATGTAAACATGAATTTTGATATTGCATGTGTAACAATCCTGTCCATTCGCAATTTTTCTAATGACTGGACCCGTGCGCTGAGGGCAGCGCCAGGGAATAACTTACCCATGAGAGCTGAACCAAAGATAGAGATATAGCTGGAGCCCCATGGTGAATAAATGTTAACACAATGTCAATATCCCATACTTCCATGTACGTGGGTCTGGAAGAACTTGTGTTAATGATATCCTAAATACTGGACACCAGAAGGTGAAACCCGAGAGAGCGGGTCCCACTTGCTGCAGCAACTATGATGAGAAGCACGTTGGGTACAGTTAATGGGACTATAACTTAATTTATTGTCAAAGACCCATAGAATATGAACTCTAAGATGTCAGTCCCCATGCCGTATTATATGTAACATAACACTTAAACAGAAAAATGCTTCCCAACTCCTGAAGCGGCAAAGTCCTGCTTTTTTGGTGCTATCCCTGCACTCTGCAGTGAGACATACATGGATCAGTCTGACAGCCCGAGCCGCAGGAACGGTCTTCTCAGATTCTGTAAAGCAATGAATTGATTATTCGTGTAGAGGCTGGTTCCCCGAATCCCAGGCTGAACCAGCAAAGTTTTATGTTTAGAACCCCATATAGTGTTCTATTATTATTCCCAACATTTGCGGGAAACCATGGCTCTGTAAGCCAGTCAGACAGTACGAGAACCCTGAACCGACTGATGAGGCAAAATGGAGAAACCACATAAAAGAACATTCCTCCCCCATGTAGCAAGAATGAGTCTGCATGCTGGAGAATTGGGTGGCTGATTTGGAGCAGTGCACATGGATGAATGACATCATAGTCACCGGGCTGGAGACTAAACCCCGGTCAGACGCCCGGGGGGTGACAACGAGGAATGGTGGGGAACTCAATGAGTTGGACTCAAATTCTGTGGAGCAACAGGTAACTGCTTTCCCCTAGTCTAAGGGAATTGAATTGGGCAATAACAACATCGAGGCATGTCACCCTCTCTCTCTAAAAAACAAGAGTGACAAACCGGCCATAATAATAAGGTTTGTGAACAGAAAGCATAAAACCGCATTGCTAAGGCAAGGTAAATAACTAAAGGGATCTGATGTCTACTTGAATGAACATCTGACAAAAAAGAATGCAGACATTGCCAGAAAGGCATGCTTCTTGAGAAAGCAGAGGAAGATTCACTCGACGGGGATGGCAAACTGCAAAGTCTTCATAAAACTGAACAGAACACCTGAAGAGGCTAAAGTGCTGGTCATCAGAGACATGCAGGAATTGGACAAATTCCAGTGAGACCAAAAGTACAACACAGCAATGTAATGGATAAACGAGGGACTAAATAAATACACTCCATGGCAAGTTCCATCAGGTGATAATGATGAACAACAAACAACAAGGATGACAGAATATGATAAACTGGGTTTGAAAACTTTTGAATATCATCATCATCGGCGGTCACTCGAAACAAGTACGACTGTCCTCTCTTCTCCATAGGATCGTCTACTTGTGGGTCTGCAGATGTCTGTAGAAGCCGATCCACATACCTTGGTGCAACGTGGGCAGTGGAGACTGGCAGTGGTTGGTAGTCGTCGAGCCCCCTTCTCTCGCTCTCCTTACGGTGCCGTCACTTTGTCTCTGCGACACGGCGTAGTTCCATTTTGTGACGTGCAGCTCCTTCCTGCACGGATTTCCTCCAGGAGCGCCTGTCCAGTGCAATGTGTTCCCAGCTGCTCGATGTGATGTGGAATTTCTTCAAAATGTTCTTGATATTGTCCTTGAAGCATTTCTTTGGCCTGCCGGGGGCTCACTGACCTTGAATTGAGAGTACAGGATTTGTTTAGCGAGACGTGTGTTGGACATGCGGATGACATGGCCAGTCCATCGAAGTTGGTGCTGCATTACTGTGGTGGTGATGCTGGTCATGTTGGCTTCCTCCAAAACGCTGATGTTGGTGCATTTGTTCTCCCAGCTGATCCTCAGAATCTTTCGTCAAGATCTTTGATGGTATTGTTCCAGGGCTCTCAGGTGCCTGCTGTAGGTGGTCCATGACTCGGCTCCATACAACAGGGTGGAGAGGACAATGACTCTGTAGATCAGTAGTTTTGTTTGAGCCTTTAGCTCTCGGTCATCAAAGACTATTTTCCTGAGTCTGGCGTAGTCTCCGCTGGAACAACTCAGACGATGGTTGACCTCAGAGTTGATGTCAGCTTTTGAGGAAAGAATGCTGCAAAGGTAGGGGAAGTGGTCAATGTTTTCAGACTCTGAGAAGGATGGTATTTGTCGGAATGTTATCTGGGCATTGATAGGCGTTGGTGGTAACTCTCTTGTACGCGAGAACAGCTGCCAAACACCTCAGCACCTGGTTGTGTCGCCAGGTGTATCTGCCTTGTGTTAGGCTGGTCTTACAACCAACCAGGATGTGCTTGAGGTTTGCTGGAACTGCACACAGGGAGAAGGCTGGATCCTCTCCCAGCCAAAGATTTAGGTTTGTAGGAGAGGGAAGGACATCATATGTGGCTCTGATAATGAAGCTCGACTTATTTGACTCCATGGTCCACAGCTTTCTCCATGTGATCTTCCTCCTCTCAACGCCATCCCACGTCATCCAGCGGCCTTGTTTGGCTTGGGATATGGCTTTGGCACACCTGGCTGCTTCTTCCTGGTGGTGCACCTCCTCCACCACCAGGTGCTGACGTTCAGCTGGAGTAGCCTTTTGCCAGGTAGGGTTCATTGCTCCCGGGCCAAAGCCCCCTCGGCCTTGTTGGACATGGCCCACTATGTCCCGGTGTTGGAGGGCAGATTTTGCGTCCAGTACCACTGCTGCTGGAGTCCTCCCTGTTGCTAGGGTTGGAGCAACACCTCTCATTATTGGGTCCCGGGATTCTGTTAGTGTCATGTCCAGCCTCACTTTGTCACATTTGTACTTCTCCACCAGGCTTGAGACTGGCAGTGAGAGGGCTCCATTCCCATAGAGCCCTATGCTGCTGAGGCATCTCGGTAGCCCAAGCCACTTCCTCCCTTGTGAGTTCACCAGTCTCTCCAGCTAGTTGGCATGGGATAAAGTGACCTCGTAGATGATGATTGGCCACATGAGTCGGGGCAGTAGACCGAATTGCAGGCACCAAAGCTTCAGCTTCCCTGGGAGAGCAGTGTTGTTGATTTGCTTGAGGCCACTGATTGTATCCTGCCTGAGTTGTTCCACCTGCTCTGCATCCTTGAGGTGTGCGGTGTACCATCGCCCGAGGCGTTTGACCGGCTTCTCCAGGACAGTTGGTATTGTCTCGTTATTGACGCGGAACCTTTCATCAGTGAGCCGGCCTTTGACGATGGAAATACTGCAGGATTTGCTGGGTTTAATCTCCATTCGTGCCCATTTAACCATATAACCATATAACAATTACAGCACGGAAACAGGCCATCTCAGCCCTTCAAGCCTGTGCCGAACAACTTTTTTTCCCTTAGTCCCACCTGCCTGCACTCATACCATAACCCTCCATACCCTTCTCATCCATATGCCTATCCAATTTATTTTTAAATTATACCAACGAACCTGCCGCCACCACTTCCACTGGAAGCTCATTCCACACCGCTACCACTCTCTGAGTAAAGAAGTTCCCCCTCATGTTACCCCTAAACCTCTGTCCCTTAATTCTAAAGTCATGTCCTCTTGTTTGAATCTTCCCTATTCTCAAAGGGAAAAGCTTGTCCACATCAACTCTGTCTATCCCTCTCATCATTTTAAAGACCTCTATCAAGTTCCCCCTTAACCTTCTGCGCTCCAGAGAATAAAGACCTAACTTATTCAACCTATCTCTGTAACTTAGCTGTTGAAACCCAGGCAACATTCTAGTAAATCTCCTCTGTACCCTCTCTATTTTGTTAACATCCTTCCTATAATTGGGCGACCAAAATTGTACACCATACTCCAGATTTGGACTCACCAATGCCTTGTACAATTTTAACATTACATCCCAGCTTCTATACTCAATGCTCTGATTTATAAAGGCTAGCATACCAAAAGCTTTCTTTACCACCCTATCTATATGAGATTCCACCTTCATGGAACTATGCACAGTTATTCCCAGATCCCTCTGTTCAACTGTATTCTTCAATTCCTAGATCCCTCTGTTCCACAAATTCCCTACCATTTACCATGTACGTCCTATTTTGATTTGTCCTGCCAAGGTGTAGCACCTCTCATTTATCAGCATTAAACTCCATCTGCCATCTTTCAGCCCATTTTTCCAACTGGCCTAAATCACTCTGTAGACTTTGGAAATCCTCTTCATTATCCACAACACCCCCTATCTTGGTATCATCTGCATACTTACTAATCCAATTTACCACCCCATCATCCAGATCATTGATGTACATGACAAACAACAAAGGACCCAACACAGATCCCTGAGGCACCCCACTAGTCACCTGCCTCCAACCTGACAAACAGCCATCCACCATTACCCTCTGACTTCTCCCATTCAGCCACTGTTGAATCCATCTTGCTATTCCTGCATTTATACCCAACAGTTGAACCTTCTTAACCAACCTTCCATGAGGAACCTTGTCAAAGGCCTTACTGAAGTCCATATAGACAACATCCACTGCTTTACCCTCGTCAATTTCCCTAGTAACCTCTTCAAAACATTCAAGAAGGTTTGTCAAACATGACCTTCCAGGCACAAATCCATGTTGACTGTTCCTAATTAGACCCTGTTTATCCAGATGCTTATATATATTATCTCTAAGTATCTTTTCCATTAATTTGCCCACCACTGAAGTCAAACTAACCGGTCTATAATTGCTAGGTTTACTCTTAGAGCCCTTTTTAAACAATGGAACAACATGCGCAGTATGGCAATCCTCGGGGACTATTCCCGTTTCTAATGACATTTGAAATATTTCTGTCATAGCCCCGGCTATTTCTACACTAACTTTCCTCAATGTCCTAGGGAATATCCTGTCAGGACCTGCAGACTTATCCACTTTTATATTTTTCAAAAGTGTCAGTACTTCTTTTACTTTGAAACTCATAGTATCCATAGCTGCTCTACTAGTTTCCCTTACCTCACATAATTCAATATCCTTCTCCTTGGTGAATACCGCAGAAAAGAAATTGTTCAATATCTCCCCCACCTCTTTTGGCTCTGCAGATAGCTGTCCACTCGGTTTCTCCAATGGTCCAATTTTATCCCTTGTTATCCTTTTACTATTAATATAGCTGTAGAAACCCTTTGGATTTACTTTCACCTTACTTGCCAAAGCAGCCTCATATCTTCTTTTAGCTTTTCTAATTTCTTTCTTAAGATTCTTTTTACATTCCTTAGACTCCTCAAGCACCTCATTTACTTCATGCTGCCTATAATTATTGTAGATCTCCCTCTTTTTCCGAACAAGATGTCCAATTTCCCTTGAAAACCAGGGCTCTTTCCAATTTTTACTGGTTCCTTTCATTCGAACAGGAACATAAAGATTCTGTTCTCTTAAAATTTCCCCTTTAAATGTCCTCCATTTCTCTTCTACATCTTTCCCATAAAACAAAATGTCCCAGTTCACTCCTTTTAAATCATCTCGCATCTCGTTAAAGTTAGCCTTTCTCCAATCAAAAATCTCAACCCTAGGCCCAGTTCTGTCATTTGATGTTTTCCTGGAGTTTATCCACTCTACAAGCGTTCCCCTCCGACCACCCATCGTCATGCTCGAATGATGAGCTCCATTGCCATGGTGCAAACCAGAGGAGAAATGGTACAGCCTGCCATTAAGGTGCTGCCAGGCGGTGGTCTTATCCTGTGTTGTGACGCAGAACTGGAGGTCCTGGAAGTAAGCTTTTACCAGCTTTGTGATGACCTCTGTGACCTGGAAGAAATTAAAAGACTGTGTTCTCCACCTCCTTCCATGTAGGAGGCCTTATGTCCATCTGGTGCTCAGGTGGGTGGATAGGTAGCATGTCATCTGGAATGGTGACTGGCTCATGCCTCTGGTTGTCAGAGTACGTCTTCCTCAGGTGCTCCACCAGTTCCCATACAGGTACTCTCAGGGTTCCGCTCTTCTCCTTGACAAAGAGGCTTTTGACAAACTTATACGGATCTCTGTAGAAACTTGTCCTCGCCCGTTCTTTCTTCTTGTGTTGCTTTCTCACGCATTCTGCTCTTCGCAGGATTGCCAGGAGCTGCTTTATTTCAGCCTGCAGCGCCTCGAGTCCTTTCCATTCTGCCTCAGTGGTCTTCCTCCACATAGAGAAAGAATATATGTCAATTCAAGAAACCATTCAATATAATAGATGTATCAGAGATTTGGATCAGCCCTGAGAAGGATGTGGACTTTGAATTGATTGGATATGAATTGAATTATATGAACAGGAAGAACAAGAATGGAGGGGGCTTGGCTTTGTACGTGGATAAAAACTTCAAATATAAGGTGGTGATAGCGTGACAACAGCAGGTGATAATGTACTAGAATGTATCACAATAGAAATCTGCATGGATAAGAAGAAAAATGTAATCGTGACCTGCATATATAAAGCACTGGGATCTAATATTGAAATATTTGGTAAAACAATTCAAAAGGTTATGTTAATCTGGTGGGATTTCAACATGGATCTGTTAAACCCAAATAAGCATAAAATGACAGAGTTTTTAATGCAATGTATAGTTTGAGCTTATATGCAAAAAATGACTAGACCTAGCAGAATTACATCTCACTGTGCCACGCTAATAGATAATAGATTCGCAGGCAGAGATGCTGCCTGTCCCGCTGAGTTACACCAGCATTTTGTGTCTATCTTAAACCAGCATCTGTCGTTCCTTCCTGCATACTTCTTACATTGGTGTCTGCTTTAAAATGATGGTGTGGTGGATCCAGCATGTTCATTGTGGGGAGAATGGAAATGGGATTGGAGTAGGTTAATGGAAATGGATGCTTGAACGTCAGTGTAGATTTGATGGGCTATATCACCAGTTTCCATTTTATTTGACTCTATGGCTCTAACTCAGAACATAAATTGCTGGAACTCTTCAGCAGGACTGGTGGGAGACTGGTGACTAAATGTAGAGCACATGGTATTGGGGGTAGGGTGTTGACGTGGATAGAAAATTGGTTGGCAGACCGGAAGCAAAGGGTAGGAGTGAACGGGTCCTTTTCAGAATGGCAGGCAGTGGCGAGTGGAGTGCCGCAAGGCTCGGTGTTGGGGCCGCAACTGTTTACCATATATATTAATGATTTGGAAGAGGGAATTAGGAGCAACACTAGCAAGTTTGCGGATGACACAAAGCTGGGTGGCAGTGTGAACTGTGAAAAGGATGTTAGGAGGTTGCAGGGTGACCTGGACAGGTTGAGTGAGTGGGCAGATGCATGGCAGATGCAGTATAATATAGATAAATGTGAGGCCATCCACATTGGTGACAAATACAAGGGGGCAGATTATTATCTCAATGGGGTTATGTTATGTTAGGCAGCGAGACCTGGGTGTCCTTGTACACCAGTCACTGAAAGTTGGCGTGCAGGTACAACAGGCAGTGAAGAAAGCTAATGGAATGTTTGCCTTCATAACAAGAGGATTTCAGTATAGGAGTAAAGAGGTTCTTCGGCAGTTTTATAGGGCTCTGGTAAGACCACATCTGGAGTATTGTGTACAGTTTTTGTCTCCTAATTAGACAATAGACAATAGACAATAGGTGCAGGAGTAGGCCATTCGGCCCTTCGAGCCAGCACCATATCCCCTGACTCCACTAAGAGCCCTATCCAGCTCTCTCTTGAAAACATCCAGAGAACCTGCCTCCATCGCCTTCTGAGGCAGAGAATTCCACACACACAATTTTCTGTGAGAAAAGTGTTTCCTCGGGGAATTTGAGGAAGCACATCCTTGTGATTGAGGCAGTGCAGCGTAGGTTCACGAGATTGATCCCTGGGATGGCAGGACTGCCATGTGAGGAAAGATTGAAAAGACTATGCTTGTATTCACTGGAGTTTAGAAGGATGAGGGGGGATCTTATAGAAACATATAAAATTATAAAAGGACTGGACAAGCTAGATGCAGGAAAAATGTTCCCAATGTTGGGTGAATCCAGAACCAGGGACCACAGTCTTAGAATAAAGCGGAGGCCATTTAAGACTGAGGTGAGAAAAAACATTTTCACCCAGAGAGTTGTGAATTTGTGGAATTCCCTGCCACAGAGGGCAGTGGAGGCCAAGTCACTGGATGCATTTAAGGCAGAGTTAGATAGAGCTCTAGGGACTAATGGAATCAACGGATACGGGGAGAAGGCAGGTACGGATTATTGATTGGGGACGATCAGCCATGATCACAATGAATGGCTCGAGGGGCTGAATGACCTCTTCCTGCACCTATTTTCTATGTTTCTATGTTTTTTTTTGTTTCTAGGACAGGTAGCATCTGTGGAGGGAAGGATAGTGAATGTTTTAGGTCAACCATGAAATATCTTTGTCCCAGTATGATTGCCAAGGTTAGTAGCTTTGCCAAATACCAGTTCTGGACTTGAGTCAAACATTACTGAAGATGCTCATATAAATCATGAGAAGTATAGATCTGGTAGATTTACAGAGTCTCTTGCCCAGAATAGGGGAATCGAGGACTAGAGGAGATGGGTTCAAAGTGAAGGGGAAAAGATTTAATAGTAATCTGAGGAGTAACTTTTTCACACAAAGAGTGGTGGGTGTATGGGGCAAGCTGCCAGAGGAGGTAGTTGAGGCTGGGACTATCCCAATGTTTAAGAAACATGGACAGGTGCATGGAAAGTTTGGAGGGATATGGACCAAGAGCAGGCAGGTGGGACTAATGTAGCTGAGATGTTGGCCGATACGGGCAGGCTGGGCTGAAGCGCCTGTTTCCACACTATCACTCTATGAAGGGCCTGTTTCCACAATATATCACTCTATGACTGTATGACACTGTATGATGATGTAAGCTTACGAATAACAGCATTCAAATCCTAAAATGGTGAATCAAGTTCGGGTCTGTCAACAATGTCCTGTGAGACTGTGCAAAATATTGCACATATGTCACGGAAGGTGAACCAAACTCTCACAGGCATCAGCATCTTCACAAACTGCTGTGTTTTAATATTTAAAATCCATGTTAAATAGCCAGTTGTAAAGTTCACTAACTAAGCAAATTAATTATTTTTCAGCTCCTTTTGAAGGTTCTTGAGGGGAATAAAAGTACAAAACATTGTCCACCCAGTTTACACAAGTTGGATAGAGAAAAATAGTAATACCCCATTTACAGGGATTTCTTAGAGAACTGTTTTCCCTGGGAAATTTGTTTCCTTGCATTTATAAAACAATGTCACTAACATCGTGTTTGCAAAATATAATTTCATGGCAAACGTTCAAGGGAAAAATATATGCATATTCAATTTCATTCAACTACGACAATGTATTACATAGTTCCAGTCACAAAATTATACACAAGACAGGCACAAAATGCTGGAGTAACTCAGCGGGTCAAGCAGCATCTCTGGAGAAAAGTGATAGGTGACGTTTCGGGTCAAGACCCTTCTTCAGTCTGTGTCTATCTTCAGTGTAGACCAGCATCTGCAGCTCCTTCCTACACTTATTAAATGATACAATTACATATTGAGCTAGCTCCTTTTTCTGATGAGGGCTACCATAGGTTACATGAAAAGTTCCACAGCATGTACCTCTGGAGCTGAGGTTGTGCAAATCTTGGTCATGGGTGATTCCCTCTGATAGATCACCAACTGCATTATTTTGCATTAAAAAAGCTGATTTATGTAATTACATACTGCAATTGTCAAAGCCTTTGTTACCATAGGAAGAAGCACTTAGAAACATAGAAACATAAAATAGGTGCAGGAGTAGGCCATTCAGCCCTTTGGGCCAGCACCACCATTCAATATGATCACGGCTGATCATCCAAAATCAGGACCCCATTCCTGCTTTTTACCCATATCACTTGATTCCATTAGCCCTAAGAGCTAAATCTAACAGCTAAAGCTATACCTAGGAGCTATTTACAATAAACATCAATGATTTGGATGAAGGGATTCAAAGTAACATCAGCAAATTTGCATATGACACAAAGCTGGGTGGTAGTGTGAACTGTGAGGAGGATGCTATGAGAATGCAGGGTGACTTGGACAGGTTGGGGGAGTGAAGTTCCCTGGCAGATGAAGTTTAATGCGGAAAAATGTGAGGTTATCCACTTTGGTAGCAAAAACAGGAATGCAGATTACTATCTAAATGGCATTAAGTAGGGAAAATGGGAAATACAACGGGATCTGGGGGTCCTTGTACATCAGTCATGTAAAGTAAGCATGCAGGTACAGCAGGCAGTGAAGAAAGCCAATGGCATGTTGACCTTTATAATAAGAGGAATCGAATATAGGAGCAAAGAGGTCCTTCTGCAGTTGTGCAGAGCTCTAGTGAGACCACACCTGCAGTATTGTGTGCAGTTTTGGTCCCCTAATTTGAGGAAGGACATTCTTGCCCTTGAGGGAGTGCAGCACAGGTTTACAAGGTTAATTCCCAGGATGGCGGGACTGCCATATGCTGAGAGAATGGAGTGGCTGGGCTTGTACACTCTGGAGTTTAGAAGGATGAGAGGGAATCTCATTGAAACATGCAAGATTGTTAAGGGCTTGGACACACTAGAGGCAGGAAACATCTTCCCGATGTTGGGGGAAGTCCAGAACCAAGGGCCACAGTTTAAGAATAAGGAGTAAGCCATTTAGAACGGAGATGAGGAAACATTTTTTCTTACAGAGAGTGATGAGCCTGTGGAATTCTCTGCCTCAGAGGATGGTGGAGACAGGTTCTCTGGATGCTTTCAAGAGAGAGCTAAATAGGGCTCTTAAAAATAGCGGAGTCTGGGGATATGGGGAGAAGGAAGGAATGGGGTACTGATTGGGGATGATCAGGCATGATCACATTGAATGGCGGTGCTGGCTCGAAGGGCCAAATGACCTACTCCTGCACCTACTGTCTTTTGTCTATTGTCTAACTCCCTTTTAAATACATCCAGTGAATTGGCCTCCATTGCCATCTGTGGCAGAGAATTCCACAGATTCACAACTCTCAGGCAGAAAATGTTTTCCTCATCTCAGTCCTGAATGGCCTACCCTTTAATTTAAACTGTCACCCCTGGTTCTGGACTTCCCCTAACATGGGGAACATTTTTCCTGCACTTGGTGTTAAATAGCTGAGGAGTAGTTGATTTGTTCCAATTTGGTTTTTATTCATTTAATGTTGTACTTGTTGATATTGTGACTGTATCACCTGTCTTGTTAAGATCCATTGTGATGCAGGAAGAGATTCTCCCAGGGATTTGACCATCTGGCTGGCCATCCATAGAGGAATCAGCACGTGAGCTTATGCCGCTAACTCTCTTGTCCTGTCAAACACCATTGGTTGCTGCTGTTCTAATGTTATTCTCCTTGAGACGGAACCGAATCAGGATGAATTCAGATAAATCAATCCCTGTGATTTATTCTCAGTGATGCATGCTGCAGGTAACAAATATTATAAATACTTGGGTTTCTGAACTTACACTCTAACCCGCTGAGTCCATGATGTGGGGAATTTTGAAAATGATCAGGAAGGTTAGGAGTTTACAATTTGTATAACCCAAGAGCTCACATTCTGAGGAAGCAGGATGGGGAAAATGGCCAATGTATGAGGCAATAAATAGATCAATCATGGTGTTAGATTAGGTTCCACAGCACAGCTCGTTCTGTGAAATTAAACATGGGGATTGTTCTAAGTAGCAGGGAACACAAGGTTAAAGATAACTATGGGGAAAGCTAAAGATGACAGGATATAGAGACATTGATCAATGATGAATTATTTACAAAATGTAGAATCCACAAGTAACCATTATGTAACCTCAGTGCCCTCCTCCCAGGCCAGCTGCATGAATAGATGGTGTCGAATCAACAGAGGTGATGAACCCTCATTGGTGAATTTGCACCCCAAAAGACCACACGGGATGGTTGTGATATCCAACCGCACCTCCCCCCAGAAGGCAAAGAGGGGGGAGGAGGAGCTCATCAGGATGAAGGGCGGGACGTTGGAGAGCATTATCCATTGCATGATGGGCCCAGTGGGTCCACTGGCAGGAATGTCCCACCCACTGAGACCCCCTTACTCAGGGCCAGGGACACTGTCTGCTCATCTTCTGGAAGAACACAGCCTTTCCTGACATCATTGACGCTGCAACAATGGCTAAAGGGCCAACAACTCCAGCCATGGCCTTTACACACCCATTGATGCTCGCACAGCGTTTAACTATACTCCTGAAGATCAGCAGTCTAAATGGCGACAAGATTACAGGAGTGGATGAAGTGACAGCTGCACTAAACACCCATGCAAGATTGATTGGCCCACTTTATGGTCACAAAACTGTGTGAACAGTACCAAGTACCTTTCTGCAGATCGGAGCACTGGTGAGATAGAGAACAGTGGGTGTAGTCCAGGAATGCAGGAATGTGCCTCATCAATGGTGACCCTGCAGCTCAGAAGAGGACTCTGCAGCAAGTCTAGTCTGGACCCCATGAAGGTGCGACATGCCACTGAACCTTACAGTACCTGGCTGATCTTGACAAATTGAAATGGGGTGGGGAAGGGAGTTCACCAACGGAAACAACAAAAAGTCAACTCCATCAGCTTCCTACAGACGCGCAGTGTCACCCTCATGATCCTGTTTCCGTCACCGCCTCCGTACAACCTTTCCCAACCTCCTCCAAAAAAAATCAGTCACTATCCTCGTAAAACAAATCTCCTGAAGCGATAGGCAGTCCACTCTAGTGCCAAATCGCAAAAGCTGTCTGCAAATAAATCTCTCCTGTTCTCAGCTTCAACCTTCAGTTTTAATTTTATTTCTGTACAGTGAGAGATCAGTGAAAGAGATCCTCTCTGCATGAGGCTGCATCTGGAGTATTGCATACAGTTCTGGTCGCCCCATCAGAGGAATGATGTCGAGGCTTTGGAGAGGATGCAGGGAGGGACTACAAAATACAAGATACAAGATACATTTATTTGTCACGTGTTAGTGACACAGTGAAATGTGATCACCACACAGCCATGCACTATAATAAGGAACACAGCACACGATAGATTTAAACATAAAACATCCCCACACAGCAGAATCAAAAAATTCCCATTGTGAGGGAACGCACCAAAGTCAGTCTCTTCCTCAATGTTCACCCGTGGTCGGGGCCTCTGGAGCCCTCCGCAATCGCCGCTACGGGACTGGAGGTCGACTTCAGCAGCTTGGAATCGGCCGGTTCCTTCCGGAGTCCGCAGCTCCCGACGTCCCAGGCTGCGCCGGGCGGAGATTCCCACTAGCGGCCCTCGGCAAAGGGCCCCAGGACTCTGCGATTACGGTCAACGCCGCCCGCGTTGGCAGCTCCTCGACCCATAGCTCCACAATGTCGATGCTTCATGCCCAATGCTCCGGAGCTCAAAAACGGCGACCCGGGTAGGTGAAATCAGCGCCGCGTCGCCGCTGTTGCAGTTCTGGTCCGGTTCCCGGTCCCCGGCAGGAAAGGCCGCTCCGATCCAGGTGGTAGGCTGCGAGTTGGGGGGCGAGGACGCGATTTGGAGAAATAGTCGCGTTCCATAGAAACATAGAAACATAGAAAATAGGTGCAGGAGTAGGCCATTCGGCCCTTCGAGCCTGCACCGCCATTCAATGTGATCATGGCTGATCATCCACCTCAGTATCCCGTACCTGCCTTCTCTCCATACCCCCTGATCCCTTTAGCCACAAGTACCACATCTAACACCCTCTTAAATATAGCCAATGAACTGGCCTCAACTACCTTCTGTGGCAGAGAATTCCAGAGACTCACCACTCTCTGTGTAAAGAATGTTTTCCTCATCTCGGTCCTAAAGGAATTCCCCCTTATCCTTAGACTATGACTCCTTGTTCTGGACTCCCCCAACATCGGGAACAATCTTCCAGCATCTAGCTTGTCCAAACCCTTAAGAATTTTGTAAGTTTCTATAAGATCCCCCCTCAATCTTCTAAATTCCAGCGAGTACAAGCTGAGTCTATCCAATCTTTCCTCATATGAAAGTCCTGACATCCCAGGAATGAGTCTGGTGAATCTTCCCTGTACCCCCTCTATGGCAAGGATGTCTTTCCTCAGATTTGGAGACCAAAACTGTACGTAATACTCCAGGTGTGGCCTCACCAAACCCCTGTACAACTGCAGTAGAACCTCCCTGCTCCTATACTCAAATCCTTTCGCTGTGAATGCTAACATACCATTTGCTTTCTTCACTGCCTGCTGCACCTGCATGCCTACTTTCAATGACTGGTGTACCATGACACCCAGGTCCCGTTGCATCTCCCCTTTTCCTAATCTGCCAGCATTCAGATAATAGTCTACCCTCATGTTTTTGCCACCAAAGTGGATAACCTCACATTTATCCACATTATACTGCATCTGCCATGCATCTGCCCATTCACTCAGCCTATCCAAATCACCCTGCAGCCTCCTAGCATCCTCCTCACACCTAACACTACCTTCCAGCTTGGTGTCATCTGCAAATTTGGCGATGTTGCATTGAATTCCCTCGTCCAAATCACTAATATATATTGTAAATAACTGGGGTCCCAGCACTGAGCCTTGCGGCACCCCACTAGTCACTGCCTGCCATTCTGAAAAGGACCCGTTTACTCCTACCCTTTGCCTCCTGTCTGCTAGCCAGTTCTCTGTCCACATCAATACTGAACCCCCAATACCGTGTGCTTTAAGTTTGTATGCTAATCTCTTATGCGGGACCTTGTCGAAAGCCTTCTGAAAGTCTAGATATAACACATCCACTGGTTCTCCCTTATCCATTCTACTAGTTACATCCTCGAAAAATTCTATCAGATTTGTCAGACATGATTTACCTTTCGAAAGTCCATGCTGACTTTGTCCAATGATTTCAACACTTTCCATATGTGCTGCTATCCCATCTTTAATAACTGACTCTAGCAGTTTCCCCACTACCGATGTTAGACTAACAGGTCTGTAATTCCCCGCTTTCTCTCTCCCTCCTTTTTTTAAAAGTGGGATTACATTAGCTACCCTCCAATCCTCAGGAACTACTTCAGAATCTAAGGAATTTTGAAAAATTATCACTAATGCATCCACTATTTCTGTGGCTACCTCCTTGAGTACTCTGGGATGCAGACTATCTGGCCCTGGGGATTTATCAGCCTTCAATCCGTTCAATTTACCCAACACCACCTCCCGGCTAACCTGGATTTCACTCAGTTCCTCCATCTTATTTGACCACCGTTACACTGCTATTTCTGGCAGATTATTTATGTCTTCCTTAGTGAAGACAGAACCAAAGTAGTTATTCAATTTGTCTGCCATATCCTTGTTCCCCATGATCAATTCACCTGTTTCTGACTGCAAGGGACCAACATTTGTTTTAACTAGTCTCTTTCTCTTCACATATCTATTTGTTTTTATACTATTCCTGATTTCCCTTGTTATCCATGGATGCACCACCTTCCCCGATTTATTCTTTTGCCAAACTGGTATGAACAATTTTTGTACTTCATCCATGCAGTCTTTAAATACCTTCCATTGCACATCCACAGTCAACCCTTTAAGAATCACCTGCCAGTCTATCTTGGCCAATTCACATCTCATACCTTCAAAGTTACCTTTGTTCAAGTTCAGAACCCTTGTTTCTGACTGAATTCTGTCACTCTCCATCCTAATGAAGAACTCAACCATATTATGGTCACTCTTGCCCAAGGGGCCACGCACAACAAGACTGCTAACTAACCCTTCCTCATTACTCAATACCCAGTATAGAATAGCCTGCTCTCTCGTTGGTTCACCCACATGTTGGTTGAGAAAACTATCCCGCATACATTCCAAGAAATCCTCTTCCTCAGCACCCCTGCCAATTTGATTCACCCAATCTACATGCAGATTGAAGTCACCCATTATAACCGTGTTACCCTTGTTGCACGCATTTCTAATTTCCTGTTTGATGCCATCGCTAACTCCAATACTACTGTTAGGTGGCCTGTACACAGCTCCCACTAGCATTTTCTGCCCCTTAGAATTTCGCAGCTCTACCCATATCGATTCCACATCCTCCACGCTAATGTCCTTCCTTTCTATTGCATTAATCTCCTCTCTCAGCAGCAATGCTACCCCACCTCCTTTTCCTTTTCGTCCATCCGTCCTGAATATTGAATATCCCTGGATGTTCAGCTCCCAGCCTTAGTCACCCTGGAGCCATGTCTCCGTGATCCCAACTATAGCATAGTCATTAATCGCTATCTGCACCTTCAACTCATCCACCTTATTACGAATGCTCCTCGCATTGAGACACAAAGCCTTCAGGCTTGTTTTTACAACACTCTTACTCCTTATACAATTATGTTGACAAGTGCCCCTTTCACATCGATCCCTATTACACTTGGCCATACTCTCCTATCCCTTTGTGAGCTTTCTTTCCCATTAATTCTGGGGTCATTAACCATCCCTTTACTCTCTTTCCCTTTAATTCCGTCCTCGACTATCCCATTTGACACCCCACCCCCCTTATTCAGTTTAAAACTATCCGTGTAGCAGTGGCAAACCTGCCGGCCAGAATGCTGGTCCCCCACCTGTTAAGATGCAATCCGTCCCTTTTGTACAGTTCCCTCTTACTCCAAAACAGATCCCAGTGATCTAAGAATCTAAATCCCTGCCCCCTGCACCAGTTCCTCAGCCACTCATTCAGGTCCCGTATCTCCCTTTTCCTGCTCTCGCCAGCACGAGGAACTGGAAGCAAACCGGAGATAACAACCCTGGAAGTCCTGCTTTTCAGCATTTTTCCGAGCTCTCTGAAGTCCCGCTGCAAAATATTCATCCCCTTCTTTCCAACATCATTTGTGCCAACATGCACGACCACTTCTGGCTGTTCACCTTCGCCCTTGAGGATTGTCTGCACTCTGACCGTGACATTCTGGATCCTGGCACCAGGAAGGCAGCACACCATCCTCGAATCCCGTCTGTTGCCGCAAAAAACCCTCTCCATACCTCTCACAATGGAGTCTCCAACTACAATGGCGTTGCCCGACTTTGGCCTCTTTGGTTTTGGCTCAACAGCCCTTTTTGTTTTGCAAGCCAGTCCGCCGCTCAGTGAGATAACGTCTTCTGTCCCGACAGCTTCTAAGTGGGTGAACCTGTTCACAAGAGGTACAACACCTGGGGACCTTTGCATTCCAAGTTTTCCTCCCTTTCTCACTGTCACCCACCTTCTCTCTTCTAGTAGCTTGGGTGTAACAATCTTACTCTTCCCACCAGGAAGTGACTGGGAAACAGTTTCCCCCTTACACTGCCCCCCTCCCCCACATAGAAAAACTAAAGTAACCCCAAAACAAACAATTTAGACAAACTAAAATTAATAAAAGAAGGGAAAAAAAACGGACAGGCTGTAGGCAGAGGCGCATTCAATGCAGCGCCCCTAGTGGTCCTACAGGGAGAGGGACTACAGGGATAGATTGAAAAGATGGGCTGTTTTCTCAGGAAAGTTGGAGGTTGAGTGGAGACGATAGAAATATATAAAATTATGAGCGGCATCGATAGGGTAAATAATCAGAACCCTCATCCCAGGATGGAAATGACCATCACTAGAGGGCATAGCTATAAGTAAGGTGGTGGTGGAGGCAGACACAATAGTGGTGTTTAAGAGGCTTTTAGATAGACACATGAAAATGCAAGAAATAGAAGGATACTAGACTAAGTGGACCTGTTGGGTCCCATTGACACACAGGAGACCTGGTCCCCCAACGCAATGTTCCACCACTCACCCATAGCCCCCATCTGCACAGGCGCAACTGACGGGCTCCTGTTGTGATGCCCCTGATCCCCCCTCCTCCCCTCCCCCCCCCCCCCCACTCTGCCCCTTGCCCTTCCCCCCTCCACCCACGCACTCACTCCATCCCCCCTCCATCCCCTCTCAAACCCCCTCATCCACTCTTAGCGGCTCTTTGTTGGCCATTCCCACCCACTGTGTTCCCATTGTGATGTAGAACACGCAGGTATTACTGCACAGGCGCAGCTGACGGGCATAGTAAGTGGAAAAAGGATTTATTAAAGCTTAAAATGTGAATAACTCTTAAAATATAACAATTTAAATGTTAAAGATGAGATTTATTCAGTTCAGTTCTTTCTTGTTGTGTTCTGCTGTTCACTGCGTGTCGATGTGTCTTTGCTGTTGGTGAAAGAAAGGATACAATTTTAATATAGAGACATTATTGAGTGGTCAAACTTTAACTTGAAGAAAATCAGAGAATTTACCTCAAAAGTCATAGTTCAACCAGCATTTAATGACAACATTCTTGGTCGATGTCCAACCTTCAGGAAAATGTTGACATTTTCCTTCACCTTTCCTCAGCTAAGAGCCACGTATAGTTGTCCATGCTGAAATACTGGTTTCTCGAGGTATGCCAACACTTTCTCGATGGTTTGTCCATGCGCTTTATGGACCGTCATAGCAAAACTTGACTGAATCATGAATTGGCTCCGCTGAAGGGGAATGTGTTCTGTCAAATTGAGTATTATCCTTGGAATGAGAACAATGTCATCTTTGAAGGCTCCCATGTTGATTTTTGCAACAATAAGATTATTGTGTAGCTCTTCCACAATCATACTCATTCTATTGCATAGCTTTTGGAGTTCCAAGTTTCTCATTAACATCATCAGAGATCCTTCTTTCAACTCCAATTTGTGTGGTGGTAATCCAGAGGAATTCTGTTGGGAAGTGAGTAGCATTAGTTCCCTCAGTGACAACATTGAAATAAATGTACTACTAAATGATTCCAGGGAAGCATCTGACACATGGAGAATTAATGCTTCTCATGGTATCGTTGTGCAGAACCAAGATACAATTGTTGGAGAATAACTCTGCAGAATTGTCAAATGCGGGATAGATTAAATCAATAGAATTCGCCAGTGTTTTTGCTGATAGAACCATGTCTTCTGGCATTTCAATTTCATCGTCTTCATTCTTTACACTGTCGTCTTCTCCAACTTTCAACAATAATTGAGACTAGTTGCCTTCTCTCTCTCTCAATTGCATATTCGTCTGCAATTGAAACTTGGTGAAAAATATACTCAAGTAAGATTTCTTGATGTAGGAATTTTCAACATCAGCATCATTTCCCCTTTTCACTACAGGAAGGAGTTGTCGAAAATCGCCACAACAAATGGTAAGAATACCACCAAAAGGCTTCGTGTTGGTGCATACATCTTGAAGAGTTCTGTCCACCGCTTCAAAGCTCTCCCTCCTAATCATTGGGCATTCATCCCAAACAATGAGTTTCACTTGCCTCACCAAACATGTTAGAGTTCTTCTCAATGTTGCAGAATGTATCCTCGGTCACTTGGATGGGTATCTTGAATCGAGGATGTGCAGTTCTCCCACCAGGCATTAATTTAGCTGCTATCCCAGAGGTTGCTAACTTTGACCTCTAACTTTGGAGAGGATCAAATTGGTGATAAATATTTTTCCTGTTCCTCCTGGTTAATAAATGAAAAACATTGAAGGAAGCTTCCTGTTCAAGCAGTTGCACACCTGGTCATACACTGCTCTCTGCTCAGCATTCAGCAGAGGCCCATTCTCCTCAACAAATTGCTGTTGTTCAGTTCTATGGTATTGCAATTCCTGCAGCAATTCTGGATTGTCATAATCAAGATGCATCCTTCCATTTCTTGGTCATAGCAAATGAAAGCATTCTATTGTTTTGTTGTAATTCTCAAGCTTGTCAATTCTCACGTGTGTATGACAGAGGGGTGTGTGGGGGAGGGGGGATGTGGGTGGGGAGGGTGTGGGGGAGGTGGGTGTTTGGGGCAGGGGGGGTGTGGGTGAGGGTGGGTGTGGGGAGGGAGGTGTGTGGGGAGGGGGGTGTGGGGGAGAGAGTGTGTGAGGAGGGGGGTTGTGGGCATGCGGGGGGTTGTGGGGGTAGGGGAGGGTGTGTATGTGGGAGGCCTGAGGTGGTGGGGAAGTGAGGGGGGTATGGGGAGGGTGGGTGTGGGGGCGGGGTGTTGGGGGGAGGGGCAGTGGGGGAGGGGCAATGTGGGGGAGGGGGGTGTGGGGGAGGTGGGGTGTGGGGGAGGGTTGAGTGGAGGATGGGGTGTGGAAGATGGGGGTGTAAAGGGGTGGGGGAGGGGCAATGTGGGGGACGGGGGATGTGGGGGAGTGGTGGTGTGGTGGAGGGCTGTGTGGGGGAGGGGGATGTGGAGGAGGGTGTGTAGGGGAGGGGGGTGTAGGGGATGGGGTGTAGGGGAGGGGGGGTGTAGTGGAGTGGAGTGTGGGAGGAGGTTATGTGGGAGCGGGCTGTATAGGCTCACCGGTTCCCGACCCTGGCTCCAGGACCCAGCTCCGGACTCACTCAGCTGCTCCCGTCCCCAGCGCCTGTTGATCTCACAGCCCCTGCCCGTGGACAAAACCTGCCCCCGCCCGTGGAACACAGCACACACTCCGCTGCTACAGCTTTATTTTCGGCAGGTCTGGACAGGCAGCTGGCTTCTGGACGGGCAGCTGGCTTCTGGACGGGCGGCTTCTGGATGTGTTCACGGACTCAGCCCGGCCTCCGGGGATTTATTCTCCAGCGGGTGCCGGAAGAGGCATTACCTTCAAGGTGGATGACAGGCGAGAAGACCAATCTGCTGATCTTGCAATTTTTTAAACCTTCATAATCTTCGTAATCTTCCATCGATTGGAACAAAACTTGGTTACTTGGAGCAGAGGGGAACGGTGACTAAGGTGGTGCTTAATCTTGGCGATATAGGGTAGCATTTTTGTGCAAATACAACGCAGACGGGAAGTGGTCAAGATGAGAGTTTTAGTAATGGTATAGATAGATGGATTATGAAATCCGTCCTTTTAATTGAAATACAGCCCTGGAGGCAACATGGTAGCGCAGCAGCAGAGTTGCTGTCTTACAGCGCCAGAGACCCGGGTTCAATCCTGACCACGAGTGCTGTCCTTACAGAGTTTGTACATTCTCCCCTTGACTTGCATGAGTATTTTTTCGGGAGCTCTGGTATCCTCCCACTCCAGACGTACAGGTTTGTTGGCCAATCGGCTGGGTATAAATTGTCAATTATCCGCAGTATGTGTGGAAGGTGGTTGTAATGGTGGCTCCATGGACCTTCAATCTCACAGATGGACATAGCCATAGAGTGATACAATGTGGAAACAGGCCCTTCTGCCCAACTTGCCCACACCGGCCAACAATGTCTGAGCTACACTAGTCCCACCTGCCTGTGCTTTGTCCATATCCCTCCAAACATGTCACATCCATCTACCTGTCTAACTGTTTCTTAAACAATGGTATAGTCCCAGCCTCAACTACCTCCTCTGGCAGCTTGTTCCATACACCTGTGAAAAGGTTACCCCTCAGATTCCTATTAAATATTTTCCCCTTCACCTTTAAACTATGTCCTTTGGTCCTCAATTCCCTTACTCTGAGCAAGAGATTCTATGCATCTACCTGATCTATTCCTCTCATGATTTTGTATAGCTCTATAAGATCACCCCTCATCTGCCTGCACTCCAAGGAATAGGGACCTGGTCTACTCAACCTCTTCCTTTAGCTCACACCCTCTAGTCCTGGCAATATCCTTGTAAATATTTTCTGAACCCTTTCAAACTTGACAATATATTTCCAAAAACATGGTGTCCAGAACTGAACACAAAATTCTAAACGCAGTCTCAGCAACGTTTTATACAACTGCTGCATGACCTCCCACTTCTATACTCAATACTCTGTCAGATGAAGGTCAATATGCCAAAAGCCCTTTTAACCACGTTTATCTACCTGCAACTTGACCTTCAAGGACCTATGCAAATGTACTTCCCTTTGCTCTCCAGCACTCCCCATAGGCCTACCATTTACTGGGTAGGTCCTGCCCATGATAGACTTCCCTAAATGCAACACTTCACATTTATCTGTATTACATTTATTATATTAAAGAGCACTTGTGACATGGAGATGTACTCAACCATTCCTCAGTCCACATGGCAATTGATCACGATCCTGCTGCAATTTTTCACAACCAACTTCATTATCTGCAAAACCATCCACTTTTATAGCATCTGGTCGGTGTGGACTCGGTTGGCAGAATAGCCTGTTTCCGTGCTGTATCTCCAAACTATAAAATAAACTAGTTAATGCAGTGCAGGTGACCTAGCAATCCATGTAGTGTTGTCATATTTTTTATCATTCAGCCTAGCTATCAGGGAGGACAGGCACCCAACAACAAACACTGTGAGTCAGGGGAAAGGGAAACAAGAGATATAGATGGTGATATCGAGAGATATAGATAAACAAATGAAAGATATGCAAAAAGTAGCAATGATCAAGGAAATGGTGATTTTATTCCACCCTAATGTACCTTCCCCTTCCTGATAAAAACGCTTCAGAATTTCAGCGCATCTCTCCTCTAACTCTTTATTTCTTCCTGAGGTTTAATAAACTATACAAGAAAATCAGGATTTGGGTTTGTACAAAGGGAAAAGGAGAAAGCTTGGGGTCACCATATCCACCATATCACCTCTTGCTTCATATAAACTAGATTAAGTGGGGCCCGTTGGGTCACAGTCCTGCCACAGTCCAACATAACCTGTTCCCCAATGCAATGTTGCACCACTCACCCGTTCCCCCAACGCAACCCGTTCCCCCAACGCAATGTTTCACCACTCACCCATAGCCCCCAACTGCACAGGTGCGGCCCATTTCCCCTCATCCTCCAGCACTCCCTCCTCTTCCTCTTCAGCTTCCCTCTTCTTTCCCCTCTACTCCTCCCCTCCCCAATCCTTCCCTTACCTCTCCCTCCCTCTCCATCCCTCTCCATCCCTCTCCTTTCCCCTACACTCAGTCACTCCCTCCCTCCCCAACTCCTGTCCCCTCCCTACCCCCCTCCAATCCCTCTATTCCCCCACCTTCCCGCTCTTCACCTCTTCCAATCCCCCCCATGCTCCCTCCTTACCTCCCCAGGTATTCCCCACTCCTTACCTGCCCCCTCCTCTCCCTCTATTCTGCCTTCTCTGCCTGTACTTCCTCACCTCCCCCCTTTCCCTCTCTACCCCCTCCTCTCCCTCAACCCCCACCCGCCACTCTCCCTCCTCCCCTGCCCAGGTTCTTGAGGTTGCCACTCCTTTCCCTCCTTGTGTGCCAAAGCAGCGGCTGTGGGGCTGTGGGCCACTGTAACTGTGGGGCCACGGGGAAGCTGGGCTATGGGGAAACTGGGCCATGGCCCACAGGAAAGCCGGGCCGCGTGCTGCGGCGGCTGTGGCCATACCCTCCAGCCGCTTCAGGCCAACTGGCTGCGTCCGTGCAACACCTGGCAATGCCGGGCGAGTTGGGCGCCGCTGGTGAGGGATACCGGACACGGCCAATCAGTGCGGCCACATCCACTGTCCCGGTGACGCCCCTTGTTTACTGACAGGAGAGGAGACCAATCTGCTTGGTGGCGACTGACAGCAAGCTGCACATGCGTGGTTTTTACGAGTTTTAAACCTTAATACCTTTTACAATATACCATCGATCGGAACAAAACTTGTTGCACTCGCAGCACAGGAGAATGGTGAGTCAGCTGGCGAAAAATAGTAGTGCTATCACATACCATTTTTGCGCAAATAGAAAAATCCCGCAAACCAGAAGAGCACAAGATCAGATTTTTAGAGATGGATGGATGGATGGATGGATGGGTGGATGGATGGATGAATGGATGGATGGATGGAGTCAATACCTAATATATAGGAATGCCTTAGGCCTCATAATCCCTAACAGGACAATGAAAATCTTTCTTTGCATAGTACAACACAACATAGAAGGCATTGACTACAATTCTATACATAAATACACCCATGACTTAATAATTTATTAAAGTGCAAATAACAGATGGAGGGATATTAATGTTCAGAGTTCCGAGCCAGGTTTAATAGCCTGATGGCTGTGGGGAAGTAGCTATTCCTAAACCGGGTTGTTGCAGTCTTCAGGCTCCTGTACCTTCTACCCGAAGGTAGCAGGGAGATGAGTGTGTGGCCAGGGTGGTGTGGGTCCTTGATGATGTTGCCAGCCTTTTTGAGGCAGCGACTGCGATAAATCCCCTCGATGGAAGGAAGGTCAGAGCCGATGATGGACTGGGCAGTGTTTACTACTTTTTGTAGTCGTTTCCTCTCCAGGGCGCTCAAGTTGCCGAACCAAGCCATGATGCAACCAGTCAGCAAGCTCTCTACTGTACACCTGTAGAAGTTAGAGAGAGTCCTCCTTGACAGACCAACTCTCCGTAATCTTCTCAGGAAGTAGAGGCGCTGATGAGCTTTCTTAATAATTGCATCTGTGTTCTCGGACCAGGAAAGATCTTCACAGATGTGCACACCCAGGAATTTGAAGCTCTTGACCCTTTCAACCATCGACCCGTTGATATAAACAGGTGGCATGTTTGGGGAAAGAGCACTTGGAGATGTGCCTCTTCACATTCAAACTAAAGCAGTAACTTATTTTCCTTTTGAAATGCAAGTTGCTGAAGCAGAAAGTACAATCAATCTCACAGAAATATTAAAAACACCAACATTAAATTTGCATTGCAGTTCTCGTTTCTGTTGTTTACAAGTTCCCAATTTATACATATTTTAAATGCAGTTATGTTTAACAGTGTAATTTATCTTTGACTGTGCAAGTCCCACGCAATTGCATTATTGGGTCTTTTTACTCTGTTTATCAAAGATGAACTTTTATTACTTTTTAATAGTACCCAAGTGACTTTTATTGTCCATACCATGACTTGGATTGATTGTTTCTGCATATTTGAACACAGATGGTCCATTTATTCCAGTATGGATTTTCCTTCAGAGTAAACATCCTCAAGCCATTGTTCTAACTAGCCTCATCAGATGTGATGGACCAAACTCCTTGCTCTCTCCAGCCAACCTATCCCATCAGTGACTCCAGCATGTAATAACATTTATCATGTAACAGTGCAAAAACAGATCTGTGGTGAGAAGCTTTAGGAATGTGCAGCCCCAATGTCTTATCAGAAGTCAGCATTTACCCTCACGCTTAAAATGATGGATCACAATCCTTCCAACAAAAAGGATTGTGGAAAATTATACTTAGATAATACATGTCAGTTTCTTAAGGCTAGACATTTAGAAAGTAAACAGATGGGTTAAAATAGCTAATAATATAGAAATAATTGGAATAAAAGTGAAATTATGCCACTAATGGAACAAAACCCGCTTATACTTCAACAGTATCCTTTTAAAATTGCCTATGAAAAGTTTACAAACCTCTGAATCTATTGTGACCAAGAAATATACTTCTTTATTCAAATCAAATTTTCCTTCTTTACTCACTAAATGACACAGAAATATCCAATATTGGAAAACACTTCCCATCTCTTTAGTTGGTAGAATGAATGCTATAAAGATGATTTTTCTCCCACAATTATTATACTTATTCCAATCAATTCCAATATATCTGCCAAAAGAATTATTCAAAAAATTGATTCAACTGTCACAAATTTAATTTGGGACTATAAGAAGCACAGAATAAATAAAGCAAGTCCAAAGTTAATGGAGGATTAGCTTTATCAAGCTTTCTATTTTATTACTGGGCAGTTAATATTAAAAATATTCTGGCTCGATAACCTTTGGGCTGGATGACATTGATCAACAGCCAGACTGGCTAAAGATGGAGAAGGAGGACTGTTTACCTTTTGAAATATGCTCGGTTCTTTTAGCTCTGATTAATTTGAATAAAAAACATAGGGAGCAAATCCGATTATACATAGTGCTATTCGCATGTGGAAACAATTAAAACCCATTCTAAAATTGGGTAATTTATCGTTTTTTCTCCCAATTGCAAATAACCCTTCTTTTAAACTGTCTGTTTTAGATAGAGGATTTGTCCAATGGAAAACCCATGGAATTAAAATGGTGGGAGACCTTTATCAAAAAGGTATTTTTTTCTCATTTCAGGAACTACAGCAGAAATACCAGTTACACGCTAATAATACTTTTAGATATTTGCTACAAAGAGACTATGTAAAACTACACTGATTGGCTGTAGCCCAAGTACGAGTTAGAAGTGAGTCAGAGGGGGAAAGCAGTTGAAAAGGAGAGGCAAAGCACAGTCAGACTTTACTCAGAGCTCCCGTGGATTTTGAAGCAACAGCAACAAAGATAAGCAGGAGAAAACACTGATTGGCTGTAGCCCGAGTGGGAGGAGAGTTAGAAGTGAGTCAGAGGGGGAAAACAGTTGAAAACTGAGGACTTTGGTTTGTAAATTGGTAAATTAGGCAATTTATCAGTCAATATAAGCAAAATGGCTCTGAGGGAGCGGCAGTGAGGAAAGTGCCCTGTGAGTAAAGTGCGTGTTTTTGGCTCGGGAGTCTTCGGCAAGGAGGCTAAGGAGAGGAGGCTATGCAAAATGCTGGCGAGGGAGAGACGAAAGAAGAAGATGTCAGGCAAGCTGATGCAGTGTGATGCTTGCAGTATGTGGGAGGTCAAGGAGACTGCTGGTGCCTCTGGCTGCTACAAATGTGAGAAGTGCATCCAGGTACAGCTCCTGAAGGACCGTGTTGGGGAACTGGAGAAGCAAGTGGATGACCTCGGGTTCGTCCGAGAGGCTGAGTTGTTCCTCGACAAGTCTATAGTAAGATTGTTACACCTAAGGTACTGGAAGAGAGAAAGTGGGTGACGGTTAGAAAGGGAGAGAAACTTGGAATGCAAAGGTCCCCGGGCGTTGTACCTCTTGTGAACAGGTTCACTCACTTAGAAGCTGTCGGGACAGAAGACGTTATCACACTGAGCGGCGGACTGGCTTGCAAAGCAAAAAGGGCTGTTGAGCCAAAACCAAATAGGCCATCATCAGGCAACGCCATTGTAGTTGGATACTCCATTGTGAGAGGTACGGACAGGGGTTTCTGCGTCAACAGACGGGATTCAAGGATGGTGTGCTGCCTTCCTGGTGCCAGGATCCAAGATGTCATGGACAGAGTGCAGAAAATACTCGAGGGCGAAGGTGAACAGTCAGAAGTGGTCGTGCATGTCGACACAAATGATGTCGGAAAGAAGGGGATGAATATTCTGCTGCGTGACTTTAGAGAGCTCGGAAAAATGCTGAAAAGCAGGACCTCCAGGGTTGTTATCTCCGGTTTTCTTCCAGTTCCTCATGCTGGCGAGAGCAGGAATAGGGAGATACGGGACCTGAATGTGTGGCTGAGTAACTGGTGCAGGGGGCAGGGATTTAGATTCTTAGATCACTGGGATCTATTTTGGAGTATGGGGGGACTGTACAAAAGGGACGGATTGCATCTTAACTGGTGGGGGACCAGCATTCTGGCAGGCAGGTTTTCCACTGCTACACGGGTGGTTTTAAACTGAATATGGGGGGTGGGGTGTTAAATGGGATAGTCGTGGATGGAGTTAAAGGGAAAGAAAGTAACGGGATGGTTAATGACCCCAGAATTAACGGGAAAGGAAGCTCACAAAGGGATAGGAGAGTATGGCCAAGTGTAATAGGGATCGATGTGAAAGCTAAGATGCGTAAGGAATTAAAAGTATTGTATATGAATGTGCGAAGTATAAGAAGTAAAGTAGATGAGCTTGAGGCTCAGTTAGAGGTTGGTAGATATGACATTGTGGAAATTACTGACACGTGGCTGCAAGAGGATCGGGCATGGGAACTTAATATTCAGGGTCATACATCCTATCGAAAGAACAGGCAGGAGGGCAGAGAAGGGAAGGTAGCTCTGCTGGTGAGGGATGGAATTCAGACCCTTGCAAGGGAAGATATAGGAACTGACGAGGTAGAGTCACTGTGGATTGAGTTGAGGAATTGTAAAGGCAAGTAGACACTAATTGGTGTTATCTACAGACCCCCTAATAGTAGCCCAGATGTAGGGTGTAAGTTGCAGCAGGAGTTAAAACTGGCATGTAACAAAGGTAATAGAAACATAGAAGCATAGAAAATAGGTGCAGGAGTAGGCCATTCGGCCCTTCGAGCCTGCACCGCCATTCAATATGATCATGGTTGATCATCCAACTCAGTATCCTGTACCTGCCTTCTCTCCATACCCCTGATCCCTTTAGCCACAAGGGCCTCATCTAACCCCCTCTTAAATATAGCCAATGAACTGCCTCAACTACCTTCTGTGGAAGAGAATTCCAGAGACTCATCACTCTCTGTGTGAAAAATGTTTTCCTCATCTCGGTCCTAAAGGAATTCCCCCTTATCCTTTGACTGTGACCCCTTGTTCTGGACGTCCCCAACATCGGGAACAATCTTCCTGCATCTAGCCTGTACAACTCCTTAAGAACTTTGTAAGTTTCTATAAGATCCCCCCTCGGTCTTCTAAATTCTAGCGAGTACAAGCCAAATCTATCCAGTCTATCCTCATATGAAAGTCCTGACATCCCAGGAATCAGTCTGGTGAACTTTCTCTGTACTCCCTCTATTGCAAGAATGTCTTTCCTCAGATTTGGAGACCTAAACTGTACGCAATACTCCAGGTGTGGTCTCACCAAAACCCTGTACAACTGCAGTAGAACCTCCCTGCTCCTATACTCAAATCCTTTCGCAATGAATGCTAACATTCCATTTGCTTTCTTCACTTCCTGCTGCACCTGCATGCTTGCTTTTAATGATTGGTGTACCATGACACCCAGGTCTCATTGCATCTCCCCTTTTCCTAATCTGCCACCGTTCAGATAATAGTCTACCCTCCTGTTTTTGCCACCTAAGTGGATAACCTCACATTTATCCACATTATACTGCATCTGCCATGCATTTGCCCACTCACCCAGCCTATCCAAGTCACCTTGCAGCCTCCTAGCATCCTTCTCACACCTAAAACTACCCCCCAGCTTAGTGTCATCCGCAAACTTGGAGATGTTGCATTCAATTCCCTCGTCCAAATCATTAATGCCACTGTGGTGATGGGAGATTTCAATACGCAGGGAGGCTGGGAAAATCAGGTTGGTTCAGGACCCCAAGAAAGAGAGTTTGTTTAATGCCACCGAGATGGATTCTTCAAGCAGCTTGTAATGGAGCCGACCAGAGAAAAGGCAATTCTGGATTTAATGTTGTCCAATGAACCAGATATGATAAGAGAACTCGAGGTAAAGAAACCACTTGGAGGTAGTGATCATAATATGATTAGTTTTAATCTGCAATTTGAGAAGGCGAACGTTAAATCGGAAGTGGCAGTGATGCAGTTGAACAAAGGGGACTATGAAGGCATGAGAGGGGAGCTGGCCAAAGTAGACTGAAAAGGGATCCTAGCAGGAATGATGGTGGAACAACAATAGCAGGAATTTCTGGTCATAACCCGGAAGAAATAGGATCATTTCCTTCCAAAAAGGAAGAAAGATTCTCAGGGGAGTAGGAGGCAACCATGGCTGATAAGAGAAGTTAGGGATAGAATAAAACAAAAAGAAAAGATGTATAACACAGCATAGAGCAGCCGGAAGCCAGAGGGTTGAGAAACTTTCATAGGAAGGAAACAAAACGTGCAATACGGGCTGAAAAAACGAAGTATGAAGGGAAGTTGGCCAGGAATATAAAAGACAGTAAATGTTTCTTTAGAAATGTTAAGGGAAAAAAAGTAGCAAAGTCAAATGAGGGTCCCTTGAAGGCAGACACGGGTGAAATTATTATGGGCAACAAGGAAATGGCGGAAGAATTGAACAGGTACTTTGGATCTGTCTTCACTAAGGAAGACACAAACAATCTCCCAGATGTACTGGAGGACAGAAGATCTAAGGGGGTAGAGGAACTGAAATAAATTTTCATTAGGCAAGAGTATTGGGTGGGCTAATGGGACTGAAGGATGATAAATCCTCTGGGCCTGATGGTCTGTATCCCAGGGTCATCAGGGAGGTGACTCTAGAAATAGTGGACGCATTGGTGATCATTTTCCAATGTTCAATAGATTCAGGATCAGTTCCTGTGGATTGGAGGATAGCTAATGTTATCCCACTTTTCAAGAAAGGAGCGAGAGAGAAAACGGGGAATTACAGACCAGTTAGCCTGACTTTGGTGGTGTGAAAGATGCTGGAGTCAATTATTAAAGAGGTAATAATGGGGCATTTGGATAGCAGTAAAAGGATTAGTCCAAGTCAACATGCATTTATGAAAGGGAAATCATGCTTGACTAATCTTCTGGAATTTTTTGGGGATGTGACAAATAAAATGGATGAAGGGGTGCCAGTGGATGTAGTGCATCTAGACTTTCAGAAAGCCTTTGATAAGGTCCCGCACGGTAGATTGGTGACTGAAATTAGAGCACATGGTATTGCAGGTAGGGTGTTGACATGGATAGAAAATTGGTTGGCAGATCTGAAGCAACGAGTAGGAGTGAACGGGTCCTTTTCAGAATGGCAGGCAGTGGCGAGTGGAGTGCCACAAGGCTCGGTGTTGGGGCCGCAACTGTTTACCATGTATATTAATGATTTGGAAGAGGGAATTAGGAGCAACACCAGCGGTTGACACAAAGCTGGGTGGCAGTGTGAACGGTGAAGAGGATGTTGGGAGTTTGCAGGGTGACCTGGAAAGGTTGAGTGAGTGTGCAGATGCAGTATAATGTGAGGTTATCCACTTTGGTGGCAAAAACAAGGGGGCAGATTATTATCTCAATGGGGTTAGGTTAGGTAAGGGGGAGGTGCAGCGAGACCTTGGCATCCTTGTACACCGGTCACTGAAAGTTGGCTTACAGGTACTGCAGGCAGTGAAGAAAGCTAATGGAATGTTGGCCTTCATAACAAGAGGATTTCAGTATTGGAGTATAGATCGTTCTTCTGCAGTTGTATAGGGGTCTGGTGAGACCAAATCTGGAGAATTGTGTACAGTTTTGGTCTCCTAATTTGAGGAAGGACATCCTTGTGATTGAGGCAGTGCAGCGTAGGTTCACGAGATTGAACCCTGGGATGGTGGGACTGTCATATAAGGAAAGATTGATAAGACCAGACTTGGATTCACTGGAGTTTAGAAGGATGAGGGGGAATCTTATGTAAACATATAAAATTATAAAAGGACTGGATGAGCTAGATGCAGGAAAAATGTTCGCAATGTTGGGCGAGTCTTGAACTGGGGGCCACAGTCTTAGAATAAAGGGGAGGTCATTTAAGACTGAGGTGAGAAAAAAGTTTTTACTGGGGTGAGGTATAATACTTGCAGGGGGAATACTTACTGATGGACCAAAAGAACAACTCCTGGGCTAGTACGGGCCAGATGGGCTGAAGGGACTTTAAAAAAATCTGAGTGTATTCTAATTGAAAGGCACTTTTTCTGGACTTTTCCTGGCCTGGCACGGCCTTGTGGGCCAAAATGCTCTTCCTGGGCTAATATGGGCATTTTGGGCAAAAGGCACTGGTTTCTCATCTAATAGGGGTAATTTCATTTATTTTCCATTTCAATTTCCAGGGCAGGGCAGGGCAGGGCAAACAACTCATCTCTTTTCCATTGCATATCATTTCCATTGCCATTTCAGTTTCAAGCACAGGGCAGGCCAAACAACTCACCTCCTTTTAACTTCATTTCATTTCTATTTCTTTTTAATTTTATTTCCATTCCCGTTGCGGTTTCAATCGTAGCGCAGGCCAAGCATCTCATTACATTTTCATTTCATTTTGATTTCCGATGTAGTTTCAAGCACAGAGAAGGCCAATCAGTTCAATGCTTTTTCATTTCTTTCCCATTTCCAATGTAGTTTCAAGCAAGGGCAGGCCAAACAGCTCAATGCCTTTTCATTTAATTTTCATTTCCATTTCAGTTTCAAGCACAGGGCAGGCCAAACAGCTATTGCATTTTAATTGTATTTCCATTTCCATTGCAGTTTCTATCACAGGGCAGGCCAAACAGCTAATTACATTTTCATTCCTTTTCCATTTCCATTGTAGTTTCAAGCACAGGGAAGACCAAACAGCTCATTGCATTTTCATTTCATTTCAATTTCCAATGTAGTTACAAGCAAGGACAGGCCAAACAGCTCAACCACAGCCATCAGGCTATTAAACCTGGCTTGGAACTCTGAACATTAATATCCCTCCATCTGTTATTTGCACTTTATTAAATTATTAATTCGTGGGCTTATTTATGTATAGAATTGTAGTCAATGCCTTCTATGTTCTGTTGTGCTATGCAAAGAAAGATTTTCATTGTCCTGTCAGGGACACATGACAATAAACTCTTTTGATTTTGACTTTGATATTCAATGCCTTTTCATATCATTTTGATTTCCAATATAGTCTCAAGCACAGAGCAGCTCATTGCATTTTCATTTCATTTCCATTTCCATTGCAGTTCCAAGCACAGGGCAGACCAAACATCTCATTGAATTTTCATTTTATTTCCATTTACATTGCAGGTTAAATCACAAGGCAGGCCAAACAGTTCATTACATTTTCATTCCATTTCCATTTCCATTGCAGTTTCATCGCAAGGCAGGCCAAACAGCTCATTGCATTTTCATTTCATTTCCATTTCCATTGCAGTTTCAAGCAAAGGGCAAACCAAAGAGCTCATTGCATTTTCATTTCATTTCCAATTTGAATGTCGTTTCTAGCAAGGGCAGGCCAAACAGCTCAATGCCTTTTCATTTCATTTCCATTTCCATTGCAGTTTCAAGCACAGGGCAGGCCAAGCAGCTCATTGCATTTTCATTTCATTTTCATTTCCATTTCCATTGCAGTTTCACGCACAGGGCAGGCCAAACAGCTCATTACATTTTCATTTCATTCCCATTTCCATTTCCATTGTAGTTTCAAGCATAGGGCAGACCAAACAGCTCACTGCATTTTCAATTCTGTTCCATTTACATTGTCGTTTCAAGCACAGGGCTGGCCACACAGCTCATTTCATTTTCATTTAATTTCTATTTCCACTGCAGTTTCAAGCACAGGGTAAGCCAAACAGCTGATTACATTTTAATTTCATTTCCATTTCCATTGCAGTTTCAAGCACAGGGCAGGCCAAACAACTCATTGCATTTTGATACATTGCAGATTCACAGTTCAGTTGATTCACAGCTTAGAATCTCTGTTGTGGCCTTTCCCTCATGATCTACCAGAGTGACTGACTCATGTTCAGGCATCTGTGGTTTTATAGTCCTGCCCCCCCTCCCCCCGGAATGGGTGTTACCTTCATCATGGTGATTGACAGGCCAATCAGCTGATCTCAAAAATGTTTAAACACTCATCATTTTTTATTATTCATGGATCGGAAACATCCTCGGGGCTGCCTCAGCTGAGGAGGACTGTGGCCAAAAATCAAAGCGATATAGGGTAGCGTTTTTTCTAAAATCAATATATAGTGCAGACAGGAAGTGGTCAAGATGAGACTTTTAGATATATAGATGAAATTATGCCTCCATGATACTATAATACTATGCCTCTATGATACTATGCTTTTATGGCACTATGATACTGTGCCGTCAGCCTAAATGCGGGCCACTTATGCTCGAGCCCCCGTCAGGAGATATGAGGGCCGGCACGTGACGTAATTGGCTAGAGGGAGTGTCCTGGCACTTGAGGTCTCTTACCTTGAGACCTAGGGCAGTCAACAGGTAGCTGAGCCCAAGAGTACAACCTCGCTCAGCTACAGCAACATTGTAATATGGTTAGCGCGCCAACTTAACGTATCACCACAGAATAAACAACACTTTGAATCGGCCTGACGTCTCACCTTTATTCACCACGTATGGTGCCGCTACATTGGTGACCCCCGACTGTTCGAATTGAAATTTGGACTCACCTGAAGCGCGCAGCCTCGGGAGACCTGATGTCTGCAGCCGGGTGCCCAGCCCTGCAGAACAACGCTGCCGCCAACCCGGCCCTGCAGTGAGGTATGCCGTCTCTCCCCCACCAGCTGCTGCTCACCGGAGCTGAGAAGCCGCGGCTATCGCCACTCTCCCGCTCCCGGCAACGGGGCAGGCCCCGCTTCCAAACCCCACACCACTCTAGGCCTTGTGTGACGGCCGCCGAGCTTCCCTGCATGGCCTGCCCGGAGCCGACCACCGGAGCGGAGAGGGTGTACCAGCTGCCGCTGCCCCACCAGCTGCTGCTGGAGCTGCGAGAGTAGCAGCCTCCTGCCCACAGCAACGCCGACGCACGCCCGATGGCCCTGGGAGCAGAGAGAGAGTACCTGCTGCTCTTCCGCTCCAGACAACGGACCCGGCCTCACCTCACCCGCACTGCACTGGACCACATCACTCCAGGCCCGGCACTGCCTCATCTCACCCGCGCCTTACTCAGCACCGCTCCAGACTCATATAAACATAGAAATAGGTGCAGGAGTAGGCCATTTGGCCCTTCGAGCCTGCACCGCCATTCAATATGATCATGGCTGATCACCCAACCTAGTATCCCTTACTTGCCTTCTCTCCATACCCCCTGACCCACACCATAAAGTGGGCGGGCGCGACTCACGTTGCAGCGGCCCCTACAGCCTGTCTGTCTTTTTAAAAAATTTTTGTCTAGTTAAATGTAGTTGTTTGTGTTTTTGTTTGTATTGTTTGTAACAGTGTATATGTGGGGGTGGGGGTGGGGGGAACTTTTAAATCTCTTCCCTGCACAGGAGACCTGACATTGTTGTTGGTGCTTAGTACCGTGGAGCGGCCTCCGACTGGGACGAGCTGGGTGCCCCAGTCACTGAGCCTGCGGAGCTGCAGACTCACCGTCATGCGGCTGGCCGGCCTCGGAGCGTGGGGTGCAGTGGTGGCTCGCTGCTGCGGCCTGACTCCGGAGCTCCAGCTCCAGCTGCAGCTGCAGACCTGTGGACTGTCGGGATATCGGGAGCTCGCGGGTCCGGGTGAGAGACCGCTCTCCGGAGCTCCCGGAACACAGCTTCTCCAGCCCGTGTCGCGAGATTGGAGCGGCCCGGAGCGGGGCCATACATCGCCCGGCGCGGCTTTAATGGCCATGAGACTTAACACCGCCGCCTGGGGTTTCGACCTCGGGAGAGAACTGGTGCGGGGGAGAGAGAAGAACTTTGCCTTCCATCACAGTGAGGAGGAGATTCACTGTGATGGATGTTTGTGTGAATTGAATTGTCTGTGTATTTTTTTATGAATTGTTCTGTTGTATGGCTTGTAGAAACGGAGTTTCATTCGAGCCTCTCTGAGGTTCGAATGACAAGTAATAAAATCAAATCAAATCCCTTTAGCCAAAACGACCACATCTAACTCCCTCTTAAACGAACTGGCCTCAACTACCTTCGGTGGCAGAGAATTCCACAGATTCACCACACTCTGTGTGAAAAATGATTTCCTCATCTCGGTCCTAAAAGACTTCCCCCTTATCCTTAAACAATCACCCCTTTTCCTGGACATCCCCACCATCGGGAACAATCTTCCTGCATCTAGCCTGTCCAACCCCTTAACAATTGTGTAAGTCTCTATGAGATCCCCCCTCAATCTTCTAAATTCCAACAAGTACAAGCCGAGTCTATCCAGTCTTTCTTCATATGGAAGTTCTGCCATCCCAGGAATCAGTCTGGTGAACCTTCTCTGTACCCACTCTATGGCAAGAATGTATTTCCTCAGATTAGGAGGCCAAAACTGTACGCAATACTCTAGGTGTGGCCTCACCAAGACCCTGTACAACTGCAGTAGAACCTCCTTGGTCTTGTACTCAAATACTTTTGCTATGAATGCCAACATACCATTCGCTTTTTTCACAGCCTGCTGCACCTGCATGCCTACTTTCAATGACTGGTGTACCATGACACCCAGGTCTCGTTGCATCTCCCCTTTTCCTAATCGGTCACCATTCAAATAATAATCTACTTTCCTGTTTTTGCCACCAAAGTGGATAACCTTATATTTATCCACATTATACTGCATCTGCCATGCATTTGCCCACTCACCCAGCCTATCCAAGTCACCTTGCAGCCTCCTAGCATCCTCTTCACAGCTAACACAGCCCCCCAGCTTCATGTCATACGCAAACTTCGAGATGCTGCATTTAATTCCCTCGTCCAAATCATTAATATATATTGTAAATAGCTGGGGTCCCAGCACTGATTCTTGCGGCACCCCACTAGTCACTGCCTGCCATCCTGGAAAGGACCAGTTCACTCTTACTCTTTGCTTCCTGTCTGCCAGCCAGTTCTCTATCCACATTAATACTGAAACGCCAATACCGTGTGCTTTAAGTTTGTATACTAATCTCTTGTGTGGGACCTTGTCGAAAGCCTTCTGAAAGTCCAGATATAACACATCCCTTATCCACTCTACTAGTTACATCCTCAAAAAATTCTATAAGATTCGTCAGACATGATTTACCTTTCGTAAATCCATGTTGACTTCATCCAATGATTTCACCACTTTCCAAATGCTCTGCTATCCCATCTTTAATAACTGACTCTAGCAATTTCCCCACTACCGATGTTAGACTAACTGGTCTGTAATTCCCCGTTTTCTCTCTCCCTCCTTTTTTAAAAAGTGGGGTTACATTAGCTACCCTCCAATTCTCAGGAACTACTCCAGAATCTAAAGAGTTTTGAAAAATGATCAGTCAGGCAGCCACTATTTCTGGGGCTACTTCCTTAAGTACCCTGGGATGCAGCCTACCTGGCCCTGGGGATTTATCGGCCTTTAACCCATTCAATTTAGCTAACACCACTTTCCGGCTAACCTGGATTTCACTCAGTTCCTCCATCTCATTTGACCCGCGATCCCCTGCTGTTTCCGGCAAATTATTTATGTATTCCTTAGTGAAGACAGAACCAAAGTAGTTATTCAATTGGTCTGCCATGTCCTTGTTCCCCATGATCAATTCACCTGTTTCTGACTGCATGGGACCTACATTTGTTTTAACTAATCTTTTTCACTTCACATATCGATAAAATCCTTTGCAGTCAGTTTTTATGTTTCCTGCCAGTTTTCTTTCATAATCCATTTTCCCTTTCCTAATTAAGCCCTTTGTCCTCCTCGGTTGGACTCTGAATTTCTCCCAGTCCTCTGGTAGGCTGTTTTCTCTGGCTAATTTGTACGCTTCGTCTTTTGCTTTGATACTATCCCTGATTTCCCTTGTTATCCACGGATGCACTACCTTCCCTGATTTATTCTTTTGCCATACTGGGATGAACAATTGTTGTAGTTCATCCATGCAGTCTTTAAATGCCTTCCACTGCATATCTACCATCAACCCTTCAAGAATCAATTGCCCATCTATCTTGGCCAATTCACGTCTCATACCCTCAAAGTTACCTTTTTTTAAGTTCAGGACCCGTGTTTGTGAATTAACAATTTCACTCTCCATCCTAATGAAGAACTCAACCATATTATGGTCACTCTTGCCCAAGGGGCCATGTGCAACAAGGCCGCAAGCTAACCCTTCCTCATTACTCAATACCCAGTCTAGAATAGCCTGCTCTCTCGTTGGTTCCTCTACATGTTGGTTTAGAAAACTATCCCGCATACATTCCAAGAAATCCTCTTCCTCAGCACCCCTGCCAATTTGATTCACCCAATCTATATGTAGATTGAAGTCACCCATTATAACGGTTTTACCTTTGTTGCACGCATTTCTAATTTCCTGTTTGATGCCATCCCCAACTCCACTACTACTGTTAGGTGGCCTGTGCACAACACGCACTAGCGTTTTCTGCCCTTTAGTGTTTTGCAGCTCCACCCATATTGATTCCACATCCTCCAAGCTAATGTCCTTCCTTTCTATTGCATTAATCTCCTCTCTAACCAGCAATCTACCCACCTCCTTTTCCTCTCTGTCTATCCCTCCTGAATATTGAATATCCCAGGATGTTCAGCTCCCAGCCTTGGTCACCCTGGAGCCATGTCTCCGTGATCCCAACTATATCATAATCATTAATAGCTATCTTCTCATTCAACTCATCCACCTGATTATGAATGCTCCTCGCATTGAGACACAAAGCCTTCAGGCTTGTTTTAACAACGCTCTTGTCCCTTTTACAATTATGTTGAAAGGTGACCCTTTTTGATTTTTGCCCTGGATTTGTCTGCCTGCCACTTTTCAACTTGCTACCTATTGCTTCTATCCTCATTTTACGCCCCTCTGGCTCTCTGCTCACACATTTAAGAAACCCACCACCTCTTATTCTCTGTTTATTATTTTTTTCTTCGCTCTCCCCGACATGTTGCGTCTGACTGCTTCTCTTCTCTGCCTCCTGCCTCACACACGGTCTACTTGCTTTATTTATATGACTCCTCACGGCTCTGTGCCCTGCCCTGCACCGCGCCTGGCCCCGCTGGCTGATGCCCAGGGCCTAGCCACCCGATAGCGCGGGCTTACCTGGGATGCCTGCCGAAGACTTCCTTCTGCTCCTCACCAGTCTTGAATCGCTGGTGAACACCACCTCAGCCGGCCGGCAAAATGGCCGCCAAGCCTCCTACACCAAGCGGCTGACCCGACTACAAAAATGGCTGCCACGGCCGGCAGAAGAGAAGCCCGAACTTACCTTCCATAGCGTCACCTTCCGGCCGGATGCCACCACTACACTCGGCAACAGCACCACCGTCAGAGCGACTGCCATCACTGCAACCTGACCGCTGTCCACAGCATCACCTCCTGGCCGGATGCTGTCACTGCAGCCTCACCGCTGTCCACAGCACCACCTTCCAGCCGGATGCAGTTCCTGCAGCCTGACTACCGGCAACAGCGCCACATTCAGGCCAGAGGCTGTCACTGTAACACAGCTTTCCTATCCTGCACTATGAACACTGGACAGTTGGAACTTTGGGCACTGATTGTACTTTCATTTGTCTTTTTACTGTTCATTTTTGGGTTCACTGCATTTCCACGCTCGGTTCAGAAATTAGTTTGTTTATTTTATTTAGTTTTTTCCCCCTCATCGTTGCTGGCAGTCGTATTTCACAGGACACCTTCCTTAGCTCGTCAAGGGGATGCGACCGTGTCTTTTCCGTCCAGCGGCTTCTGCATCAGTCTCCTCGCACCCCTCAGTACCTCGGGATCTCCCACACAGAGTGTAACTGCGCCCGTGGAGATCTCCGTCCTGACCCTCGCCAGAGGTGTCCCAGACCTCTTCCGTCCGGCGGCTTCTGCATCCGTCTCCTCGCACCCCTCGGTACCTCGGGATCACCCACGCAGAGCGTCACTGCGCCCATGGAGCCCTCCGTCCCGACCCACGCCCGAGGTGTCCCAGACCCACATGCAGGAGCCACCCTCGACCATGCTATTCCTTCCTCCGGTTCTGGGGGGGTCCTGTGGCGTCAGCCTAAACACGGGCCTCTTATGCTCGAACCCTCATCAGGAGATACGAGGGCGTGCACGTGACATCATGGGCTAGAGGGAGTGTCCCGGTACTTAAGGTCTCTCACCTCGAGACCTAGGGCAGTCAACAGGTAGCTGAGCCCGAGAGTTCAACCTCGCTCAGCTACAGCAACATTGTAATATGTTTAGCGCACCAATTTAACGTGTCACCACTGAAAAAACAACACTTTGAACCGGCCTGATGTCTCACCTTTATTCACCACGTATGGTGCCGCTACAATACTATAATACTATGCTTCTATGATGCTATAATACTGTGACTATGATACTATAATACTATGCTTCTATGAAACTATGCTTCTATGATACTATGAAACTATGCTCTATGATACTCTGCCTCCATGATACTAAATGACAATGATTGTATTTCAAAAGGAATCAATGGTTGTGACAAATTTCTGGACATCCTGATGATTTTAACAAGCTTTGTTATAAATGGCGGTGTGTTCCATGCTGTTTTTTAACAATGCTAATGATGACTGTCCCCGCCAACTGTGCCTGAGGATTAATAATACACAGAACTCACAGGCGGCTTAATCGGCTGAGAAAGAGCTGTGTGTGGGTCCAGTTATAATTAACCACTTCTGAATAAATTCACATGGAAATGTAATATTCAAGAAATGTTGTACTGTTATGATTGATTTTCAGTGAATGCTTTTGTTTATTAGCAATAGAAGCAGAAGTGGAATTTCTCTTCAAGTATTAAGGAAGGCAGGCTAATGGATCACTTTAGGGATACAAATTGGTGGCAACTTTGTTCCATCATTCATGACATAGTTGGTTGGTTGCTATGGGTATTACCAGGGAGACGTTACGTGGAGTGGTGAGAGTGTGAGCCTGAGATTAATAACCATAATGTCAAACCATTGACTCACATTCATGCGTTTGATTTACATTTACAATTGTGAGCACTAGTGATAATTGACCTTGACTAGAAATTTGTATTGCATTGGTCAAGTGTGCATCTAATTTTATCTTTGTAATAACATGTATAACTTTCTGCAATTCATTTACATTTAAGAATTACATTTGCCTAGTGTATTCTAGAAGATTCTGCTCCACCATATTGCAACCCAAAATACAGAAACATAGAAACTAAGAAGAAACTGAGCAGAATTAGGCCATTTAGCCCTTGATACATGCAATATCATCATGATTATTCCTCTTTCTCAAAACCATATTCCTGCTCGCTCCTCTTATTTATTGTCCTTTGTGCCTAAAAATCCGTTAATTCCCTCTTAAAATAGGAAGAAACTGAGTTTCTGTTTGTTTTTACACCAACGATAGACACAAAATGCTGGAGTAAAATGTTGAGTAACTCAGCGGCTCGGGCAGCATTGCTAGAGAAAAGAAAAGGTGACAATTTGAATCGGACCACTTCTTCAAAGTGAGAGTCAGGGGAGAGAAACTAGGGTATGAAAAGATTCAGAACAAATCAGAGCCTGCACCATTGGTCCATTGTTGGCTGTGTAAGAGGTGATAATGAAGGGATATATGGATGCAAGGAGCGGAACTCGCAGGACGAAAAGGGTGGGGGAGGGAATGCAAGGAAGAAATATTTGAAGTTAGAGAAATCAATAATCATACCGTCGGGTTGTAAGCTGCCCAAGCAAAATATGAGGTGCTGACAAGGTCAGTATGGGAATGGGAGGGGGAGTTAAAGTGTTTGGCAACTTTAATGTTAGCTTCCAGTTCCTCGTGCTGGCGAGAGCAGGAACAGGGAGATACGGGACCTGAATGTGTGGCTGAGGAACTGGTGCAGGGGGCAAGGATTTAGATTCTTAGATCACTGGGATCTGTTTTGGAGTAAGGGTGAACTATACAAAAGGGACGGATTGCATCTTAACAGGTGGGGGACCAACATTCTGGCCGGCAGGTTTGCCACTGCTACACGGGTGGTTTTAAACTGAATAAGGGGAATGGGGTGTCAAATGAGATAGTCGACAATGGAGTTAAAGGGAAAGAGAGTAAAGGGATGGTTAATGACCACAGAATTAATTGGAAAGGAAGCTCACAAAGGGATAGGCCAAGTGTAATAGGGATCGATGTGAAAGGTGAGATGCGTAAAGAATTAAAAGTATTGTATATGAAAGCGCGAAGTATAAGAAGTAAAGTAGATGAGCTTGAGGCTCAGTTAGAGGTTGGTATCTATGACATTGTGAGGATTATCGAGACGTGGCTGCAGGAGGATTGGGCCTGGGAACTTAATATTCAGGGTTATACATCCTATAGAAAGGACAGGCAGGTGGGCAGAGGAGGGGGGGGGGGGGGTAGCTCTGCTGGTGAGGGATGGAATTCAGTCCCTTGCAAGGGAAGACATACAGCGGTAGAGTCACTGTGGATTGAGTTGAAGAATTGTAAAGGCAAGAAGACACTAATTGGTGTTATTTACAGACCCCCAAATAGTAGCCCAGATGTATGGTGTAAGTTGCAGCAGGAGTTAAAACTCGCATGTAGCAAAGGTAATGCCACTGTGGTGATGGCGATTTCAATATGCTGATAGACTGGGAAAATCAGTTTGGTTCAGGACCCCAAGAAAGAGAGTTTGTGGAATGCCTCTGAGATGGATTCTTAGAGCAGTTCATAATGGAGCCGACCAGAGAAAAGGCAATTCTGGATTTAGTGTTGTCAAATGAACCACATATGATAAGAGAACTCGAGGTAAAGGAACCGGTTGGGGGTAGTGATCATAATATGATTAGTTTTAATCTGCAATTTGAGAAGGAGAACGTTAAATCGGAAGTGGCAGTGATGCAGTTGAACAAAGGGGACTATGAAGGCATGAGAGGGGAGCTAGCCAAAGTAGAGTGGAAAGGGATCCTAGCAGGAATGATGGTGGAACAACAATGGCAGGAATTTCTGGGCATAATCCGGAAGATGCAGGATCATTTCATTCCAAAAAGGAAGAAAGATTCTAAGAGGAGTAGGTGGCAACCGTTGCTGACAAGAGAAGTTAGGGATAGAATAAAACTAAAAGAAAAGATGTATAACACAGCAAAGAGTAGCCGGGAGCCGGAGGGTTGGGAAACTTTTATAGGACAACAGAAGGAAACAAAACGAGCAATACAGGCTGAAAAGATGAAGCACAAGGGGATGCTGGCCAGGAATATACAGGACAGTAAAAGCTTCTTTAGATATGTTAAGGGAAAAAGGACCACATCTAACTCCCTCTTAAATATAGCCAACGAACTGGCCTCAAATACCTGCTGTGGCAGAGAATTCCAGAGATTCACCACTCTTTGTGTGAAAAATGTTTTTCTCATCTCGGTCCTAAAAGATTTCCCCTTTATCCTTAAACTGTGACGCCTTGTCCTGGACTTCCCCAACATCAGGAACAATCTTCCTGCATCTAGCCTGTCCAACCCCTTAAGGATTTTGTAAGTTTCTAGTTGTGCTAGAAAAGTTCAAAAGTTGTCCTCGGCATGAATATGGGGATCATTTGAAAAAGATAAAGAAATCTAGGTAAAACTGTCATTTTAACAATGTTAATGTGGCCTACTAATGAGAGTGGTAATGTTGACCATTTTTTGAAGTCCTGTGTAGTTAGTTCTAATAATGATTTAAAGTTATGACTGTGTAAACTTCCCATGGTATGGGTGACTTTAATTTCCAGGTAAGTAAATTAATTTTTCTCAAGTTTAAATGGGAAGCTGGGGTAGTCCCCATCAGTGGGGGTGGGGGCGCTGCAAGCTGGCAGCCTTGCCAACAGCGTATTTGTTTTTTCAATTTTTACATTTTTTTTGTGTCTTTTAACGTGTGTTTTTAATGTCCCTCTGTGTGTCTTGTGTGTGGGGTGTGTGTGTGGGGGGGGGGGGGGGTGGGGGTAAGGGGGAAAACCGCTTTGATCGCCTCCTCCACGGAGAGGCAACTTTTTCCATGTCTTCTCCCCCGTGGCCGAACATTGAGGATCGGGCAACCTTTCCCGGAGAAGCGCCTGGGGCTTCAGCGGCGGCTGCAGCACAGACTCTCATCGCGGAGCGGGCGAGCCCTCACCGGGGGTCGCCGGAGGGGAGCGCTCCGATCGCTGGCCCGTGGCAGCCTGAAGCCCCTGTGGCCCGCGGCGTCCACAGTCTGGGATCAATCATTGGGGACCTGGGAGGAGAAGAACTCTACCGCCGGCCCAACTCTACTAACCGGCTCTACTAACTTCCACTGTGGGCGCGGCGGGGACTTACCATCAGGAGTGGGGTCCCTCGCCAGGGACCACTGGAGTAGATCACTGATCGCCGGCCCTGCCGTCTGCGGTGCTTCTGGCTGCGGCCAACACCAACCTGAAGCCACCATCCCCGGTGGGGAGGTAACGATTCAGGACTTACCTGGACTTTATCTGGACTTTGCCTTGTATGAACTTCTGGATGCCCGCAGCGGCGGCTGCGGAAGGTTGAGGTCCCAAACACGGGGGAAAATGGAGGAAGCCTGGCCAAACTTTGTGCCTTCCAACACAATGATGAATGCTGTGGTGGATGTTTGTGTTAAAAATGTTTATTGTGTTTTTGTGTGTTCTTTTGCATTGTACCGCTGCTGTGCAAGTGACGAATAAAACTGATATTGATATTGATACAGTGATTGATTGGGAAAGCAAGCTCTTTGAGTAATTTATCTTATAACGTGACAGGTGGCCAAAATTCTCTAATATATGCAGTAGCTTTGGTATGGAGTCAGTTGGGTTGGATATATATACCAGCAGGTCGTGCACGTACAGCGTTACTTTGTGAGATTTACCACTTCGAAAGATACCTCTGATACCATCTTCTGTCCTAAGAGCAACAGCAAGTGGTTCTATTGCCAAATCAAATAAGTAGGGAGAAAGTCTGTAGCCCTGTCTGCGGCCCCTATGGAGCTGGAAGTAGTCAGAGATTAGATTGTTGGTCCGCACAGCTGCCTTTGGCGCAAAATATAATATTTTAATCCATGATAAAGATGATGAACCAAAGCCAAATCTTTTGAGAACAGCAAACAAATATTGCCATTCGACATGGTTGAATGTCTTCTCAGCATTTAAATAAATAATTACTTCTGATCGTTCTGTGGTGTGAGGTGTGTACAATACATTAAGTAGGCTCCGCATGTTATAGAACGACTGTCTGCCCAGTATAAATCCAGTTTGGTCAGGGTTAATAACTTTGGAGACAACTGTTTCAAGACGGGTGGCTAATATTTTTGTGAGGAGTTTATAATCACAATTCAGCAAGCATACAGGGTGGTATGAAATAGTTGCTCTTTATCTTTTTTAAGTAGGACTGATGTGGTTGCCTGCGGCGTTGTTTGAGGTAGTTTCTGTTGGCTAAAAATTTCCTGATACAACAATTTAAATGATGGAGCCAGTTTGATTGCAAATTCTTTGTATATTCCAGTTGGGAAACTGTCTGGTCCTGGAGCTTTGTTGCTCTGCATCGATTTAATTGCTTGTAATATTTCTCTGGTTGATATTTCCCTGTCAATTTGTGCTTGGTCCTCTGTAGTAATTTCTGGGATGTACAGGCTGTCTAATGGCCCTGTTCCACGGTACAAGTTCATTCCAAGAGCTCTCCCGAGTTAAAAAAACCCTCAAATTTGTAGTAAGCACGGAGAATGAATGTAGCGGGTATGTCGGAGCTCAGGGACATCTCTTAGCGGCTCGTAACGCTAACGGCAGGTACTCGGGAAGACTTGCTAATGGCAGGTAAGCTCGGGAAGACTCGCGAAGATTTTTCAACATGTTGAAAAATGTCCACGAGAGCCCCGAGTACCGACAAACGGCCATTACCATAAATCTCCGAGTTCGAATCAGGGCAAACTCGGGAGAACTCTTGGAATTAACTCGTACCGTGGCACAGGGCCATAAGAAGGCAGGAATTCATGACAGGTCACTGGGTGGTTCTGAATCATAGAGGGAAAATAAAACTTCTTAAACTGGTCATTGAGGCATCTGGATCAGTAGTCTTCACCCCCGGCGATGTTAAAATTTCAGGAATAGTACTGTGGATTGTCTGATCTGGTGAGCTAAAAGTTTTCCTGCCTTTTCTCCATGTTCATAAATAATCTACTTTGATTTGAACATTAGATGCTCTGTCGTGGATAAAATGTCAAATTCCTACTTAAGTAATAATTTCTCCTTGTAAAGTTCAGGTGTTGGCGGACTGGCACACAAACAGTCTATTTCCGCTGCACTGTGGGGCAGTTCTATCAGATGTTGTTTACACAACTGAAGATGCATCTGATTGTTAGAAAATTCACCTGGTGGCCATACCCAAGAATGTCAATTGTAGTGAAATCTTAGGCATTGTAACACCCAGTCCAACTAATCAATCTGAACATCTGGATCAAACCAGTCACCGCTACGAAAGAGCAGCTGACAACCAGGGAAAGACCTAGTGACAGCCTGGAGAGACTGTGACTGCAGGCAGACAAATCCAGGGCAAAAACCAAAAAGGGTCACTTTTCAACATAATTGTAAAAGGGGCAAGAGCGTTGTAAAAACAAGCCTGAAGGCTTTGTGTCTCAATGCGAGGAGCATTCGTGGCAAGGTGGATGAGTTGAATGTGCAGATAGCTATTAATAATTATGATATAGTTGGGATCACGGAGACATGGCTCCAGGGTGACCAAGGCTGGGAGCTGAACATCCTGGGATATTCAATATTCAGGAGGGATAGACAGAGAGGAAAAGGAGGTGGGGTATTGTTGCTGGTTAGAGAGGAGATTAACGCATTAGAAAGGAAGGACATTAGCTTGGAGCATGTGGAATTGATATGGGTGGAGCTGCGAAACACTAAGGGGCAGAAAACGCTAGTGGGTGTTGTGTACAGGCCACCTAACAGTAGCACTGGAGTTGGGGATGGCATCAAACAATAAATTAGAAATGCGTGCAACAAAGGTAAAACCGTTATAATGGTTGACTTCAATCTCCATATAATTTGGGTGAATCAAATTGGCAGGGGTGCTGTGGAAGAGGATTTATTGGAATGTATGCAGGATAGTTTTCTAAACCAACATGTGGAGGAACCAACGAGAGAGCAGGCTATTCTAGACTGTGAATTCAGTAATGAGGAAGGGTTAGTTAGCAGCTTTGTTGTGCGTGGCCCCTTGGGCAAGATATGGTTGAGTTCTTCATTAGGATGGAGAGTAACATTGTTAATTCTGAAACACGGGTCCTGAACTTAAAGAAAGGAAACTTTGAGGGGATGAGATGTGAATTGGTCAAGATAGACTGGCAATTGATTCTTGAAGGGTTGACGGTGGATATGCAATGGAAGGCATTTAAAGACTGCATGGATTAACTACAACAATTGTTCATCCCAGTATAGCAAAAGTATAAATCAGGGAAGGTATGGATCCGTGGATAACAAGGGAAATCAGGGATAGTATCAAAGCAAAAGATGAAGCATACAAATTAGCCAGAGAAAACAGCCTACCAGAGGTCTGGGAGAAATTCAGAGTCCAACAGGACTCTGAATTTACCAAGAGGAAGACGAAGGGCTTGATTAGGAAAGGAAAAATGGATTTTGAAAGAAAACTGGCAGGAAACATAAAAACTGACTGCAAAGGTTTTATTGATATGTGAAGCAAAAAAGATTAGTTAAAACAAATGTAGGCCCCTTGCAGTCAGAAACAGGTGAATTGACCATGGGGAACAAGGACATGGCAGACAAATTGAATAACTACTTTGGTTCTGTCTTCACTAAGGGATACATAAATAATTTGCCGGAAACAGCAGGGGATCGCGGGTCAAATGAGATGGAGGAACTGAGTGAAATCCATGTTAGCCGGAAAGTGGTGTTAGGTAAATTGAATGGATTAAAGGCCGATAAATCCCCAAGGCCAGATAGGCTGCATCCCAGGGTACTTAAGGAAGTAGCCCCAGAAATAGTGGATGCCTGACTGATCATTTTTCAAAACTCTTTAGATTCTGAAGTAGTTCCTGAGGATTGGAGGGTAGCTAATGTAACCCAACTTTTTTAAAAAGAAGGGAGAGAGAAAACGGGGAATTACAGACCAGTTAGTCGAACGTCGGTAGTGGGGAAACTGCTAGAGTCAGTTATTAAATATGGGATAGCAGCGCATTTGGAAAGTGGTGAAAACATTGGACGAAGTCAGCATGGATTTAGGAAAGGTAAATCATGTCTGACGAATCTTATTGAATTTTTTGAGGATGTAACTAGTAGAGTGGATAAGGGAGAAGCAGTGGATGTGTTATATCTAGACTTTCAGATGACTTTCGACAAGGTCTCACACAAGAGATTAGTATACAAACTTAAAGCACACGGTATTGGGGGTTCAGTATTGATGTGGATAGAGAACTGGCTGGCAGACAGGAAGCAAAAAGTTGGAGTGAACAGGTCCTTTTCAGGATGGTAGGTAGTGACTAGTGGGGTGCCGCAAAAGCTCAGTGCTGGGACCCCAGCTATTTACAATATATATTAATGATTTGGACGAGGGAATTAAATGCAACATCTCGAAGTTTGCGGATGCCACGAAGCTGGGGGGGCAGTGTTAGTTGTGACGAGGATGCTAGGAAGCTGCAAGGTGACTTGGATAGGCTGGGTGAGTGGGCAAATACATGGCAGATGCAGTATAATGTGGATAAATGTGAGATTATCCACTTTGGTGGCAAAAACAGGAAAGTAGACTATTATTTGAATGGTGACCGATTAGGAAAAAGGGAGATGCAACGAGACCTGGGTGTCATGGTACACCAGTCATTGAAAGTAGGCATGCAGGTGCAGCAGGCTGTGAAGAAAGTGAATGGTATGTTGGCATTCATAGCAAAAGGATTTGAGTACAAGAGCAGTGAGGTTCTACTGCAGTTGTACAGGGTCTTGGTGAAGCCACACCTGGAGTATTGCGTACAGTTTTGGTCTCCTAATCTGAGGAAAGACATTCTTGCCATAGAGGGAGTGCAGAGAAGGCTCACCAGATTGATTCCTGGGATGGCAGGACTTCCACATGAAAAAGACTGGATGGACTCGACTTGTACTCACTGGAATTTAGAAGATTGAGGGGGGATCTCATAGAGACTTACAAAATTCTTAAGGGGTTGGACAGGCTAGATGCAGGAAGATTGTTCTCGATGTTGGGGAAGTCCAGGACAATGGGTCACTGTTTAAGGTTAAGGGGGAAGTCTTTTAGGACCGAGATGAGAAAATCATTTTTCACACAGAGAGTGGTGAATCTGTGGAATTCTCTGCCACAGAAGGTAGTTGAGGCCAGTTTGTTGGCTATATTTAAGAGGGAGTTAGATGTGGCCCTTGCGGCTAATGGGATCGGAGGTATGGAGAGAAGGCATGCACAAGATACTGAGTTGGATGATCAGCCATGATCATATTAAATTGTGGTGCAGACTGGAAGGGCCGAATGGCCTACTCCTGCACCTTTTTTCTATGTTTCTATGTTTTCTATGTTTCTATGTATCTGTGACTGGGAAAATATAACATCAGAGAAGGGTCTCAAGATCCACCAGGGCAGGAAAAGGTGCCCGAGAGAGCTTGGTGCGGGGCCTCACATTGACCATTACTTTCTAAGAGGTGGCCAAATCAGTCGAGTGAAGCCCAGTGGCAGGATTACCACCACAGTCCACAGGGTATCAGCACCTCAGGCGAAGCTCAACCAGGTACAGTACCACCAACGGACACGAGTCCAGAGCCCAACCAGCCACAGGCAGCGGTAGAGAGGAAGATGGAAGTGAAAAAGCCTCAAATCCTGTGGCCTAAATCCTGCCGGAGGAAAGAGTGGGAGACCGTTAACACTGACCTCATCCTTCTTCTGGAAGGATTGGAGGGATGTGTGGAAAGAAAACTGGAGAAGTTGGGAGACACCATAACAACTATGGGGCGGAGATATTTGGGGTGAAGGTTGTGAAACAGAGGACACAGAAGGAACCAGCACTCCAGTACAAGTCCAGGAGGCAGCAGGAGATCAAAAGACTGGTGAAAGAAAGCTGAGAAAGCAGAGGAGGAAGGCCACAGAGGCAGAAAGGAAAGGACTGGAGGCACTGCAGGCAGAAATAAAGCAGCTCCTGGCAATCCTGCGAAGAGCAGAATGCCTGAGAAAGCAACACAAGAAGAAAGAATGGGTGAGGACAAGTTTCTATAGAGATCCGCATAAGTTTGTCAAAAGCCTCTTTGTCAAGGAGAAGAGCGGGACCCTGAGAGTACCTGTAAGGGAACTGGAGGAGCACCTGAGGAAGACGTACTCTGACAACCGGAGGCATGAGCCAGTCACCATTCCAGATGACATGCCACCTGAGCACCAGATGGACATAAGGCCTCCTACATGGAAGGAGGTGGAGAACACAGTCTAACTGGCATCAGCCCCAGGGCCCAATGACACTCCATACAGGCTCTATAAGAACACCCCTGCTGCCCTGAAATACCTTTGGAAGTTAATGAAAGTGGCATGGGGGAAAAGAATCATACCTAAGGCATGGTGAAGAGCAGGAGGGATCTTCATTCCCAAATAAAAGAACTCCTCAACTATTAGCCAATTCTGCCAGATCAGCCTTCTGAACGTGGAAGGAAAGATCTTCTTTGGTGTTGTGGCCCAAAGACTCTCAGCATTTTTGCAGAGCAACAACTTCATTAACACGTCAGTGCAGAAAGCAGGGCTACGTGGTTTATCAGGATGTCTGGAACATGCAAATGCCATCTGGCACCTGATACAAACTGCCATGGAAGGAAAAGAGAGATCTGCATGTGGTTTTCTTAGATCTTGCCAATGCCTTTGGTTCGGTGCCCCATGAGACTATTTGGGCAGCTTTTAATTTCTTTGAGGTCCCAGTGGGCATCACAAAGCTGGTAAAAGCTTTACTTCCAGGACCTCCAGTTCTGCGTCACAACACAGGACAACACCACCGCTCTGGCAGCACCTTGAGGTAGGCATAATGGCAGGCTGTACCATTTCTCCTCTGGTTTGCACCATGGCAATGGAGCTCATCATTCGAGCATCACGATGGGTGGTCGGAGGGGAACGCTTGAAGAGTGGGCTGTATCTTCCTCCAATCAGGGCGTATATGGATGACATGACCACAATAACAACAACAAAAGCATGCAGCAAACGCCTGCTGGATAAACTCCAGGAAAACATCAAATGGGCACGATGGAGATTAAACCCAGCAAATCCTGCAGTATTTCCATCGTCAAAGGCCGGCTCACTGACGAAAGGTTCCGCATCAATAACGAGACATAGAAACATGTGCAGGAGGAGACCATTCGGCCCTTCGAGCCAGCACCGCCATTCATTGTTGTCATGGCTGATTGTCCGCTATCAATAACCCGTGCCTGCCTTCTCCCCATATACCTTGACTCCACTAGCCCCTAGAGCTCTATCCAACTCTCTATTAAATCCATCCAGTGATTTGGCCTCCACTGCTCTCTGTGGCAGGGAATTCCATAAATTCACAACAACTGAGTTACTCACTGGGTAAAAAAGTTTTTTCTCACCTCAGTCTTAAATGATCTCCCCTTTATTCTAAGACAATACCAACTGTCCTGGAGAAGCCTGTCAAATGCCTCGGGCGATGGAACACCGCATACCTCAAGGATGCAGAGCAGGTGGAACTACTCAGACAGGATACAATCAGTGGCCTCAAGCAAATCAACAACACTGCTCTCCCAGGGAAGCTGAAGCTTTGGTGCCTTCAATTTGGTCTACTGACCCGACTCATGTGGCCAATTACCATCTACGAGGTCACTTTATCCCATGCCAACCAGCTGGAGAGACTGGTGAACTCACAAGGGAGGAAGAGGCTTGGGCTACCGAGATGCCTCAGCAGCATAGGGCTCTATGGGAATGGAGCCCTCTCACTGCCAGTCTCAAGCCTGGTGGAGGAGTACAGCCTGCCATTATGCCTACCTAAAGTGAGACTGGACATGACACTAACAGAATCCCGGGACCCAATAATATGAGGTGTCGCTCCAACCCTAGCAACAGGGAGGACTCCAGCAGCAGTGGTACTGGACGCAAAATCTGCCCTCCAACACCGGGACATAGTGGGCCATGTCCAACAAGGCCGAGGGGGCTTTGGCCTGGGAGCAATGAACCGTACCTGGCAAAAGGCTACTCCAGCTGAACGTCGGCACCTGGTGGTGGAGGAGGTGCACCACCAGGAAGAAGCAGCCAGGTGTGCCAAAGCTATATCCCAAGCCAAACAAGGCCGCTGGATGACATGGGATGGCATTGAGAGGAGGAAGATCACATGGAGAGAGCTGTGGACCATGGAATCAAATAAGTCGAGCTTCATTATCAGAGCCACATATGATGTCCTTCCCTCTCCCACAAACCTAAATCTTTGGCTGGGAGAGGAGCCAGCCTGCCCCCTGTGTGCAGTTCCAGCAAACCTCAAGCACATATTGGTCGGTTGTAAGACTAGCCTAACACAAGGCAGATACATCTCGTGACACAACCAGGTGCTGAGGTGTTTGGCAGCTGAACTCGAGTGCAAGAGAGTTACCACCAACTCCATGCCTATCAATGCCCAGATAACATTCCCGCAAATACCATCCTTCATCCGGGAAGGAGAGAAATGGAGGACTAACCCCTCGCCTCTCAACTCATGCCCAGTGAACGCAGCCAGGGACTGGGAAATGTGTGTTGACCTAGGCCAGAGGCTTTCGTTCCCAGTTGAAATCGCAGTTACCAACCTGTGACCAGACCTCGTTCTCTGGTCCAACTCCTGTCGGCGTGTTTTCATCATTGAGCTGACGGTCCCATGGGTGGAGGCGGTGGACGAGGCTGATGAAAGGAAAAAGCTTTGATATTCAAACCTTGCAGCAGAGGCAGAGGAGAGAGGTTGGAGGGTAAGGGTGTGTCCAGTGGAGATAGGGTGCAGGGACTTTGTAGCCAGTTCCACCGCAAGGCTCATGAGGGAAGTAGGAGTCAAAGGGCAGGCCAGGTCCTCCCTCATGCCTTCATAGTGCCCTTTGTTCAACTGCATCACTGCCACTTCCGATTTAACCTTCTCCTTCTCAAATTGCAGATTGCAGAACTGAAAACCATACTATAAATCTCACCGACATCTTCTACAATTGCAACATGATCTCCGAACTTCTATGCTCAAAACTCTGACTGATGAAGGCCAATGAAGCAAAAGCCTTTTTGACCACCCGATCTACCTGTGACTCCGCCTTCAAGGAACCATGCACCAGCACTCCTAGATCCCTCTGTTCTACAACACTCCCCAGAGCCCTACCATTCAGTGTGTAAGTCCTGCCCATGTTAGACTTCCTAAAATGCAACAACTCATATTTTTCTGTATTAAGTTCCATCAACCATTCCTCGGCCCACCTGACCAATTGTTCTAGATCCTTCTCCACCCCACCACAAACAAATCCCCAGCAGTTTCAGATTTAATCTACAAGATACTCTCATTCTCCAGCTGCAGCCATTATTTCCACTTCCTCAAGTCTGAGGACCATGGGGTTAAATGAATAGATGACCAGTTGTTTTACCTCTCAATAGTAAAAGTCAAAGTCAAAAGAGTTTATTGTCATGTGTCCCTGACAGGACAATGAAAATCTTTCTTTGCATAGCACAACAGAACATAGAAGGCATTGACTACAATTCTATACATAAATACACCCACGAATTAATAAATTAATAAAGTGCAAATAACAGATGGAGGGATATTAATGTTCAGAGTTCCGAGCCAGGTTTAATAGCCTGATGGCTGTGGGGAAGTAGCTATTCCTAAACCGGGTTGTTGCAGTCTTCAGGCTCCTGTACCTTCTACCCGAAGGTAGCAGGGAGATGAGTGTGTGGCCAGGATGGTGTGGGTCCTTGATGATGCTGCCAGCCTTTTTGAGGCAGCGACTGTGATAAATCCCCTCGATGGAAGGAAGGTCAGAGCCGATGATGGACTGGGCAGTGTTTACTATTTTTTGTAGTCTTTTCCACTCCAGGGCACTCAAGTTGCCGAACCAAGCCACGATGCAACCAGTCAGCAAGCTCTCTACTGTACACCTGTAGAAGTTAGAGAGAGTCCTCCTTGACAGACCAACTCTTCGTAATCTTCTCAGGAAGTAGAGGCGCTGATGAGCTTTCTTAATAATTGCATCTGTGTTCTCGGACCAGGAAAGATCTTCACAGATGTGCACGCCCAGGAATTTGAAGCTCTTGACCCTTTCAACCATCGACCCGTTGATATAAACAGGACTGTGGGTCCCCATCCTACTCTTTCCAAAGTCCACAATCAGTTCCTTGGTTTTGCTGGTGTTGAGGGCCAGGTTGTTGTGCTGGCACCATATGGACAGTTGCTCGATCTCTCTTCTATGCTCGGACTCATCCCCATCAGTGATACGTCCCACAACTCGTGGTGTCGTCAGCGAACTTGATGATGGAGTTCGCGCTATGACCAGCTACGCAGTCATGAGTATAGAGTGAGTACAGCAGGGGGCTGAGCACGCAGCCCTGAGGTGCTCCTGTACTGATTGTTATCGAGTCTGACACATTTCCACCAATACGAACAGACTGTGGTCTGTGGATGAGGAAGTCGAGGATCCAATTGCAGAGGGATGCGCAAAGACCCAGTTCTGCGAGTTTGGTAACCAGCTTGAAGGGGGAGATTGTGTTAAATGCCGAGCTGTAGTCAATGAATAGTAGCCTGACATATGAGTTTTTGTTGTCCAAGTGGTCCAGAGCGGAGTGGAGGGCCAGCAAGATCGCGTCCACCGTTGATCTGTTGTGGCGGTAAGCGAACTGCAGTGGGTCCAGGTTTTTGTCAAAGTAGGAGTTGATTTGCGCCATGATGAACCTCTCGAAACACTTCATCACCACAGGCGTTAGTGCCACAGGTCGATAGTCATTGAGGCACGTCACCTTGCTCTTCTTGGGCACCGGTATTATTGATGCCCTTTTGAAGCAGGTGGGAACCTCAGACCTCAGAAGTGACAGGTTGAAAATGTCCATAAAACTCCAGCCAGTTGGTCCGCACAGGTTTTTAGGACACGACCAGGTATGCCATCAGGTCCAGACGCTTTTCGACGGTTCACCCCTCTGAAGGATTTCCTGACGTCGGCCTCTGTGACTGAGACTGAAATACCATCACAGCGAATAGGGGCTTGGGAAGGCACATCGGTGTTCTCCCTATCAAAGCGTGCGTAAAATGCATTGAGCTCATCAGGGAGTGATGTATCGCAGAACTCCCTTTTGGCCTTTTTGATGGCCTTACCAAGGTTGTATCTGGACTTCTTGTAGACCACTGTGTCATTAGACATGAATGCCCGGTGTCTGGTCTTCAGAAGAGTGCGGATCTCACAGTTCATCCAAGGTTTATGATTGGGAAACACTCGGAAGGTTTTTGTAGGGATGCAGTCCTCCACACATTTCTTTATGAAGTCTGTAACGACTGTGGCGTATTCATTCAAGTCCGTTGCCGAGTCATTGAACATAGCCCAGTCTACAGACTCCAAACAGTCTTGTAGTTGTTCTTCTGCCCCCACCGACCAGCTCTGTACTGTCCTCACCTCTGGGGGTGCGCTCTTTAATTGCTGCCTGTAGGCAGGAAGAAGCAGCACCGCGGTATGGTCAGATTTAGCGAAGTTAGGGTGAGGGATAGAGCGGTAGGCATTCTTGATGGTGGTGTAGCAGTGGTCGAGGGTGTTTGGTCCTCTGGTGCAGCAGGAGACATGTTGGTGGAAGTTGGGGAGTGATTTCTTTAGGTTTGCCTTATTGAAGTCCCCAGCAATGGTGGTAAGTGCCTCGGGGTAAGACGTCTGATGTTTGTTGACCACGGCGTGCAGCTCCTCCAGTGCCAGACGGATGTCTGCCTGGGATGGGATGTAGACCGCGGTCAGGATGATGGAGGTGAATTCCCTCGGTAGGTAGAAGGGACGGCACTTCACCGCCAGACGTTCCAGGTGTGGAGAGCAGGAGTTGGACAGGACTGCCACGTCTGAGCACCACGCAGAGTTGACCATGAGGCAGACACCCCCTCCTCTCCCTTTCCCCGATGCCAGTGTACGGTCGATACGGTGGATGGAGAACCCGTCAGGCTTGACCGCTGAGTCTGGGGAGCTGGGGGTGAGCCATGTCTCTGTGAAACAGAACACAGAGCATTCCCTCAGCTCCCTTTGATAAAGCAGCCTTGCCCTTAAGTCCTCCACTTTATTTTCAAGGGACTGTACATTGGCCAGTAGGATAGTAGGGAGAGGGGGCCGAAGTCCCCTGCGCTTCATTCTGACCTGAAGTCCTGCCCGTCGGCCACGTTTCTGGACACAATGGAGGCTTCCCCTTTGTTCCCAGTTACTGTGTTTCCTGTACCTGCTGTTTCTGCGGACCAGCGCTGGAACGGGAATTCCCACACAGACGGCAGCTCCAGCTCCGTAACGAACGGGGGTTCCCTCAGAATCAGCAGCTCCAGCTTCATTTCTTCTGGGATTTCCAGCCCGTCGGCTCTGGAGGTCATCCTGCGGTTTCCAGGTGCCGTACCTGGGTTCCTCAGTCAGGTCGGGAGTTTCACAGCCAGCGTGGGAAAGTTTAAAGTCCGGTGCTCCCGCAGCTGCGAGAGATCGCAAAATTGCCAGCGCTTTCAGCTGCACAAGCAGCCTGTCAGAAACGGCACCGATTACTGCCGTTTCCCTGATGCAGGTGAGTTGATAGAAGTTGTAGGTAAATCTTTTCTGTTCTGGTGCTCCGCAAAAGTCGCCGCAGGCAGGCGCCATCTTGAGCATCTTTAAAAGTAAAGATACTGGGTGTAGCTGGATCCCACAAAGCATTATTGGACCTTGCTCTGATCTGCCAAAACAGTTGATTGCTCAAGGATTAACTAGGATTATTCAAGAATATACCCTGTCAGTTCCACCATTACCCAGAACAATAACATTGAGGGAAGTAGAAACACAATTGAGGAGCTCCTTGACATTGTTATCACCAAGGTTGAATCATTGATTCTGCCCCCTTCCTTCCCTTCTCCTAACCCATTTGTCCAATTGTATGAGATTGCATCCAGATAGTGCTCTGAGCTTGCTTCATCCGACAGTTTCTGCCCTCATTCCATCAAAGTCTTTCAGATACATGTTAATCTTCGGAGTTGCACCAGACATCAGTTATAGCATATATAGTGTATGAAAAGGCTGGTTGTAGACCTAAGGAAGTCAGGCTGTGGAGTGGTGAACACAACTCTATCCTCTGAAGAAGGGTTTCAGCCCAAAACGTCGCCTATCTCCTTCGCTCCATAGATGCTGCTGCACCCCCTGGGTTTCTCCAGCATTTTGTGTAAACCCTATCCTCATCAATGTAGATCTTGTAGAGATGAGAAACAGCTTCCATCTCCACAGCATCCATATCACCAACAATCTAACCAGTTCACTTCGCACTGATCAAGAGAACACATTATAATCTTTTTTTTCTAAGGCATCTGAGAAGATCCAGCATATCCACGATGATTCTCTTCAACTTCGACAGTTGTGCTATAAAAAGTATTCTGACAGGATAGCACCATTTAATCACTGAAATTGTGGCACAGCAACTCAACTGACAGTGCCACTGTTGTCCGTGGTAATGTTTCCTTGGTGAAAAGAATAGTGGTGCAATTTAACATGTTGGAAGGATTTAATGGCATATTTACAAAGAAACTAATTATTTTGGAGTTAATCAATGCAAAAGGAGAGACTGGACTCATAAAATCACAAGTGATAAGAGTAGAATTATGTAATTCAGCCCATCAAGTCTACTCCACCATTCAATCATGGCTGATCTCTCTTCCTCCTAACCTCACTCTTGTGCCTTCTCCCCATAATCTCTGACACCTGTACTAATCAAAAATCTATCTATATCTCTGCCTTAAAAGTATCGACTGACTTGGCCTCTACAGCCTTCTGTGGAAAAGATTTCCACAGATTCACCACCATCTGACTCGGTGGTGCAGTGGTAGAGCTGCTGCCTTACAGTGAATGCAGCCGGATTCAATCATGACTATGGGTGCTGCCTGTACGGAGTTTGTACGTTCTCCCCGGGACCTGTGTGGGTTTTCTCCAAGATCTTTGGTTTCTTCCCACATTCCAAAGGTTTGTAGGTTAATTGGCTTGGTAAATATAAAAAATGTCCCTAGTAGGTGTAGGATAGTGGTAATGTGCGGGGATCGCTGGTTGTCGCAGACCCAGTGGGCCGAAAGGCCTGTTTCCGTGCTGTATCTCTAAACTAAACTAAACTAAACTAAACTAAACTAAATTTATCCTCATCTCCTTCCTAAAATAAAGTCCTTTAATTCTAAGGCTATGACCTCTAGTCCTAGACTCTCCCACTCGTGGAAACATTCCCCCCACATCCACTCTATCCAAGTTTTTCACTATTCTGTATGTTTCATTGAGATCCACCCTCATTCTTCTCAACTCCAGCGAGTACAGGCCCAGTGCCAATAAATGCTCATCAGAGGTTAACCTACTCATTCCTGGGATCATTCTTGTAAACCTCCTCTGGACCCTCTCCAGAGCCAGCACATTCTTCTTCAGATACGGTGCCCAAAATTGCTCACAATGTTACCAGAGCCTTATAGCACCTCAGAATTCCATCCCTTCTTTTGTATACAAGCCCTATTGATTCGATTTACAGATTCACTTTTTGGGAATCCTGCACCAGCACCCTGAGTCCTTTTGCACCTCTGATTTCTGGATTATCTCCCCATTTAGAAAATAGTCTATGCCTTTATCCCTACTACCAAAATTAATGACTCCCCACTTTGCCACACTATATTCCATCTGCCACTTCTCTGCCCACTCTCCCAAGCTGTCCAAGTCCTTCTGCAGAGTCCCTGCTTTCTCTACATTACCTGTCCTTCCACCTGTTTTCATATCATCTGAAAACTTGGCCACAAAGCTTTCAATCCCCTCGTCGAAGTCATTAATATACAAAGTAAAGAATAGTGGCCCCAGCACCGACCCCTGCGGAACTGTACTAGTCACTGGCAACCAACCAGAAAAAGCCGCCATTATAGCCACTCTTTGTCTTCTGCCATCCAGCCAACCTGCTATCCATGCTAGTATGTGCCCTTTGATACTGTGTTCTCTCATCTTCCTTAGCAGCCTCACGAATGGCAGCTTATCAAAGGATTTGTGAAAATCTAAGTAAACAACAACTCCTGACTCTCCTTTGTCTGTCTTGCTAATTACTTCAAAGAATTTCAGCAAATTTGTCAAGCAAGACCTCCCCTTCACAAAGGGAACTGTCAGAACTTGCTGGCTTTTCTTGCTGGGAGCAAAGCAAACACATACTCCACATTGTTCCTTTTGGACCTTCACTGTGACCTGGTGGAATCTCCAGCTCCTGTGTCAGCAGGCAGTCTTCACTAGCAAAGAAGCAATGTCAGAATGAGTTGGCACCCCTCAACTGCTGCACAGCAGGATGCCTGGGAACAGAATGTTATCATTAGGCAGGTCAATTCGGCTTAACTTCCTTTGTTTTCATCCTTTTTCTCCCACTTTAGTAAATTCCTGTGATATATCCCCCACTCCAGTCTGCATCATATGCAGTCATTTACCACAATTGCATGTTTTCTTGCTTTAAAGAAATGCAAATTCCAAAGACATGAAGAGATTCCTATCTGGCAAAGCTAATGCTGATGCAAAATGAACAATTGTAGAGTGCTGTATTTTCCACCATACCGCAAGGCACACACTCTACAGGATCTTTAGATGGAACGTGAAGATGGGTGGTGAATCTATGGAATTCATTGACACAGAAGTCTGTGGAGGCCAAGTTAATGGAAATTTTTAAAACAGAGATAGATAGCTTCTTGATTAGTACGGGTGTCAGGGGTTATGGGGAGAAGGGCGGAGAATGGGATTGAGAGAGAAAGATAGATCAGCCATGATTGAACAGTGGAGTAGACTTGTTGGAACGAATGGCCTACTCGTATCATTTATGAGCAAGAATCATAAATGCTGCAAAGATGCCTGCTACTCTGGCCATTTCCTTTTCTCCCTTCTACCATCTGGAAAAAAAAACCAGGAGCTTAAAAGCCCAAACATTATGACTAAAGAACAGCATCTTTCCCAATGCTATCAGATTCCTGAACCAATCATCTCTTTACATCCCCTTCCAAGAGGAACTGTCATGGACTCTTACTCTTGTTCCGTTATTGTACTTTGGTTAATTTTAAAATTACTACAGATTGCACTACAATCTTCGCACCTTCTATGTTGTATTTGTCAGTTAGTTTTTATATTTTTGTATTATCATGAAGAGGAATATGATTTACTCTTTGAGTTTCACGTGAAAAAGGAATTTTATTGCACCCTAATGTATATGACAATAAAATGATCTGAATCTCTATCTTTCTCTGCTTTGAAATGTTCCCTCAAACTTAATTGATTTTGAGGGAGATTGATCACCTTCTTTGAGATATCTTTATTTGGTCCAATGAACTCTGCATTGAAACTGCATCAGTGGCAGATGGCAAAAGAGAACTGGGTTTTAAAATTAGAATAAAACTTGTTGTAGAAAAAGACAACTAAAAATAGTGATATATAAAAACATTACTTGAGTACAAATGCATACCACCTGCAATGATCCAAATAATGAGCTGATGTACTGTCTTGCATGATGCCACCAGCCGTATACCAATGCCCAAAGGCAGATATATTCAATGCCTTGAACATGTGCTGCCTTAATCTAAATATTACACAGAATCATGTACTTTTCAACACAATGGGGATGTAAGCTGTTTATTAATAGGTGAAAACTGGTTCACACAACTGTTTACATTTGTAAGGGAATTAGCAAGCCAGTAGATTAATTTAATTGTGGTTTTGTTCATGTTCATTTATAGAAGTGTGTACAAATACATTTTGTAATAAATGTGGCCTTTTAAGTTTTATGTTTGTGCCTTGGCCAAACCTTTGATGTGCAACGGTCAAAACGTCCCTAACATAGAATCACAGAAATATAGAAAATAGGTGCAGGAGGGGGCTATTCGGCCCTTCGAGCCAGCACCGCCTTTCATTGTGATCATGGCTGATCGTCTGCTATCAATGACCCGTGCCTGCCTTCTCGCCTTATCCCTTGACTCCACTAGCCCCTAGAGCTCTATCCAACTCTCTCTTAAATCCATCCAGTGATTTGGCCTCCACTGCCCTCTGTGGCAGGGAATTCCATAAATTCACAACTCTCTGGGTAAAAAAAGTTTTTTTCTCACCTCAGTCTTTAATGACCTCCCCTTTATTCTAAGACTGTGGCCCCTGGTTCTGGACTCACCCAACATTGGGAACATTTTTCCTGCATCTAACTTGTCCAGTCCTTTTATAATTTTATATGTTTCTATAAGATTCCCCCTCATCCTTCTAAACTCCGGTGAATACAAGCCTAGTCTTTTCAATCTTTCCTCATATGACAGTCCCGCCATCCCAGGGATCAATCGCGCTGCACTGCCTCAATCACAAGGATGTCCTTCCTCAAATTAGGAGACCAAAACTGCACACAGTACTCCAGATGTGGTCTCACCAGAGCCCTATACAACTGCAGAAGAACCTCTTTACTCCTGTACTGAAATACTCTTGTTATGAAGGCCAACATTCCATCAGCTTTCTTCACAGCTTGCTGTACCTGCACGCCAACTTTCAGTGACCGGTGTACAAGGACACCGAGGTCTCACTGCACCTCCCCCTTACTTAACCTAACCCCATTGAGATAATAATCTGCCCCCTTGTTTTTGCCACCAAAGTGGATAACCTAAGCATTATAATTCATCTTCTTGCAGCCAATGTCACTTTCTTTTTCTTGCGCAAGATTGGACAGCTTTACAAACTGAATTTGGAAGGCATCCAACAAAATATCTCCTTGTGGTGTGATGATATAGTCCATTGTTAGGTCCAGGTTGTTCCATTTGCCAGATGGGAAGGGTTTGATTTACCATTTATGCATTGTCATAGTCATAGAATGATACAGTGTGGAAGCAGGCCCTTTGGCCCAACTTGCCCACACTGGCCAACACGTCACAGCTACACTGGTCCCACCTGCCAGCATTTAGCCCATATCTCTCCAAACCTGTCCTATCCATGTACCTCTCTAACTGCTTCTTAAATGTTTGGATAGTCCCTGCCTTAACTACCTGATAGCTTGTTCCATACGTCAACCACCCTTTGTGTGGAAAAGTTACCCCTCAGATTCCGATTAAATCTTTTCCCCTTCACCCTAAACCTAAATCCACTGGTCCTTGATTCACCTACTCTGGGCAAGAGATTCTGTGCATCTACCCGATCTATTCCTCTTATGATCTTATACACCTCTATAAGATCACCCCTCATCCACCTGCACTCCAAGGAATAGAGTCCCAGCCTATCAACCTCTGTCTATAGCTCAATCCCTCTAGTCCTGGCAATATCCTTGTGTCTACTCTGTACCCTTTTCAGCTTGACAATATCTTTCCAAAAATGCGGTGCCCAGAATTGAACACAATACTCTAAATGTGGCCTTACCAACATCTTATATAACTACAACATGACCTCCCAACTGCTATACTTAATAATCCGGCTATTGAATGTCAATGTGCCAAAAGCCTTTTGGACCATCCGATCTACCTGCGACTCCACCTTCAGGGAACCATGCACCTACACACCTCGATCCCTCTGCTCTACAACACTACCCAGAGCCCTATCATTTACTGCCCACATGGCCAATTGAAAGATCCTGCTGTAATTTTTCACAACCATCATCACTATTGCAAAACTGCCCACTTTTGTATCATCTGCAAACTTGCTAATCTTGCTTTGTATGTTCTCATCACCCTCTGCTTCCTTCCATGAAGCCAATTTTCTATCCATTCAGCTATCTCTCCTTGGATCCCATGTGACCTAACCTTCCAGAGCAGCCCATCATGCAGAACCTGGTCAAATGCTTTACTGAAGTCCATATATACAACATTTACAGCTCTGTCCTCATCGATATTTTGGTTACATCTTTAAAAAACTGAATCAGATTTGTGAGACACAGTGTTAAAGAAGGAACTGCAAATGCTGGAAAATCGAGGGTACACAAAATGCTGGAGAAACTCAGCGGGTGCAGCAGCATCTGTGTAGCGAAGGAGATAGGTAATGTTTTGGGCCGAAACCCTTCTTCAGAATGATAGGGGGTGGGAGGAGGCGGGGGGAAGAAAGGAAAAAGGAGGAGGAGGAGCCCGAGGCCTGAGGGAGAGGTGGGAAGGGGAGGCGACAGCAAGGGTTAACAGAATTGAGAGAATTCAATGTTCATGCCAAGAGGATGCAGACTCCCCAAGCGGAATATGAGGTGCTGTTCCTCCAATTTGCGGTGTTGCTCACTCTGGCCGTGGAGGAGGCCCAGGACAGAGAGGTCGGATACGGAATGGGAGGGGGAGTTGAAGTGCTGAGCCACCGGGAGGTCGGGTTGGTTATTGCGGACCGAGCGGAGGTGTTCGACGAAATGATCGCCAAGCCTCCGCTTGGTTTCACCGATATAGATCAGCTGGCATCTAGAGCAGCGGATGCAATAGATGAGGTTGGAGAAGGTGCAGGTGAACCTCTGTCAGACTTGGAAGGACTGCTTGGGTCCTTGAAAGGAGTGGAGGGGGGAGGTAAAGGGACAAGTGTAGCATCTCTCTATATTGGCCTTCTCTGTTAAATCTATATTAGCTAATTATACAATCCTTTTGGCTTTATCATAACAATAGACAATATACAATAACAAATAGATAATAAGTGCAGGAGTAGGCCATTCTGCCTTTGAGCTAGCACCACCATTCAATGTGATGATAGCTGATCATCCAAAATCAGTACCCCATTCCTGCCTTCTCCCCATATCCCCATGACTCCGCTAACTTTAAAAGCTCTATCTAACTCTCTCTTCAAAGCATCCAGAGAATTGGCCTCCACTGCCTTCTGAGGCTGAGAATTCTACAGATTTATAACTCTCTCTGTGAAAAGGTTTTTCCTCATCTCCGTTCTAAATGGCCTACCCCTTATTCCTAAACTGTGGCCCCTGATTCTGGATTCCCCCAACATTGGGAACATGTTTCCTGCCTCCGGCATGTCCAATCCCTTAAAAATCTTATATGTTTCAATAATAATACCCTCTCATCCTTCTAAATTCCAGTGTATACAAGCCCAGTCTCTCCATTCTTTCAACATATGACAGTTCCGCCATCCCAAGAATTAACTTTGTGAACCTACATTGGATTCCCTCAATAGCGAGAACATCCTTCCTTACATTTGCAGACAAAACTGCACAAAATACTCCAGGTGTGGTCTGACTAGATGAGCAAGGACCCCCAGATCTTTTCCCAACTTGACACCATTTAGATAGAAATCTGCCTTCCTGTTTTTGCCACCAAAGTGGATAACTTCACATTGATCCACATTAAACTGCATTTTCCATGCATCCGCCCACTCACCCAAACTGTCCAAGTCACCCTTCATTCTCATAACATCCTCCTCAAAGGTCACATTGCCACCCAGCTTTGTGTCATCTTCAAATTTGCTAATATTACTTTTAATCCCTTCATCAAAATCATTAATGTATATTATAAATAGCTGTATTCCCAGCACAGAGCCTAGCGGTAACCCACTAATCACTGCCTGCCATTCTGAAAGGGCCCATTAATCCATACTCTTTGTTTCCTGTCTGCCAACCAATTTTCTATTCATGTCAGTATCCTACCACCAATAACATGTGCTCTAATTTTGCCCACTAATCTCCTATGTGGGACCTTATCAAAGACTTTCTGAGAGTCCAGGTGCACCACATACACTGGGTCTCCTTTGTCCATTTTGCAAGTTACATCCTCAAATAATTTCAGAAGATTAGTCAAGCATGATTTCCTCTTTGTAAATCCATGCTGACTCGGACCGATCCTGTTACTGCTATCCAAATGTGCCTCTATTTCATCTTTTATAATGACTCCTCTCCCACCTTTCTTAAAAAAGGATAACATTAGCTACCCTCCAATCCACAGGAACTGATCCTGAATCTATAGAACATTGGAAAATGATCACCAATGTGTCCACGATTTCTAGATCCACTTCCTTAAGTACCCTGGGATGAAAACCATTAGGCCCTAAAGGGCCTGTACCACTTGTATGCGATTGCATGCGTCTGGCATGACCAAACGTGGTCGCCTGACGCGGGGCCAGTCCCACTTTGAAGCGCGGAGGCGTATGGAGTTGTGCGGGGCTGGTCCCGTCATGACGCGGGGCTCCGAAAATCCCGCACTGTCCGAACATTTTGCGCGTTACTATTCGCATCTATATTCTTGGCTAGCTTACCTTCGTACCTTATCTTTTCTCCCCATATTGCCTTTTTAGTTATCTTCTGTTGTTCTTTAAAAATTTCCCAATCCTCTGGCTTCCCGCTCATCTTTGCTATGTTATACTTTATACTGTCCTTGACTTCCCTTGGCAGCTACAGTCGCCCCTTACTTCCCTTAGAATATTTATTCTTTTTGGAAAGAAGAGAATGCATAGAATGCAAAGGATCCTCCTGACAAAATAGTAATGTCCCCAAGGCCTAAACATTGTCTCTTCATATTTCTATCAATTATGATTTCTGAATCTTGATTTTCTCAAATGCTGTCAGCCAAAGGCAATTAATGTGTTGCGTTAATTACCAAATATATTCACTGGTCAGATATTCATCCTGGAACTTCTTAATAGGATCACTCATGGTTTCAATTGCTTTGCCATGCTATTCAAGAAAGAAATCTAATGAATGGTATTTCGAATCTGAATTGGTAATGTTAACTTTCTCAGGAGACAGAGATTGAAATGTTTAAATTAGCTTGTGAGCATCACAGATTCCACCCTCAGGGGGGTCTAGATGGCTGCCATCACAAGCTAAATGGAAATCTGCTCAGCTGCAGTAACTGATTCAACAGCAAGGTACAAGTCACTTCATTGCTGCCAAATCAAGTATAAGTACCAGGGCCATGGCAAATAATCAAAAATAACCTTCTGAAACAGCAGTAAAAGCAGGATGTATTCTAAGGCACAAATCTGCAGTGAATTACATCTTTAATTTAATATATATTGGATTGAAACTAGAGAGTACTTCATAGAAACTGAAAAGCAACAGTTTAGAATGCTTGGTTATAATCCTGCTCCCAGTCAGCACACAGGCAGATTGTGAAGCAGCTGACAAAATTACACTAATTGGAATTGATGAACAATATTACCGGAATGCAACCATCAGAGAAATGAAAATAACCTGTGTCAGTTGCTAACAAAGATCTACTCAGCAAAATAAACCAACAGAATGGGCTTCTTTTCCCTTGTTCTCAACTCCATAATTTCTCACGTTAGCAATGCAGATGCCAACCCTCAGTAAGTGTAGGAAGGAACTGCAGATGCTGGTTTACACCGAAGATAGACTCAAAATGCTGGGGTAACTCAGCAGGACAGGCTGTATCTCTCGTTCCGAAACGACCCTCGCACCCAACCCTCAGTCAGTGGAGCTGTGCATCATATATGTATAGGGCCTCCTCTGGCACATCTAGATAACAAGGATGCTTATGTCAGGCTCCTATTTATTGACTACGCCAGTTGGTGCCATACGATGGCAGCCTCGCCAACAGTGTGGCTTGTCCTTTTCTTCTTTTGGTGTATTTAGTCTGATGTTTAATGTATTTTTTTATTTTAGTTTTATATTATTTCATTTATTTTATTAAGAGATTTATTTTAGTATTATGTGGGGGGTGGGAGAGGGGTGGGGGAATTAAAGAAAAATCTCTTTCCACGACGAAGATTAAACTTTTTCCGTATCGTATCTCCGACAGCACTGCGGCCTAACATCGTGGGGCTGGCTGTCCCTTCCCTGGGTATCAACTTTGTGAGCTCCAACCCTGCGGACTGAACATCGTGGAGCTCGCGGTCCCTTGGTTGGGGATTAACTCGGGGGGGGGGGGGGGGGGGGGGGGAGGCTTTTAGATACGTAGCCATATGGATCAGTGCAGGCAGATGACATGAGTTTATTTTGGCATTATGTTCAGCACTATGGGCCAAAAGGACTGTTCCCCTGCTGTCCCATTCTATGTTCTATGTCTGCATCTGTACTTCACACTGCCTCAGAAATGCAGCGAATATAATTAAGGACGTTTTATACCCTCGTCATTCCCACTCCTCCCCTCTCCTTTTGGGCAGGTGCAAAAGCACATACCGCCGGATTCAAGATGAGCCTCCTTCTCCCCTGTCATCAGAGGACTGAACATTGCTTACATAAGCCACATAATGCAGTTCTGATCTTCCAACCTACCTCATTGTGGATGTTGGACTTTTTCTCTGTAACTCTTAGCGGATAGCTGATAACTTTTCACTGAGCTTAACTTCACCTTTCACTATGAACCAATGACCAACAAAGATCCACATGATCCAGCAAGAGCTGAAGTCCCTCAAGAAGCAGCATAAAGAAACCAGCGAAGAGCAACGTCCCCCATTGGCAGAGCAGCGAAACATCCTGAGGAAGAAGCTGATGACCCTCCGTAGAGCTGAGTGGTACCGAAGACGCCAGAAGGAAAGAGCCAGGAAGCAAGCATCCTTCATAGCCAACCCCTTCAGCTTCACCAAACAGCTACAAGGGCAGAAGCACAGTGGGAGTTTGGCTTACTCTAAGGTGGAGATCGACCGGCCCATCCACAGGGCTATGTCATTAGAAACGGGAATAGTGCCGGAGGATTAACGTACTGCGCATGTTGTTCCATTGTTTAAAAAGGGTTCAAAGAATAAACCTAGCAATTATAGACCTGTTAGTTTGACGTCAGTGGTGGGCAAATTAATGGAAAGGATACTTAGAGATAATATATAAGCATCTGGATAAACAGAGTCTGATCAAGAACAGTCAACATGGATTTGTGCCTGGAAGGTCATGTTTGACAAACCTTCTTGAATTTTTTGAAGAGGTTAGTAGGGAAATTGATGAGGGTAAAACAGTGGATGTTGTCTATATGGATTTCAGTAAGGCCTTTGACAAGGTTCCCCATGGAAGGTTGGTTAAGAAGGTTCAATCTTTGGGTGTTAATGGCGGGTGTTATTGACGTCAGTGGTTGGCAAATTAATGGAAAGGATACTTAGAGATAATATATATAAGCATCTGGATAAACAGGGACTGAACAGTCAACATGGATTTGTGCCTGGAAGGTCATGTTTGACAAACCTTCTTGAATTTTTTGAAGAGGTTACTAGGGAAATTGATGAGGGTAAAGCAGTAAATGTTGTCTATATGGATTTCAGTAAGGCCTTTGACAAGGTTCCCCATGGAAGGTTGGTTAAGAAGGTTCAATCTTTGCATGTTAATGGCGGAGTAGCAAGATGGATTCAACAGTGGCTGAAAGGGAGATGCCAGAGAGTGGATGGCTGTTTGTCAGGTTGGAAGCCGGTGACCAGTGGGGTGCCTGAGGGATCTGTGTTGGATCCATTGTTGTTTGTCATGTACATCAATGATCTAGATGATGGGGTGGAAAATTGGATAAGTAAGTATGCAGATGATACTAAGATAGGTGGTGCTGTGGATAATGAAGAAGATTTTCAAAGTCTACAGAGAGATTTGGGCCATTTGGAAGAGTGGGCTGAAAGATGGCAGTTGGAGTTTAATGCTGATAAGTGTAAGGTGCTACATCTTGGCAGGACAAATCAAAACAGGACGTACATGGTAAATGGTAGGGCATTGAGGAATGCTGTGGGACAGAGGGATCTAGGAATAATTGTGCATAGTTCCCTGAAGGTGGAATCGCATGTAGATAGGGTGGTAAAGAAAGCTTTTGGTGTGCTGGCCTTTATAAATCAGAGCATTGAATATAGGAGTAGGGAAGTAATGTTAAAATTGTACAAGGCATTGGTGAGACCAATTCTGGAGTATGGTGTACAATTTTGGTCGCCTAATTATAGGCAGGATGTCAACAAAATAGAGAGAGTTCAGAGGAGATTTACTAGAATGTTGCCCAGGTTCCAGCAACTACGTTCCAGAGAAAGCTTGAACAAGTTAGGTCTTTATTCTTTGGAGCGCAGAACGCTAAGGGGGGACTTGATTGAGGTCTTTAAAATGATGAAAGGGATAGACAGAGTTGACGTGGATAAGCTTTTCCCATTGAGGGTAGGAAAGATTCGACCAAGAGGGCATGACATGAGAATTAAGGGACAGAAGTTTAGGGGTAACATGAGGGAGAACTTCTTTACTCAGAGAGTGGTGGCTGTGTGGAATGATCTTCTAGCAGAAGTGGTGGAGGCTGGATCGATTTTAACATTTAAAAGTAAAGTGGATAGGCATATGGATGGGAAGGGAATGGAGGGGTATGGTCTGAGTGCAGGTAAATGGCACTAGGGGAAAATAAATGTTCGGCACGGACTGGAAGGGCCGAGAGGGCCTGTTTCCGTGCTGTAATTGTTATATGGTTACATGGAATCAGCAGCTGCAGACGAGCACGGCCCACCACCCAGATGATCACCTTCGTGAAGGCTGGAGTGCAGCTGCCAAGAACCACAGCAGCCAGGAATCCGTCAGGAATCCTGGCGACTGCGTAGGACTGGCAGCTTTCTGTAGACCTGGTGAAACAGCCAAAGTTCCCACAGCACATTGCCAGATATCCTTCTGGTCTCAGAGGCGACCAAAAACATTGTCTTGTTGGAACTGGCAGTGCCGTGGGAGGTTCGTCTGGAGGACGCCCACGAGAGGAAGTTGACCAATTATGAAGAGCTGGTCATAGACTGCCGTAAGCAGGGCTGGAAGGCAAGGTGTATGACCATCTAGGTTGGCTGCAGAGGTTTTGCAGGGCAATCGCTCTACAAAGCCTTGAGTGCACTGGGCATCAACGGAGTCATGAGAGCCATCAAGAACACCACAGAGGCAGTGGAGAAGGCCTCGAGATGGCTCTGGAGTGATGGTCCATGGGGAGGAGCGAATGCCACCTGAACACAAGTCGTGGTCTGATCAACCACGGCTGGGTCGGCTGGGCGAGGGTGTCGGAAGTTGAAAGACCCGAAACACCCAATGACCCCAGGTTACATCACTGATGATGTGTTCAGGAGCATCAATAGATGTATTTGTATCAATCTATCAGAGATACAGCAAGGAAACAGGCCCTTTTGCCCACAAAGACCACATTGACCATCAAACACCCATTCCAAATAATTCTATGTTACCCCACTTTTGCATCTACTCTCTACACACTGGGGGTAATTTACAGAAGCCTATTAATGTACCAATCTGCACATCCTTGTGCGAGAAGCTGGAGCAGCTAGAATGAAGCAGCACGCTGTGAGGCAGAATGTCCATCAGCTGCGTGATAGTGCCACACTACTGGACCACAGTACACATGACAATAAACCAATACCAATAAATGAAATAACGCAATGTTTCCCTTGTGTTAGAGTGTCGATGGGACAAATCAAACTTGGTCTTGTGAACACTAGAATCCCCAAGAGCTCAGCTAAGAAAGTATAATTGCAATTATAAAAATAGGTGAGATTTTAAAGTGAGAAGCTGCTGTATAATTTCCTGCTACTGACTGACCCGGATGGGATTGCATGTGCGAGGACAATGTACAAAGGACATCATGAAGAGTTTTTCATTGATCTTCACCTTTGCTATTTGTATGGCAGGAAAAGTTTGCCCGTTTGTGCAGTCATTGCAGCAGAAATATTAAGTCTGCTTCTTTTCCAAAAGATGTTGCCCAACTTGCTGAGAGCTACCAACATATTCTGTTTTTATTTTTATTAGCAACCTCAGTAACTCGTGGGTCATTCAGCATCCTCTTCACACAAGAGCTTGCCCAGTTCCACAATGTAGCCACCGTCATATTGCAGGCAGGTCCTTAAGCAAGGTCCTTCTTACTTATCTTATTATTATCTCCATGTGCTGGGGATACTTCTGTAAATTAACCATATAACCATATAACAATTACAGCACGGAAACAGGCCATCTCGGCCCTTCAAGTCCGTGCCGAACAACTTTTTTCCCTTAGTCCCACCTGCCTGCACTCATACCATAACCCTCCATACCCTTCTCATCCATATGCCTATCCAATTTATTTTTAAATGATACCAACGAACCTGCCGCCACCACTTCCACTGGAAGCTCATTCCACACCGCTACCACTCTCTGAATAAAGAAGTTCCCCCTCATGTTACCCCTAAACCTCTGTCCCTTAATTCTAAAGTCATGTCCTCTTGTTTGAATCTTCCCTATTCTCAAAGGGAAAAGCTTGTCCACATTAACTCTGTCTATCCCTCTCATCATTTTAAAGACCTCTATCAAGTCCCCCCTTAACCTTCTGCGCTCCAGAGAATAAATACCTAACTTATTCAACCTATCTCTGTAACTTAGCTGTTGAAACCCAGGCAACATTCTAGTAAATCTCCTCTGTACCATCTCTATTTTGTTGACATTATCCTCCAAATTATACTTTCAACTATATTTTGTCTTTCAGCTGTATTGTATTCCAACTCTCAGCTTCACTTTGTATTCCAAGTGATGCACACATGGGCACGTACTCAAGAAGAAAATGTTTAAAATATAAGCAGGAATATTGAGGTACTGAATGACATGATAGCTCAGAAGCAAATATGAATTATAAAGAAGTAATTTGCTTTGGCTAAAATTAGATGGACATGGATTGAGTCAGAGAAGACATTGAGGGAATTATAAATGAATTCAAGTAAACATTCTGGTTTGTGGAGCCACACCAGTGAATGTGCTTTTACAGAGATGGGATTGGTCAACAAGACCTTCCAAATGAGTATACACTGCTGAAAATAAGAAGGGGTTGGAAGGCATTATAACACTCAATGACAGTCACAAAGTGGATTCAAGTAAAACACGATGGAACCTGGGCAACCAAAGAAAATGTCAAAGAATTGGGATCAATGCATACCTAGCCAGAAGTGTTTACCTCGATTGTGATTCTCAATTTGTTTATTTTTATTGAATATCGTCTGAAAGAAAATGGTATTGTGTACACACTTATTTCATTGAATCATTCAGGTCAAATGGTGTAGCTGTAGGATCAGGGTGAATGTTCAAAGAAACATTGAGGGCCTGATATTAAAAGACCTCAAGTTTAAAGAGACATGAATTCATAAATAAATTGCTAAACTAGAGAATGACACCACATTTAGCAACTAGTTAAGCACCTTCTGTTTGTAATGATTAAAGGAGTTTCAAAGGGGACAGTTGAAAGGAAATAGCCGTGACAGAAAGAAAGAAAAAGGTGTGAAGAAAGATTGGGTTTGTGTGTTCAAGAGCACCAAATATATCTGACGTTTGGAGATGGGAGCTAAGGTGAAGGTTTGTGGTATGAATAAATAGCTTGTGAAAGTTGGAGATATAAGTAGAATGATGGGAAAGAACTGCAGATGCTGGTTTAAATCAAAGTTAGACACAAAATGCTGGAGTAACTCAGCGGGACAGGCAGCATCTCTGGAGATTGCTGAACTCTTGACTGAAGAAGGGTTTCGACCCGAAACGTCACCCATTCCTTCTCTCCAGAGATGCTGTTTGTCCCGCTGAGTTACTCCAGCATGTTGTGTTTACCTTAAGTAGAATGATGCATATATATCACTTAACTTCTGCATGCATACAGTGGAACAGCAACGAGATATGTGGCTATAAAACATATTCCAAAAGATGATTGAGTGAAGACCTTGAGAGTGGGCACAGGACTCTAATAAGTCAAAACTGACACCTTTGTCAAGTCAGGAAGTTGGTACAATGCCAACCATACAACTTCCTTTGAGAACAGTCGCAGAAAACCTGTGAAAAGTTTGTTTCCAATGAAGATGTAAATTATTCATTTTAGGCAGACAAAAAGTGTATAGTCATATGTACATATGTACATATGTAGGATCTGTGTAGTCATATGTACATAAACATATGACTTCCATGATTGCAATGTGAAGGCTGAATAAACAGGGTGCACACTTACCAAACAGATCCCCATTTCCTTCCATGACCCCAATTGTACCTGCATTGGCACAATTAGAACAAGGAATATGGGCATACACATATGTATTTTATACTGAACATATGATACTTCAACAAATATTATTTGGAGAACACCTTTAAACCCAGCATGTTCCAAAATGCAATCTTTCAGGGCTGCAGTATAGATAGAAGATTGAATAGCATTTCAAATAGATCTGTACAGTTACATGGATAGGGCAGGTGTAGAGAGATATGAATTAATGAATGAGTGAATGAATGAATGAGTGAATGAATGGATGAATGAGTGAATGAGTGAATGAGTGAATGAATCAGCGAATGAATGAGTGAATGAATCAGTGAATGAATCAGTGAATGAATCAGTGAATGAATGAATGAATGAATGAATGAATGAATCAGTGAATGAATGAATGAATGATGAATGACTTCTTTATTGTCAAATGTGACGTCACAGTAAAAGTCTTTGCTTGCATACCCTGGCAAGGCATTAGTCCACTAATGCTTCTGGGTCCTCTCCTGAGACCTCCGTGGCACCGTCCCAGGCCTCAGCTGTGGACCCATCGGCTGCTCCAATGACCTGGGCTGCACTGACCTGGGCTCCGATCCATGAGGCCCCAGCTGGGCTCCGACCCGGGCTCCGACCAGGCTCCTCCACTGCCATCCGAGAGGCATCGAGACCACAGCGTTCCCAGGCCGCAGCAGCTGCCAGGCCGGAAGTATTCTGCCGTGCGGCTCGGCGGGATATGGGCGAGACACAGGCAGGTGGGCCTAGTGCAGGTGGGGCATGTTGATCGATGTGGGCAAGATGGAGCAAAGGGCCTGTTTCCATGCTGACTGGCCATCTTCCAACCAATTAGTGAGTGTTTTCTGAAAGAAATTGGATAACCGCACTCCTGAATGAACTAGACAACTGGCGAGCTCCCTGTTGATAAGGTCATGGCTGGAGGTTTGTTGGAAAATGTATAGATCAGTACCTGGCAAATTAATAAAGCTTTAGTCAAAAGTCAAGTCAAACAAACTTTATTGTCATTTAGAAATACATCGATATATGCAATTCCAAACAAAATTCCGTTGCATTTGGCTCCCCATGCAACACGATGATAAACAGAAGGATAAAATGGATAAAAGTATAAAAGGATAAAATAGACAATGGTGGCAGCCCATTTTACTTCGGAGTCACGTGAGTAACTACATGAAGAAGTCCCACCAGGCGCATGCACGTCATTACGTCTGTGCATGTCGCACTGAACGGGCTGAAGAGTGCAGCTCCATCAGCGGTAAGTAGGAACTTCGCAGGTGAGTTTTAACTTGTTCCTGGAAGTATTTAAATTGCGTAAATCTGGCTCATGGAGTCAGTAGGAGTCGGTGGCATGGAGCGTTCAGGTAGGAGAGTTCGGACCAAGCGTGGATCCAGGGGAGATGCGGATTCACAAATCAGATCGGGTCGGGAGATTAGACCGGTAATGCCGGTTCCGATACCGGCTGCCGGTATACCGACAACTGAACAATCTACACCAGCTCCAGTGACTCAGGAGACTGAGGCCACTGCAACTCACCGGAAAGCTAAACGTAAGTCTGTCAGACCCGTTTTATCTGACGGGTCTGAAGAAGAAGATTCCCCTCCGGATAGAAAAAGAATGTGGGGGAGACTTCAAAATATGGAACAATTGCTCCACACTCTAATAAGTTAGGGGTCAAAGGCCCCATTGATTCCCCAGGCAGCTTCACAAATAGGCCCATATGAAGAAGAATATGGTGCTTATCAGCAAGGGGATTTCCTTCCAGCGCCTTGTATAGGACTGGAGGATGCCTCCCTGGAGTATGACTCGGGAGAGGCAGGGCAGGGGGAAACTGACCCTGATTCTGGTGTCCCTGCTCATGTGCATACACCAGAGCACAAGAGCCATGCTCCGAGTGTTCCGGATTTAGCAAGAAGTTTTGCTATTCCGGAAGGGACTGGTGAGGCAATGGACAAATATCTCGCCACCAATGTGAACTATTTGGTGTCTCACTAGCTCCAATTAGCCGTGATGGAAAAAACCACGGCAAAATACAAAACACCAATTGTGCCTCACTCAGGGTGCCCACCGTAAACCCGGCAATCTGGCACCCATGAGTGCATTTATGAGAGGACAAGAAGTTTGCTTTCAGCGTATCCTCCAACTGGTGGCGGCAGGAATAACTGCATTCGGCAAAACGGCCCAAGGGACGCCGATGACACCAACCCAGAAAGACATGTTGGCCCTTTTCTGTAATGCATTCTTTGAAGTAAACTGCATTAGGAAGATCGCCATCCGGACGACATTAAATCAGAAATTTGCAGCTTTTTGCGGGGCTACAAATATAACCATATAACAATTACAGCACGGAAACAGGCCATCTCGGCCCTTCAAGTCCATGCCGAACAACTTTTTTCCCTTAGTCCCACATGCCTGCACTCATACCATAACCCTCCATACCCTTCTCATCCATATGCCTATCCAATTTATTTTTAAATGATACCAACGAACCTGCCGCCACCACTTCCACTGGAAGCTTATTCCACACCGCTACCACTCTCTGAGTAAAGAAGTTCCCCCTCATGTTACCCCTAACCCTCTGTCCCTTAATTCTAAAGTAATGTCCTCTTGTTTGAATCTTCCCTATTCTCATAGGGAAAAGCTTGTCCACATCAACTCTGTCTATCCCTCTCATCATTTTAAAGACCTCTATCAAGTCCCCCCTTAACCTTCTGCGCTCCAGAGAATAAAGACCTAACTTATTCAACCTATCACTGTAACTTAGCTGTTGAAACCCAGGCAACATTCTAGTAAATCTCCTCTGTACCCTCTCTATTTTGTTGACATCCTTCCTATAATTGGGCGACCAAAATTGTACACCATACTCCAGATTTGGTCTCACCAATGCCTTGTACAATTTTAACATTACATCCCAGCATCTAAACTCAATGCTCTGATTTATAAAGGCTAGCATACCAAAAGCTTTCTTTACCACCCTATCTATATGAGATTCCACCTTCAAGGAACTATGCACGGTTATTCCCAGATCCCTCTGTTCAACTGTATTCTTCAATTCCCTACCGTTTACCATGCACGTCCTATTTTGATTTGTCCTGCCAAGGTGCAGCACCTCACATTTATCAGCATTAAACTCCACCTGCCATTTTTCAGCCCATTTTTCCAACTGGCCTAAATCACTCTGTAGACTTTGGAAATCCTCTTCATTATCCACAACACCCCCTATCTTGGTATCATCTGCATACTTACTAATCCAATTTACCACCCCTTCATCCAGATCATTGATGTACATGACAAATAACAAAGGACCCAACACAGATCCCTGAGGCACCCCACTAGTCACCTGCCTCCAACCTGACAAACAGCCATCCACCATTACCCTCTGGCTTCTCCCATTCAGCCACTGTTGAATCCATCTTGCTATTCCTGCATTTATACCCAACAGTTGAACCTTCTTAACCAACCTTCCATGAGCAACCTTGTCAAAGGCATTACTGAAGTCCATATAGACAACATCCACTGCTTTACCCTCATCAATTTCCCTAGATGTACAACCGCCTGACTATCTATTTGGAGCAGACCTCATGAAACAGATTAGAGATATTGATGATGAGGCTAAAACATTCAGGTTGATGAAACTAACCATCTGAAGACCACCATTAAGAAAGCCTGGTTTGATGTACAGAAGGTCCGATCCAGGTGTTGGCCTAAGCAGAGGGAGGCCAGTGGGGCAACTATTTTACCCACCAGGACAGACCAGCAGCAACCCCAGTATGGGCAGAAAGAAACCTTACAGGCCAACTGTGGAGGTACAAGGAATTTTTGTTAAGGATAAGGTTTCTGGTCTACAACCTCCTGTTGGAGGTAGATTACAAATGTTTTATAATGAATGGTGCTGCATAACATCTGATCGGTTTATATTAAATACTGTGTCAGGTTTTAAAATTGAGTTTATTTCAGAAATAGACCCACCTGAATAGCATAAGCCTAATAGAGTGTTGGTGTTTTCTGCTCCAGAGACTCGGCAGGTAAAAGAAGAGATTAAGAATTTATGCCAAAAACGGGTGATTGAGAGGACGGTTAACCATCCTCAACAATTTGTGTCAAATATATTCCCCAGACCTAAAAAAGATGGGGGTTGTAGAATTATTCTGGACCTCACTCACTTAAATTGTTATGTTCTTGATAGGCATTTAAAAATGGATACCTTCGTTACTGCTGAACAGCTGTTATCACAGGGCTGTTATATGGCAACTATCGACCTACAAGATGCGTATTATTCAGTACCAATTTTACTTCAGAGTCACGTGAGTGACTACGTGAAGAAGCCCCGCCTGGCGCTGGATCGGCATTACGTCGACGCTATCGGTAGAGGAAGAGCTGCAGAGCGCAGCTCCAACACAGCGGTAAGAAAACGGCCCGCAGGTAAGTAAAATTATTTTACTTCCAGGGCGTTTTCTAAAAACTCCGTAGGCTGGTGGGTAAACCAGGAAGAGTTAAAATAAAAATAAAAATGTTTTAAAAAATCGCGGGTAAAACGTGCGTCCCGGGATGTAGAAAGTCGGGAAGCAGATTATTGCGGAGCTGGTTCCGATACCGGTGGCCGTTGAAATACCCGTTAGTGAGCCTTTGGTTGCTCCACAAACAAAAACTTTGAAAACCCAGTGCCTAAAATGTAAAAGGAAGCTTGAAAGGCCTGAGGTTTCTGAAAGATCCTGAAAGAAAGCCTTTGGCTAAGAATCGATCTAATGGAGAAAATACTCCAAACAATAATCAACCAAGGGTCTAAGTACCCAGAATATTCCCAGGCAGCCCCTGAGGGGGTTCCATATCATGAATATGGTGCCAGTTTGAATTGGGAATTGAAACTCCAGTGCCTGGGTTTGGGCTGGAGGTAGTCTCCTTGAACAAGTTTCAGGAGTACCAGGGCTGTATGAGACTGACCCTGAAAGTGGTGATTGCGGTCAGGAGTACCCACCACAATACAAATCCAGGTGTGTCTGAGGGGCACAAAGTTACTATACCTGGAGGAGGCGGTGAGGCCATGGAAGGAAACCTGGCGGCCAATGTTAATTATATTGTCTGTCACCTGCCTCAAAAAAGCTGTTATGGTTGAGACAGCAGATTTGGATTTAAACACCTATTTATTGTAAAAGTGCTCGCTTCGGCAGCACATATACTAAAATTGGCACGATACAGAGAAGATTAGCATGCGCAAGGATGACACGCAAATTCGTGAAGCGTTCCAAACACCTCAAAGAAGGTACCTATGGTGAATCCGGCTTTTTGGGCGCCAATGTCAGCAATAATGCGGGCGCAGGAATTACGATTCAAAGAATCCTCAAGCTAATTTTGGCATCACTGTCTTTTGGAAGACAAGCTGGAAGGTTGTGGAATGACCAAAGTTCAGAATAAACATATGTTGGGTTTATTCTGCAACTCATTTTTGAGATAAATTATATAAAAAATGGAAGATTGCCATTCGGCCTCTTTTACATCCAAGATTTTCAGGGTTGTGCAGGGCAAGCAATGTTCAAGCTCTTGGTTATTTGTTTGGAGGAAATCTGTCTAAACAAATTAAAGAAATGGATGAAGAGGGAAAAAACTGTTGGCCTTGTGAAACCCTTCAGTTTTGGCCAGAAAGGCTGGTCATATGAGAAGGGGATTTGATTTTGGAGCTGGAACGAGCCGAGGCAGGAGTATGATAAGGAAGAATTACCAGCCAGCACAGCCGAATGTACACCCATTTATTGGGAAAGGAGATCATTTCGTCCAGTTGGAGAGGTACAAAAACTTTATCCTATTAAAGAAGGATGTTTGGATGAACCTCAGATTGGTGGTAGACTCCGAATGTTTTATAATGAATGGGAGGTATGGATCCATTGGGACACAATAAGCCTAATCATTCTTTGATGTTTCAGTTCTTGAAAGAATTCAAATTGACAAAGAGGTTAAGAATTTGTGTGAGAAAGGAGTTATTGAGAAAACAGGAGAGGATCCACAACAATTGTATCAAATATTTTCCCCAGACCGAAGAAAGATGGGGGTTGTAGAATAATTTTAGATCTCACACAATTGAATACATTTGTCCAGTAAACATTTAAAATGGACACATTCAACACTGCAATGCAGCTGGTATCAACAGGTTGTTATATGGCTACAATAGATTGAAGGATGCATATTTTTTGGTCCCAATTCACCATAGTTTCGCAGGTAATTAAAGTTTTATGGATGGGACAGCTGTGGCAATACAAGCATTACCTAATGGATCAATTGGGCAACTAGATGCTAATTCAGCACCTAGATTGTTCACTTTATTGTTGTAGCCAGCACTTGCACTGCTAAGGGCACAAAACACATCGTTATGGCTTATCTAGATGACATTAATTGTTTATGCTAATCAGGAGTCAGCTGAAAATCAGTCTCAGCAACTACAAGCCTGTTTGAGAAGTTGGGTTCCTGATTTATCCAACAAAATCTAAGTTACAGCCATCCCAAACCATGGAATATCTGGGGTTTGTGATTTATTCAGTTACCACGTTGGTAACTTTACCAATGGATAAGGTGTAGGATTGACAAATGTGTGTCAGAACCTGATTAACAAACCTTATCCCTCCATCCGAGTAGTGCCAAGGCTATTGGGAAGTTGGTAGCAGCATCTCCAGCAGTGGATTTTGGCCCTCTGCATTACCAAAATCTTCAAAGGGCAAAAACTCAAGCGCTTATTCAGCGAGCAGGCCATTTGATAGGCCAATGCAATTGCCAAAGGAAATTTATCAGAATTACATTGGTGGATTGAGAATGTTCCATAAGCTGCTTAGAACATTTGGTCGTCAGCCAGTAGTGTTTTGCAAACTGACGCAAGTTCTCTCGGATGGGGGGGGGGGGGGGGGGACGGATTATGAGACCAGCTGTGGGGGCAGATGGGCTGTCCAAGAGGATTTTTTGCTCCAAACATATGGTATTAATTATTTGGAGCTACTGGGAGCATTTATGGATTAAAAGCTTATTGTTCTACATTAAAGATTTACATGTCCATACACAAATAGACAATACCACAACTGTGGCATATATCAATCACATGGGTGGTGTCAGATCATGTGATCATCTGGTAACCAGATGTGGCAATGGTGTATTGGAAAAATATTTGGTTCAGCTATTTATCTCCCAGGAAGAGACAATGTTGTGGCAGACAAAAGTTCATGAATATTTAAAGACAATACAGAATGGATGGTATCCACAAATTTTCAACAATATTGTAAGTCGGTATGGAGTACCGTACATTGATCTGTTTGCATCTAGATTGAATCACCAATTGCCCAAATACGTGTCTTGGGAACACGATCCAGAGGCAGTAGCGCTACACTAGGGGAATACGTTTTTATGCTTTTCCCCATTCTGTCTGATTGGGCAATGTCCCAAGGAAATAGCGCAAGACGCTGCCAAAGGCATTATTGGTGGTGCCAAAATGGGCCTATGCAGTCATGGTTCCCATTGATGCTTAAAATGATTGTTGAACCATGTATGACAATTCCCAGTTGCGACAATCTGTTGACACAACCAGTAACAAAAGAAATTCATCCATTGCATGATCATATGAATTGTTTATCTGCAGGTTCTGACCAGACCATTGCAAGAGTTGAACTGTTGGACAGGACCATGGTTGTATAGAAGTAGCTTAGAGGAATAGCACTAAAAAAAAACACATTTTTTGTCGCATATAACCAAATGGGAAGTTTTGTACACAGTCAAAGATATCTTATCATACTGCAAACATTTCAAATGTTTTGGAGTTCCTTGCTGGGCTACACTTGATGAGCATTTGAGCTATAGTGTCATTTATTGTGCTTGTAGTGCATTGTCATCCTATTTAGGACATATTTCTGATCGGGATTCAGTTGGGTCTCACCCATTAGTATCCCGATTCATGAAAGGTATTTTAATTAAATCCTCCCAAGCCCAGATATACAGAAATTTGGGATGTTAGCATTGTTCTCATTTTGCTGAAACAATGGGCTCCAATTACTTCAATGTCTTTGCAGAAATTAACATTTAAGGTGGTTATGTTAATGGCATTGGTATCAGCTCAAAGAGTACAAACTTTGCAATTATTACGGTTGGATTGCATGCATGTGACTACAGATAACATTGTGTTTATGTTTATGACCTGATCAAACAAAGCAGACCAGGGAGAACTGGAATGAAGGTAATGTTTAAAGCGTATCCTATTGATGAAACACTGTGTAGTGAAGCATTTAACTCAATACATTGAGGTAACCAAAAATCTCAGAGGTTCTGAGAAAGCGTTATTGATAACACACAAAAAGCCACATATAAAGTTCAGTTCAAACCATTTCTAGATGGTTAAAACAGGTTTGGGTCTAGCAGGAATAGACACTGATGTGTTTAAATCTCACTCCACTAGGGCGACAGCTGCGTCCGCGGTGAAGGTACAGGATGTACCACTCGATAAAATTTTAAAGGCCGCAGGGTGGTGTAGAGTAGAAACATTTTCAAAGTTCTACAATAAACCTGTTGTCACGGTGCCAGGATTTGGACACACAGTACTGGGTTCTCTTTAAATGCTTGCTTTGTTTTATATTATCAATTTATATTATCGATTTATGTTATCATTGACATCATTTGTCAATTTTCTTTTTGTAATTTTCCCCTGGGATAGAGGGGTTATTATTTTAAAAAAGTTGTTCTTTTTTATGGCTAAAAGACTTATTACATAAATTGTAACAATGTCTTAAAATACTATTTACTCACTACTGTGTTGACTAAACAGAGAGTCGTATGGAATGAATTTACGACATAAAAAACACAGAGCTTTAAAATCTTCACGTAGTCACTCACGTGACTCCGAAGTAAAAGTTCAGCCCCTCGGCTGTTTACAAAGTTGTTGAAACCAGTGCTGGGGCTATTAAGGGCCCATAATCACATTGTAATGGCTTATTTAGATGATATCTTAATTATCAGCAACACTAAAGAGTTAGCAGAAGAGTCGGTTTCAGAAACCAAGAATCTGTTTGAAATATTGGGGTTTCTGGTCCATCCAACTAAGTCCAAGTTACAGCCAGCCCAAACAATTGAGTATTTGGGGTTTCTCATTGATTCGTTGATATGACAGTAACATTACCAACAGCCAAGGCTGTGGATATTACAAATGTCTGTACTTGCCTCGCGCAAAAACCTTATCCCTCCATCTAAGTAGCTAAGGTGATTGGGAAATTAGTAGCAGCTTTTCCTGCTGTAGAGTTCGGACCTTTGCATTATCAAAGTCTGCAAAGAGCCAGAGAGCAAGCACTAAAGAGCATGCAGGCCATTTTGATTGGTTTATGCAGTTACCAACCACAGCTCTAGCTGAATTGCAATGGTGGATTATTAATGTTAGTCCAACTACCAAAAACATTTTGGTGCAGGAACCTTCAGTGGTTTTACAGACTGATGTGAGCGCTCTCGGATGGGGAGCTATGGACAGCGAGTCTAGCAGTGGTGGTAGATGGAGTGTACAAGAAGATTTGATTCTCCACAGACATGGGATACATTATTTGGAGTTATTGGGGGCATTTTATGGATTAAAAGCATATTGTTCCACGATGAATAATTTACATGTTCAACTCCAGATCAATAACAGCACAGCCGTGGCATATATTAATCACATGGGAGGAGCCAGATCTGTATCATGTGATAAATTGGCTAACCTCCTGTGGCACTGGTGTATTTCAGGAACATCTGCGTTTCAGCCATCTATCTACCAGGTAGAGACAATGTGATGGCAGACAAAAGGTCACAAAAGTTCAATGACAATATAGAATGGATGCTAAATCCTGAAATTTTTCAAACAATTGTCACTCGATTTGGGTTGCCAGATATTGATCTGTTTGCATCCAGATTGAATCACCAGTTGCCTAAATATGTTTCATGGGAGCCGGTTCCAGGAGCAGTAGCGGTTGGCACATTCTCGCTACATTGGGGACATTCATTCTTTTATGCTTTTCCTCCATTTTGTCTGATCGGACAATGCCTCACCAAAATAGAGTGTGACTCCGCCACAGGCATTTTGGTGGTTCCAGACTGGCCAACACAACCATTAGTACTCAGAATGATGACTCAGCCATTCATGATGATTCCCAGCTGCAGTAGTTTGTTGGTGCATGCGGTTACAGGAGAAAGTCACCCGTTACATGACCGTATTAATTTGTTGGTCTGCAGGTTCTGGCCAGACTGTTCCAAGGCCTTGGATTGTCCAACAGGACCATGGATATTATAACTACAGCTTGGAGAGATAGCACTAAGAAACAATATATGTCTCATATAAAGAAATGGGAGAAGTTCTGTGTACAATCAGATATATCTTATCATACTGCAAGCATATGTGATGTGTTGGAGTTCCTTGCTATGTTGCATTTTGATGAGCACTTGAGTTATAGTGCCATTAACAGTGCTCGGAGTGCTTTGTCCTCCTATTTAGGGCATTTTTCAGAACAAAACCAACCTATCAGGTCTCATCCGATAGTATCCCGCTTCATGAGAGGAATTTTTAACAAAAATCCTCCTAAACCTAGATATACAGAAATCTGGGATGTCAGTATAGTTCTCACACTGCTTCAGCAATGGGCTCCAATTGCGTCATTATCTTTTCAGAAATTAACACTTAAATTGGTTACGCTAATGGCGCTTGTTTCAGCGCAAAGGGTACAAACATTACAATTGTTACGACTAGATTGCATGCAATTGTCTGTAGATAACATTACATTTTATGTTTATGATTTAATCAAGCAAAGCAGGCAAGGAATGGCTGGAACCAATGTGATCTTTAAAGATAATCCTGTTGATCAAATGTTATGTGCAGTCAAACACTTTGGCCAATATATTGAGCTAACGAAGAGTCTCAGAGGTTCTGAGACAGGACTGCTCATTAGTCACAAAAAACCATATAACAGAGTGTCAGTACAAACTATTTCTAGATGGTTGAAACAGGTTCTGCATTATGCTGGAGTAGACACTCATGTGTTTAAATCTCACTCCACCAGGGCGGCAGCAACATCCGCGGCAAAGACTCAGGACGTGCCGCTAGATCAAATCCTCGCAGCTGCAGGATGGTCTAGAGAGTCAATGTTTTCAAAATTTTATGACATAGAAACATAGAAAATAGGTGCAGGAGTAGACTTCCGGTTGGCGCCATGTTGTAGTGGAGTCGCGCCATTTGCAGCTCCGCAAAAAATTGAATAAAAAACGGGGGTCTAGGGGTCAAATAAACGCACTTACCTAAGAAGAACGGCTGGGAACGACTGTGAACGGCTCCGGTGCGGTTAAAAGATCCGTGACGTCATCAGGCGCGCGACTTTACTAAGTAACTATGACCCATCGCTCCCCTCCCCCACCTACTCTGAAAAAACCTACAAGAAGGGATCCAGGCCCAGCCAGTGCTTTGAGTTCAAGCCTGGCTGCTTCCCAGGAGGAAATCTCACAAAGGAGATCCGAAATGGAAGAATTTAAAAATGCTATCCTCAGTGAGATGAAGAAATTGAAGAAGGACTTACTGGTCGCTAATGAGAAAACTAAAGAGGACATAAAAAAGGAAGTCATAACAACGGTAAGACTAATGATGAATGAGTGGAAAGAAAAAGCGGATGCTGAGATTCAATCTCAAATGATGGAGATAAAGGTTATTGCTGATGGGATGGAAAGAAGGCTGGATGACAAGATTGATCCCATTCTAATAGCCATCGACCAACAAAGTGAAGCAATCGGAAAATTAAATAAGATTGCTGAATTGAATAACAAGGAGACAGAAAAGCTCCGTGCCGAGAATAAACGCCTGTCAGAATTACTACGCAAAATAAACGAGAAGTGTATTGATTTGGAGGGACGGCAACGTCGTAAGAATTTGCGTATAGTAGGTCTGAGAGAGGGCGCTGAGGGGAATCAAGATCCTCGAAAATTTGCTGCAAAATTTTTAAAGGAGATTCTGAATATGGATGAAGAACCCCTGTTGGGTCGCGCTCACAGGGCTCTAAGACGTATCCCTGGGAAAGGGGCACCTCCAAGACAAATGATCGTAAAAGTGGTTTATGATCACGTTTTCGAGGAAATGATGAAGATAATCATAAGAAAGAGAAATCTGAAATATGAGGGAGAGAACATCAGCATCTTCAGAGATTATCCAGCGGAAGTGGCTAAGAAAAGAGCTTTATTCAGAGAAACGAGAGGCATCTTGAGGGATTTAAAGGATTCTATGGATTTGAGATATGGTTTGGTGTATCCAGCAATATTGAGAGTTACCTATGATCGCAAGGAACTTCGCTTCGATAAGCATAATGAAGCATTGGAGTATGCCCAAAAGTTACAGAAGAAGGCAGAAGGCGTGCCAGAAGAAGAAGATGGAGACGTAACGGAGGAAGGAATGGAGGAGTGAACTTTTATTATTTACCTGCGGTTATGAAGAACTTATTCAGAAGGAATAATGGACATGTAGTTACAGCTTGATATTAATTATTAAAATTTTAATTGTTCCTTGAGAATAGTATTACTTATTATAAGACTAATTGTAATAGTAATTTGATTTAAATTTAAAAATTAGTGATATGATTAACAGAAATAATTACTAAGTATATAAAGCATTACTTATTATAAGACTAATTGTAATAGCAATTGAAATCTAGTAATTAGTAATATGATTAACAGAAATAATTACTAAGTATATAAAGTTAGTACCCCCCCCCCCCAATATATACAGCATCAGAGAATGGAGCTGGTATAATTAACATCTTACTATAACGGAAGTCATTAGATTAATAGCCACATTAGTGTGGCTTTCACTAACACACACTACACGCTATACAAGTGTAGTTTCTTTTCTTTCTGAGCACTCTATTAACACCCTTTACCTGTTCTTATTTAGTATCTTTTTATATATTATTATATATCTTATATTATTGAAATGGAGATGTATTCGGTATGGTACAATTAATTTAGGAAGACATGCGTGTGGTCTAGTGTGGGTGGTTATTCTCGTCGGATTGATGTTCGGGTGTAGCGTGGAGCTGGAGGAGTCGAGAAGGCTACTACGAAAAAAAACACCCTAGTAACAGAATGCAAGATATGAATGTGAAGGCTGGGGGGGATGGAATTACCTTCTGCAGTTGGAATGTAAAAGGGCTGAATGAACGAATTAAAAGGGGAAAGGTGTTAGCACAGCTGAATAGATTGAAAACAGATGTTGTTTTTCTCCAAGAGACTCACCTTAAAAAAGATGATCAATATAGATTAACAGCTAAATGGATTTCAAAGGTGTATCACTCTTCATTTATACATAAATCTAGAGGGGTTGCAATAATTATTCGTAAAGGTATACCTTTCACACAAAGTTCTATAATAGAGGATAAAGAGGGTAGATATGTGATAATCATAGGGGAATTATATTCAAAAAAAGTAATTTTAATGAATATATACGCCCCCAATTTTGACAACCCATTATTTTTTAAAAAAATATTTAATAATATTCCGGTATCCACTCAACATAATTTAATAATTGGGGGAGATCTAAACTGTACTTTAGATAATTATCTTGACAGATCATCTACAAAAAGAAAAGCTGCCTCTAATTCAAGCAAACTTATTAATTCTTTTATTAATACATCTAACATTAAGGACATTTGGAGACTAGAAAATCCATCTGGACGTGAATATTCTTTTTATTCACCCGTACATGGAACTTATTCGAGGATAGATTATTTTTTAATAGACTCTAAATTACTTCCTTTTACATATGATGCAAAATATCATAATATTATTATTTCGGACCACGCTCCAATAACATTCAAGATAAAATTAAAAGATACAATTAACGAGACTACTACCTGGAGAATGAATCCCCAGATATTAAAAGATAAAGACTGTTGTAAATATATGACGGAACAGATTAAATTATTTTTCGAAACTAACGACACCCCTGAAATCGTTCCATCTTTGCTTTGGGATACATTTAAAGCATTTATGCGCGGTGTAATAATATCAGCACAAGCATATCTTAATAAAGAAAATCGAAAGATGGAACAAAGGTTAGAAAATGAGATAAGACAATTAGATAATGAAAATATTAAACAGCCTTCAAAAGAATTAAGTAATAAAATTGCATTAGTAAAATACAGACTGAATAAATTATACTCTAATCAAGTTATTAAACTTTTTCAACAAACTAAACAAGTGCATTTTGAATTTGGAGACAAACCACATAAATTGCTAGCACGTCAATTGAGAAAATTTGAAGACGAGAAGATGATACATAAGGTCAGATCTGAGCATGGAAATACACTGATTACACCAAAAGATATTAATGATAGGTTTCTGCAATATTATCAAAATCTTTACTCATCGAAAGTAACAGGACAAATAGATGGTATGGAAACATTTTTACAAGATTGCAAAATTAATTGTTTAGATCAGACAGATAGACAGTTTTTAAATGCGGAAATAACAGTAAAGGATATTGAAGAATCAATTAGTTCGTTAAAGAATGGAAAAGCTGCGGGCCCGGATGGCCTTAATGCAGAATTTTATTAAAAATTTTTGGAATTGATTATATCTAGACTACATACAGTGTATAGAAATGCATACAAGCAAGGAAAATTGCCAGATTCATTAAATGAATCTACAATTATACTTATTCCAAAGATAGATAAAGATTTGGAAGATCCAGGATCATATAGAGCGATTGCGCTTCTAAATACAGACCAAAAAATATTAACCAAAATCTTATCTCGGAGATTAAGTTCGGTGATTTCTAAATTAATACATTATGATCAAACAGGTTTTATCCCAAAACGTTACTCATCCCATAATCTTAGACGTCTGTTTAATGTTTTATATTCAAAAAGAAAACGAGACATGGATCTAGCGGTTATATCGCTAGATGCGGAAAAAGCTTTTGACCAGGTAGAATGGTCATATTTATTTAATATAATGGAAAAGTTTAAATTGGGGGATAGATTCTGTCGTTGGGTAAGAATATTATATTCAAACCCTACAGCAAGAATCATGACTAACCAAATGTTATCAGCTAAATTCAAACTCGCTAGGGGATGTAGACAAGGATGCCCGTTATCGCCCTTATTGTTTGCTCTGGGGATAGAACCTCTGGCGGAAAAAATTAGATCCAAACCAGAAATACATGGATACAATACTGATACAACAACTAATAAAATATCTTTATACGCAGATGATGTTTTGATTTATATTACAAAATTGGAAACTAGTATCCCAAATTTGTTTAATGTCATAAATAAGTTTGGGACATTTTCTGGATATAGGATTAATTGGAACAAAAGTGAAATTATGCTAGTAACTGAAATAAATTTAAATATATTACAACAATACCCATTAAAAGTAGTAAAAGATAAATTTAAATATTTAGGGATTAATGTAACTAAATCATATAATTTTTTAATTAAATCAAATTATCCTCAATTATTAGACAAACTTAAAAAAAATATTTTATATTGGAAAACTCTTCCTATTTCTATGATTGGTAGAATAAACGCCATAAAGATGGTTTTTTTACCACAACTTTTATATCTGTTTCAGGCTATTCCTTTTTTTCTCCCGAAAACCTTTTTAAAAAAAATTGATAATATTGTTAATAGTTTTATTTGGGATTATAAAAATCATAGAATAAGTAAAAAACATCTATGTAAATCTAAGATAAATGGAGGACTAGCACTCCCAAATTTTTTATATTATTTTTGGGCTGTTCAGATCAAGAATATGAATTTTTGGTGGGTACATATGGATAATGTTCCAATATGGTCAAGTATAGAAAAGGAAGACTGTTTACCTTTTAGCGTAGGCTCGATTATATTTGCGCCAAAGGAGGTACACAAAAAAAATTATAGGGACAATCCAATAATTTATAATATTAGACGTATTTGGAAACAAATTGTTAAGACTCTACACTTAGATAATCTCTCACTTAAACTTCCAATTATGAATAATCCATTATTTAAACCTTCAATATTAGATGGAGGGTTTAGACGCTGGAATGATTTAGGAATTAAAAGGTTAGAACATCTTTATAGAAATGGAAAATTTCTTTTATTCCAGGAGTTACAAGATATTTATGGACTATCTCCGCAACATTTGTTTAGGTATTTACAAATCAGAGATTACATTAAAACTAATACACAAGATTACAAAAATAAAGAACCAGGATTACTAGATGATTTGCTTAATTTGCATCCAAATACAGAAAAATTAATAGCTTATATATACAATATCATTTTGGATAAAGAGAATCCAACAACTGAAATGTATCGTCAAGCATGGGAAAATGAAATTGGATTAGCTATAACAAAAGAAAATTGGGAAGAAAGTCTACAACGAATACATCGGTGTTCATTAAACGCCAGGCACATATTGATTCAATATAAAGTATTATATAGATTACATTATTCCAAAACTAAATTAAATAGTATTTTTCCTAATATTTCTTCTATCTGTGATAAATGTAGAAATTCAGAAGCAAACCTAATACATAGTTTTGTTACATGCCCTAAATTGAATTATTACTGGACAGAAATTTTTAAAGTTATTTCTGAAGTCCTTAAAGTTAAATTGGATCCTGACCCAAAGTTAATAATATTAGGAATCCCTGACTTAAATTTGACACTTACAGGTAATCAAAGAAATTTCTTAGATTACTGTTTGATAATTGGGAAAAAAATTATTTTGAAATTTTGGAAGGGAATATCAATCCCCACAATTAAAATGTGGGCAGCAGAAATGTTGGAGACGTTACATCTGGAGGGAATTAGATTTGTCCTATTGGACGAATATAATTCCTTCAAACAGATGTGGTCTCCATACATACAGTATTTAGAGAAGTAGCTGTTCTTGGCAACACGGCTCGACGGGCACCCTGCGGGATTCGGCGGGAATGACTCATTTTCACATTGGGATTGACATGCATGTTCTCATGGAGTTTACTATCTGTAATAGCTTTATCGATAATGTATACTGCTGTTTTGTTTATATATATATATATATAATACTCTAACTTTTTTTTTCTCTTTTTTTTTCTTTTTCTTATATATAACCAAATTATTATTTAATCACATCTTTAATGATTTATATCTGTTCTATTCTTTTTCTATCTATATATCAAAAAAATAGAGTATAAGAAGAACTATTAATGCATTGTTTGTAAAATAATGGAATTAAGTTGACGTTTGGAAAGTTGTTAAAAGCATTATAATTGGTTACTTTTAATAAAAAAATTAAAAAAAAAAAAAAATAGGTGCAGGAGTAGGCCATTCGGCCCTTCGAACCTGCACCGCCATTCAATATGATCATGGCTGATCATCCAACTCAGTATCCTGCACCTGCCTTCTCTCCATACCCCTGATCCCTTTAGCCACAAGGGCCACATCTAACTCCCTCTTAAATATAGCCAATGAACTGGCCTCAACAACCTTCTGTGGCAGAGAATTCCAGAGAGTCACCACTCTGTGTGAAAAATGTTTTCCTCATCTCAGTCCTAAAGGAATTCCCCCTTGTCCTTAAACTGCGACCCCTTGTTCTGGACTCCCCCAACATCGGGAACAATTTTGCTGCATCTAGCCTGTCCAACCCCTTAAGAATATTGTAAGTTTCTATAAGATCCCCCCTCAATCTTCTAAATTCTCGCGAGTACAAGCCGAGTCTATCCAGTCTTTCCTCATATGAAAGTCCTGACATCCCAGGAATCAGTCTGGTGAACCTTCTCTGTACCCCCTCTATGGCAAGAATGTCCTTCCTCAGATTTGGAGACCAAAACTGTACGCAATACTCCAGGTGTGGTCTCACCAAAACCCTGTACAACTGCAGTAGAACCTCCCTGCTCCTATACTCAAATCCTTTCAATATGAATGCCAACATACCTTTGGTTTCTTCACTGCCTGCTGCACCTGCATGCCTAGTTTCAATGACTGGTGTACCATGACACCCAGGTCTCATTGCATCTCCCCTTTTCTAATCTGCCACCATTCAGATAATATTCTCCCCTCCTGTTTTTGCTACCAAAGTGGATAACCTCACATTTATCCACATTATACTGCATCTGACATGTATTTGTCTACTCACCCAGCCTATCCAAGTCACCTTGCAGCCTCCTCACACTACCCCCCAGCTTAGTGTCATCAGCAAACTTGGAGATGTTGCATTCAATTCCCTTGTCCAAATCATTAATATATATTGTAAATAGCTGGGGTCCCAGCACTGAGCCTTGCGGTACCCCACTAGTCACTGCCTGCCATTGTGAAAAGGACCCGTTTACTCCTATCATTTGCTTACTGTCTGCCAGCCAGTTCTCTATCCACATCAATACTGAACCCCCAATACCGTGTGCTTTAAGTTTGTATGCTAATCTCTTATGTGGGACCTTGTTGAAAGCCTTCGGAAAGTCTAGATTTTAAACATCCACTCATTCTCCCTTATCCACTCTAGATTTGGACAAGATTTGTCAGACGTGATTTACCTTTCGTAAATCCATACTGACTTTGTCCAATGATTTCGCCACTTTCCAAATGCGCTGCTACCCATCTTTAATAACTGACTCTAGCAGTTTCCCCACTACCGATGTTAGACTAACTGGTCTGTAATTCCCTGTTTTCTCTCTCCCTCCTTTTTTTTGAAAGTGGGGTTTAATTAGCTACCCTCCAATCCTCAGCAACTACTCCAGAATCTAAGGAGTTTTGAAAAATTATCACTAATGCATCCACTATTTCTGTGGCTACCTCCTTGAGTACTCTGGGATGCAGACGGTCTGGCCCTGGGGATTTATCGGCCTTTAATCCGTTCAATTTACCCAACACCACCACCCGGCTAACCTGGATTTCACTCAGTTCCTCCATCTTACTTGACCCCCGGTCCCCTGCTATTTCCGGCAGATTATTTATGTCTTCCTTAGTGAAGACAGAACCAAGGTAGTTATTCAATTGGTCTGCCATTACCTTGTTCGCCATGATCAATTCACCTGTTTCTGACTGTAAGGGACCTACATTTCTTTTAACTAATCTCTTTCTCTTCACATATCTATAAAGACTTTTGCAGTCAGTTATTATGTTCCCTGCCAGTTTTCTTTCATAATCTATTTTCCATTTCCTAATTAAGCCCTTTGTCCTCCTCTGCTGGACTCTGAATTTCTCCCAGTCCTCTGGTAGGCTGCTTTTTCTGGCTAATTTGTATGCTTCATCTTTTGTTTTTATACTATCCCTGATTTCCCTTGTCATCCATAGATGCACTACCTTCCCTGATTCATTATTTTGCCAAACTGGGATGAACAATTGTTGTAGTTCATCCATGCAGTCTTTAAATACCTTCCATTGCACATCCACTGTCAACCCTTTAAGAATCACTTGCCAGTCTATCTTGGCCAATTCACGTCTCATCCCTTCAAAGTTTCCTTTCTTTAAGTTCAGAATCCTTGTTTCTGACTTAATTATGTCACTCTCCATCCTAATGAAGAACTCAACCATATTATGGTCACTCTTGCCCAAGGGGCCATGCACAACAAGAATAACTAACCGTTCCTCATTATTCAATACGCAGTCTAGAGTAGCCTGCGCGCTCGTTGGTTCCTCTACATGTTGGTTGAGAAAACTATCCCGCATACATTCCAATAAATCCTCTTCCTCAGCACCCTGCCCATTTGATTCACCCAATCTATATGTAGATTGAAGTCACCCATTATAACTGTTTTACCCTTGTTGCACGCATTTCTAATTTCCTGGTTGATGCCATCCCCAACTCCACTACTACTGTTAGGTGGCCTGTACACAACTCCCACTAGCATTTTCTGCCCCTTCGAGTTTCGCAGCTCTACCCATATTGATTCCACATCCTCCAAGCTAATGTCCTTTCTTTCTATTGCATTAATCTCCTCTCTCACCAGCAATGCTACCCCACCTCCTTTTCCTTTCTGTCTACCCCTCCTGAATATTGAATATCCCTGGATGTTCAGCTCCCAGCCTTGGTCACCCTGTAACCATGTCTCCTTGATCCCAACTATAGCATAGTCATTAATAGCTATCTGCACATTCAACTCGTCCACCTTATTACGAATGCTCCTTGCATTGAGACACAAAGCCTTCAGGCTTGTTTTTACAACACTCTTACTCCTTATACAATTATGGTGACAAGTGGCCCCATTTGATTTTTGCCCTGTATTTGTCTGCCTACCACTATTAATTTTCACCTTGCTACCAATTGCTTCTACCCTCATTTTATTCCCCTCTTTCTCTCTGCTCACACACTTAAGAAACCCACCACCTCTTAATCTCTTTTTATTATTTTTTTCTTCTTTACCCCCTACATGTTGGGTCTGAGTGTTTCCTTTCTCTGCCTCCTGCCTCAGACCCTGTCTACTCGCTTTCTCTATTTGAGTCCCTCCCCCCAACCATTCGAGTTTAAAGTCCCCCCAGTAGCCTTTGCAAAGTTCCCCACCAGGATACTTGTCCCCCTCGGGTTCAAGTGCAACCCGTCCTTTTTATACAGGTCACTCCTTCCCCAAAAGAGGTTCCTATGATCTAGAAATTTGAATCCCTGCCCTCTGCACCAGTTTTTCAGCCAGGCATTTATCCTCCCTCTTGCACCATTGTGGGCTCATACTCCCCCTTACCCTGGATACAATACAAAATACAACGTACAATACACTACAAACTGCTGTAATCTGACTGCCAATCAGCTGCTTACTCTAGTCCACTTCCCACCAATCAGCGGCTTCCTCAAGCCCAGTTAATTGAATGGAACGTTACAGATTTAGAACGTTACAGATTCCTCCCTCACCAATGGCTCCTGGGCCTCTCTACCCACGCCTCCAATTTGAGATCAGAAGGTAACCCTTAAACTTTAAAGTTCTCTAACTTCAAGTAACCCTTGCATCTCCTCTCTCTACATTACTCCTCCACCCAAGTCGTACCAGTTATAAAGTCGTCTTGTTGAGTCTCATTGTCTGTCCTCCTCACCAAGCACACAGCTAACAATAGCCTGTTTCCTTCATTATCGTTACGTTTTTGCATATATTTAATCCATTTGTTCTATATCTCTCTACATCACCATCTATTTCTTGTTTCCCTCTCCCCTGACTCTCAAAAGCGTCTGGACCTGAAACGTCACATATTCCTTTCCTCCTCCCACTGACCAGCTATTGTGTCTCTTTTGTTAATTTACAGGTTTGATGAAAGGTCATACAATTTAAACGTTAAATCCACTTCTATTTCTGCACATGTAGAATAAACTGCTGAGTGTTTCTTGTATTTTCTGTTTTTATTGCAATGTCTGTAGATTAATTTCTGTTACTATAAGCATTAATAAATGGAGAGAAGTAGAGGTAATAACACAACATTCTTCATTCAAGCTACAGGCTGTCTACATCACAACAGGGATTGGATTCAATGGTGTGACAGTGTCAACAGTGATCTGCTCAATTCCTTAACACATTCTTGCACTTACCTTTATAAAGTAGCATAAGACAGCATCTTGCTACTCCATTTCACCACCAACTTCCATCCGGCACTCAAATATACTTGGACCATTTCCGACATTTCCCTACCATTCCTTGACCTCACCATCTCTATTGCAGGTGACACACTCCTGACTGACATCCACTACAAACCAACTGACTCCCACAGCTACCTGGACTACTCTTCCTCCCACCCTGCTTCCTGTAAGGACTCCATCCCCTATTCCCAATTCCTCCGACTACGCCGCATCTGCTCCCAGGATGACGTGTTCCACACCAGGTCATCGCAAATGTCCTCGTTCTTCAGAGAACGGGGTTTCCCCTCCCCCACTATCGATGAGGCTCGCACCAGGGTCTCCTCCATACCCCGCAACACTGCCCTCTCTCCCCATTCCCCCACTCACAACAAGGGCCGAGTCCCCCTGGTCCTCACCTTTCACCCCACCAGCCAGCGCATACAACAGATAGTCCTCCGCCAGTTTCGCCACCTCCAACGTGACCCCTCCACTCGCCACATCTTCCCATCTCCCCCCCTATCTGCCTTCCGCAAAGACCGCTCCCTCCGCAACTCCCTCGTCAATTCTTCCCTTCCCTCCTGCTCCACTCCTTCCCCGGGCACTTTCCCTTGCAACCGCAAGAGATGCTACACTTGTTCCTTCACCTCCCCCATCCACTCCTTTCAGGGACCCAAGCAGTCATTCCAAGTCCGACAGAGGTTCACCTGCACCTCCTCCAACCTCGTCTACTGCATCCGTTGCTCCAGATGCCAGCTAATCTACATCGGTGAGACCAAGCGGAGGCTAGGCGATCGTTTCGCCGAACACCTCCGCTCAGTCCGCAATAACCAACCCGACCTCCCGGTGGCTCAGCACTTCAACTCCCCCTCCCACTCCGTATCCGACCTCTCGGTCCTGGGCCTCCTCCATGGCCAGAGTGAACAACACCGCAAGTTTGAGGAACAACATCTCATATTCCGCTTGGGGAGTCTGCATCCTCTGGGCTTAAACATTGAATTTTCTCAATTCTGTTAACCCAGACTGCTCCTTTCCCCCCACCCCCCCACCTCTCCCTCAGCCCTCGGGCCCTGACATTCCTTCTCCATCTCCCCCCCCCCCCCCCAAGTCGCACTAGCTTCTCATTTTCACACCAGAAACAGCTTACAATGGCCTGCTTTCCTTATCTCCAATACTTTTTTGCATATCTTTCACTCATTGTTCTTGCTTTATCTCTCCATATCACTGTTTATATCTCTCGTTTCCCTGATCCCTGACCAGTCTGAAGAAGGGTCTCGACCCGAAACGTCGCCTATCTCTTTCACTCCTTAGATGCTGCTGCACCCGCTGAGTTTCTCCAGCTTTTTGTGTAACCATCTTGCTACTCCATATGCACTTAATACTAGGAAAAAGCACATGTATTGCAGTCAATACTTTGGATTCTTGAAATACTACAGAAAGGTGCCATTATAGCCAGTTAATTTCAGAGCCAAAAGGGCCAGAATAGGATGGAAAGTCTAAAGAGTGGAAGGTGCTGATGAAGTAGGAAGATGTAAAGGATCCAAGAATCTAATCTAAAGAGAGGCAGGGCCGAGACACCAAGATCTTTTCTCCAAGAAGTTTTCTTTGGTTTTTTTCCACACTCCAAAGACGTACAGCTTTGTAAGTTAATTGGAGTGGTGGTGTAGTGGTACGCCTACTACCTTATAATGCCAGAGACCCGGGTTCAATCTTGACTATGGGCGCTGGCTGTATGGAATTTGTATGTTCGCCCCGTGACCTGCGTGGGTTTTCTCCTAGGTCTTCGGTTTGCTCCCACACTCCAAAGATGTACTGGTTTGTAGGTTAACTGGCTTGGTATAAATGAAAATTGTCCCCAGTGTGTGTAGGATAGTGTTAGTGTGCAGGGATCACTGGTCGGTGTGGACTTGGTGGGCCGAAGGGCCAGTTTCCGTGCTGTATCTCCAAACTAAACTAATCTAAACTAAACTAAACTAAACTAAACCAAGGCTAATACTTACCCCTTAAATAGTGTTATGTAAAATACGTTATTTTATCATTGGTGTATGAAAATTGTTTTGTGATGGGGAGGCAGTGATTACATATCAAATGTACTCATTGACTGTAGGTAGACAAAAATGCTGGAGAAACTCAGTGGGTGAGGCAGCATCTATGGATTGAAGGAATAGGTGACGTTTCGATCAGTACAGTCTGCATTTACCAACCTGATCTCCCGGTGGCTCAGCACTTCAACTCCCCCTCTCATTCCCAATCCGACCTTTCTGTCCTGGGCCTCCTCCATGGCCAGAGTGAGTCCCACCGCAAATTGGAGTAGCACCACCTCATATTTCGCTTGGGTAGTTTAGACCCCAGTGATATGAACATTGACTTCTCCAATTTCAGGTAGTCCTTGCTTTCTCCCTTCTTCCCCTCCCCTTCCCAGCTCTCCCACAGCCCACTGTCTCTGCCTCTTCCTTTCTTCTTCCTCCCACATCAGTCTGAAGAAGGGTAAACCTGAAACATCACCTATTCCTTCGCTCCATAGATGCCGCTTCACCCGCTGAGTTTCTCCAGCATTTTTGTCTACCTTCGATTTTTCAGCATCTGCAGTTCCTTCTTAAACAGTAGTGTTTAAAGCTCAGAATAGCATAAAAATTCCAGATAACAAATTTAACTGGGTGTACTGTATATGTCAGATGCTCCTCATGCTGTGTTCACAGCAATGGCCACCCCTGCAAAGTCAAGCAGTGTTAGATGAGGCCTTGTTCACAGTAACATTAGATCCTACCACAGAAGGAAAGCAGGAAAATGTTTTTGCAAATGGATTGCCAGCCAAGTTGCCATTAATAGTTCAATTAGTAAGTGAGCTCCATGGGGAAAAATACTGCTTCCAATTCCAAATGATAGTGTACACAATAATTGCTACTTTCCCAAGACATCTGAACAATTCAAACAAATAATGATGTTTTTTTCTCAAAGGTCAAATAAAGACACTTGATTCAGCTACTACTGAAATATTGTCATTGTGCAAAAAAGAAAATGAGGAAATACCATCAGATGCCGAACATTCAAAGACGGAAGAAGAGGAATGTAGACAATATGGAATGGTGAAAAAGATCAATCTTGGTAGCAGAAAGTAAAGCCAAGATGCAGAGACGCTGCGCAGATTAATTGAAAGATGAGTGAAGTGAACAAATACCTGGGAGAACAGCAATACTGCACGACAGGAATGAAGCAGGTGCATGTTCGGTCAAGTGGAAATTTCAAAATTGAAATTGCTAAGGCTTTGTTGGGCAGATGTATTAAAAAAAATGTGACCGAAGGTTAATGGAGTCATAGCACATCTCACCTTAATCTAATTGAATGAGGGAATGATGAATGGCCTGCTGCATGTATTAAATGCTTACTCTCAACCAATAAATGGTGATGATAACTAACAATGATAGCTGGCAGGCGACCTGTTCACACTGCAGGCATACAATGTCGAGCTCTGCTAACTCATCTCCCAACACTGGAATTATTCATTACTTTTTCTAAAGGATGTTTGATAGGGTTGGTAAATTGAAAAAAAAATCTTCTTTTGAGGGGAGGCATGAATGTAACACAGTAATAAATAAATTTAGTTTAGTTTAGCGATGCAGCGTGGAAAGTCCCCATCGGATCCTCACCAAGTCCGCACCGACCAGCGATCCCCGCACACTATCCTACACACACGAGGGACAATTTTACATTTACACCAAGCCAATTAACCTGCAAACTTGTACGTCTTTGGAGTGTGGGAGAAAACCAGAGATCTTGGAGAAAACTCACGCGGTCACGGGGAGAATGTACAAACTCCGTACAAACAGGATCCCTTAGTCAGGATGGAACCCGGGCAGCAACTCTACTGCTGCGCCACTGTGTCACCATACCATCGTGTGACTGTGTCACCATGTCACCATGTCACCATGTCACCATGTCACCATGCCACCGTGCCACCATGTCACCATGTCACCATGTCACCATGTCACCATGCCACCGTGCCACCATGTCACCGTGTCACCATGTCACTGTGCCATCGTGTCACCATGCCACCATGTCACCATGCCACCGTGCCCCCGTGTCACCATGTCACCATGCCCCCGTGTCACCATGCCCCCGTGTCACCATGCCCCCGTGTCACCATGCCCCCGTGTCACCATCCCACCGTGTCACCATCCCACCGTGTCACCATGCCACCGTGTCACCATGCCACCGTGTCACCTTGCCCCCATGCCACCGTGTCACCATGCCCCCATGTCACCATGCCCCCATGTCACCATGCCCCCATGTCACCATGCCCCCATGTCACCATGCCCCCATGCCCTCATGTCACCATGCCACTGTGTCACCATGCCCCCATGTCACCATGCCCCCGTGTCACCATGCCACTGTCACCATGCCACTGTCACCATGCCACTGTCACATGCCCCCGTGTCACATGCCACCGTGCCGCTGTGTCATCATGCCATTGTGTCACCATGCCACCATGTCACTGTGCCATCATGTCACCGTATCACCGTGTCACCAGGCCACAGTGTCACAATGCCACCATGCCACCTCTTACCAATGCCAAAATATTCACATTCCTTTTTGTTCCTTCTTGAGGTCAAAAATAAGGTTTCTAATTCTATATTTTTGCCACTTCTTTCATGGGCCAATGTGATATGATGCAGAAGCTCATCTTCTAAGTCTAAGGACCACCATTGGGGTGTCACTGAAAAGTAACACTGCCTTTCAGGGGCCCTTGGGGTTAATATTATTCCTCTATTGCTGCATTCAATTTTCAATTGAAATGCACAGAGCAAATCTCTTGCCATTAAATTGCAATCCAATCCATTTGTTATTACGAATCTAAGTTTTATTGCCATACACCACTTCAACTGGCTTAGAGATGGGATACTGGCAAACTTGTCCCTGAACTTCACGAGACTTGGGAAGGTTATAAATTGATTGGAGAGATTACATGGATGCCCCTGAATCTACCAACAAGGTGTATATCCATCCCTCTACTCACAATGATAGAACAGGTTCTTCATCAGATTTGCATCCATTCACCACCAAGTTAGCTACTCAAAAACGTGACAATGCATTATTTTGGGAGAAGGGTGTCTTCTCTGAGCCTTATTTCCTTGCCGGTTCCCTCTCTGCTCTCTCTGTTGGCCCCCTCCTTCCTGTCACTTTCGTGTGAGGCACTCCCTACTCCAGTGACCTTGTCCGTCGCAAGTATGACATCGGTCTGGTCCCAATACTCTATTTCCTCTCCAGTGTCTTGGGGAAATTGGTTCTAAGGGAGGTGGTTCATCAGTGTAACCTGGATAATCCGGTTCTGGCGCCCTTGCCCATTCTGGAGCATCAATTGTTGCTCTTGTCTGAGGACTATTCTATAAGTCTAAATTAGATCTCGGCACTTCCTTTCTCGTTACGTATTCAATTTTTACCTTAACTTGGGGCTGGTTCTCTTGCTTTCTAATATCTTTCCAATGATACCTAACTGCACGGGCCATTTGACTTGCATTATTCTCTGACCAATCCATTTTGTTTGCCTTGATTGCTTCTGCTACATTAGTTGGCAAACAATTTAATAAAATTGCACAGTATTAGGAGAGTTTGCCCCATTTTAAAAATTCAAATCTCCCAACTGATCCACATATAGTTCTGAGAACCTTTTTAGCAACTCATCTGCTCCCTTTCCTTTCTTTGGTCTAACATCCACAATCCTAGCGATGTCTATTGGCTTTTGGAGGGTAGTGGCAAGGGCAGTTAAAACGGCATCTTCTCTTGCATTGTTATTGGTGATTGCATTAGTCAGTGCCTCGTGAGTTGGATGTCCTAAAGTGGCTAGGAACCTGGTATGCTCTGTAGGAGTAATGATTTGTTGTATTACAGCCCACAAATCTCTTGAACCCGCCTGATACTCATGCATAGTGGTCTGGAGACAGTCCACAAAGGAAGGAGGTGATTTCTTTCTGTCAAGTATTTTACTCAGTACTGCCATCATTTCATTGGGTTTCTTTTTTTTTTAATTAATAGTTTTTTACTCGAGGGGAAAAAAAAATTCACAATACATCTGATGTATGGCATTACGTTTTCCTCCATTTTGTTTTTTTATAAATAATAATACTCATAATATAAACAAAATAACCCTAACCCACCCTCCCTAAACATCCCTTGGCAGCTTATTTTTTCACAATTCAAATCTATCACAAACTGAAATGCGCTTTTTAACAATAATAAAGTAACAAAACAGAATAAAGGCAGATCCCCACTTAATGTCAAGTGCCCTCAGTCAATAGGTAGTTCCTTTAGACCCTCAAAGTATGATAAAAAGGTTCCCCTTTCAAATAAAACTTTTTCACAGACCCCCTCAATGTGAATTTAATCTTTTCTAACCTTAAAAAAAACATGACGTCTTTCAGCCAAGCAGCGGCAGATGGAGGAGTGGTAGATTTCCAGACCAGCAAGATTCTCCTACGGGCCAAATGTGATGTAAATGTAATGATATCAGACTGGGTTGTATTTAAACCCAAGGTTTTATCTGTTACACCAAATACAGCTACAAGCGGGCAAGGTCTCACTGTCATCCCAAGGACTTCACTGATGGTTTTAAAAACCACTGCCCAGTAGTTAACAAGTTTGGGGCAAGACCAGAATGCATGAGCTAGATTGGCTGGAGAGAACGAGCACCTGTCACAGCCAGCGTCCGTCCCTGGATATATGTTAGCAAGCCTGGCTTTGCTTAAATGAACCCTGTGTAAAACTTTAAATTGTATGAGCCCCAATCTAGCACATGATGACAAGGAGTGGACTTTTTTCAGCGCTTCTGTCCAGCATTCCTCAGACAGATCCATACCAAGGTCATCCTCCCACCTAGCTTTAACTTTGTTCAGGTTTTGATCTCCTAAATACATCAATCAAGAATATACTGCAGAGATCAGTCCTTTATTAGCCAAGGTAAGAGTGAGTTTATCTAACACTGTGACAGGAGGGAGATCAGGAAAAGAAGGAAATGTTTTCATGACAAAGTGGCGAACTTGAAGATATTTAAAGAAATGATTATGTGGGAGGCCATGTTTTTTGTGTAGGTAGTCGAAACTATCAAATATGTTGTTAGTGTATAAATCCTTAATGGACATAAGACCATTCAAACCCCACTGTCGAAAGGTTGAGTCAAGTGTAGGGGGGGGGGGGAATAAATGGTTACTGTGAATGGGACTCAGAACTGAAGCTGATGTAAGCTTATGATGGCAACAAAATTGGTTAAAAATTATGATGGTTGATAGTACGACAGGGTTGGATGTAAATCTAGAGGGTTTCAATGGCAGGGAGGAATATACTAAAGCTGGGAGAGATGAGGAGTAACAGGATTGTGATTCAAGCAGACACCAGTCTGTATCTGGTCGGTGGAGCCAGAATAACATCTTTTGGATATTGGATGCCCAGTAATAATTAATAAAGCTAGGAAGGCCCAGTCCACCTACTTCACAACCTCTTTGGAGAGTGCACTTATTGACCCTTGGAACGTTGTTACCCCATATAAAGGAGGTTATAGATTAGTTAACTGGGTTAAAAACTGACTTGGGTAGGAAAGCCGGCAAACATTGGAACAAGTAAAGAAATCTGGGAAGTACAGTCATCTTCACTGACTGCACTCTCCCAGCCATAGTGAGTGCCAGACTACGCCATCTCTCAAAGTCAGCCTTCATTTGGCTAACTTGAGGCATGTAGTTAGCTGCAAACAGGGATGTGAAAAAGCGGGTGATGTGTATTCCTAAATATACAAACCCTTCTTGAGATATGGGAAAGGGCAGTGTTTCCTGTTGGATCTGCAGGGCTAAGTTGATGGGAAAGCATTTGCTTTTTTTTAGGTTTAGTTTATAGCCGGAAAAAGTCCCAAACTGATCCAACAAGGACACAATTGCAGGGCTACTGGCTATAGGGTCGCTCACATAAAGAAGGAGGTCATCAGTATATAGAGACACATGATGTTCCCTGTTTCCTCTCCTAATGCCCTGGAATAATGTAGTTGACCTAAGTGTAATAGAGAGAGGCTCAATTGCAATCGCAAAAAGAAGCGGAGACAATGGGCAGCCTTGACGAGTGCCACGTGTTAATTGAAAATAATCAGATCGCAAATAATTGGTCTGTACACATGCTAAGGGTGAATGATATAATAGCTTAACCCAGGCTATAAATATTTTGCCAAATCCAAATCTCTCCAAGACTGTGAACAAATATGGCCACTCCACTCGATCGAATGCCTTCTCCACGTCCAAAGAGATAACAGCCTCTGGGTGCGGAGAAGCACTGGGCGAATAGACCACGCTGGCCAATCGGCGGATATTAGAAAAGGAATGACGATTTTTAATGAAACCTGTTTGATCTTGTGAGATTATTTTGTGAAGTTGGCATTCTAAACGGCAAGCCAGCGCCTTCGCCAAAATTTTTACATCTACATTCAAAAGTGAGATGGGGCGATATGATCCACATTGAGTCAGATACTTGTCTTTTTTAAGAAGAAGTGAAATAGAAGCCTGTGAAAGGGTGGGTGGGGGGGGGGGGGGGGGGGGGGGGGGGGGGTTATGAACCTTTTTCCAAAGATTCTTCAAACATTTCTAAAAGAACAGGTGTGAGCTTATCCTTAAATTTCTTATAAAATTCTAATGGGTAGCCATCAGGGCCAGGGGTTTTACCACTCTGCATCGCCATAATGGCATTATTAATCTCTTCCTGCCCAAGGGGTTGGTCTAGATTTTCTGCATCTTCTAATTCCAGAGTGGGTATTTCCAAATCGTCTAAGAAAGTTTCCATATTCATAGTATCCAAGGGGAATTCTGAGGTGTAAAGAGAAGAATAAAAGGCTGTGAAAGTATTGTTTATTTCTTTTGGATTGCTTGTTATGTCTTGGTGTATGTCTCTTATCTGAGGGATAAGTCGTGACGCGGATTGACGTTTCAGCTGGTGAGCCATAAGCCGGCTCGCCTTACCACCATATTCATAATAAAGACCACGAGTCCGGAGAATTAGTTGTTCGGTTTGATTAGTAGATAAAAGATTGAATTTTGTTTGTAAATCAGCCCCGCTTTTGTATAATTGGGTGGTGGGTGCTTCAGAATATTGCCTATCCAGGGTCAAGATGGATTTTAACACGGTTTCCATTTCCTTCTTGCGTTCTTTATTGGCGTATGAAGTATAAGATATGATTTGACCTCTTAAGTAGGCTTTTAAAGTTTCCCAAATTAAAGAGCATGATATGGACTTAGTTTTATTAATTTCAAGGAATGTGTCCATGTTAGCCGGCACAAAACTGCAAAATGTTTCATTGGAAAGCAAAAGGGGGTTTAGTTTCCAAAGAGGTTGTTCTTTAATATTTAAAGGAAAGCCTAGGTCCAGTATCACAGGTGAGTGATCTGATATTACTATAGCAGTATATTAAATTTTCTTAACCCTAGGAATGAAGGAGCTGTCTATAAAAAAACTAGTCTATTCTGGAAAAAGAATGGTGAACATGTGAAAAAAAAAGAGAATTGTCTAGCAGTTGGGTTCAGAAATCTCCAGGGGTCCACATAACCATTTTGTTGCATAAACAGTGAGAAGGTCTTTGCCATACCAGAAGGTGTCCCCTTAGAACTAGACCTATCAAGCAGTGGATTAATAACACAGTTCAGGTCTCCCGAAAAAATTAGCTGGTGCGTGTTCAGATCAGGTATTAATGACAGAACCTTATTTGCAAGGTGAACATCATCCCAATTAGGGGCATAAACATTCACTAAAATGACAGGTTTTTGAAAAAAGACACCCCGAAACTATAATAAACCGACCATTAGGGTCACTGACTACGTCAGACGGTGTAAACTGCATTCTTTTGTTGATTAATATTGCCACACCCCTGGACCTACTAATAAATCTGACTAACCCACGTTGGTCATTGAGTTTCTATGGGGAGTACACATCTATAGTTCACGGATTGTTAGCACCAACTGCATCAGCCGGATCAAAGGCTGGGTTAGGCATCTCCCTAACTGGGAACTGGCGGCAAGATAGTCGCTCAGCCTGCATAATTTTTCCTATATCTCACTTACTCTCAGTGTCCGCAGAGATCACATCACCCTCCGATGTATCATTCTCGTGATGAAAATGAGACATTGGAGGGTGATGTAATCTCTTGGGGGGAGGCGGTTAATTTTAAAAGCATGCCTTATCTCTCTGGGTGGTCGTCTTATTCTCCTAGCTTTAAGTTCATAAACTGGTTCTGGTGCTCGTCTTTTCTCTTGAAATACGGGTGCTAATTTCATTGTCTTGCTCCTTGTACCGAGTGCTACTGGAGTATCTGTTATTGTTGGAACTGTTGGGGTCAAGGAACTCTGAGCGGGTGCTGCTGTCTGGGGAGCAGATGATAGTACAGGATCACTATCAGTAGGGTGTGTGGGTGGTGCTGCACGCACAGGAGGTCTGTGAGGCACATAAGGTGCTGGAGGTGGAGGTGACATATAGGGAGCACAAGGGGAATAAGGTAGAGGTTGCAAATTGAGATATGATGAGAGATTACGTAAAGACCCCGCCAGCACGCATGCGCGACATTCTTCAAAGCAACGGTGTGAAATCACAGATAACAGAGTTGACTAACATAGTAAGACAAGAGAACTAGCATACCAGTTGACCTTTATAATAGAGGGTTTGGGAGCGGAGGGCACATAATCCCTCATCGTAACTCCTCATAAAATAAAGATCAAACTTCAAACTGGTAAGTTCTCATTTAATCTTACTATTTTACTTCGGAGTCATGTGAGTGACTACGTGAAGATTTCAAAGCTCTGTGATTTCATGCCCTGGAACGAGTCCATGCTCACACACTGCCATAATGACAAATGGAGGAAGTATGTTAACGTATTTCAGACATGAAACTGTGCTGAAAAACAAGAGGGTATTTATTTCACAATAACAAATAATAATACCCCTACTTCGGGGAAATTATAATACAGAACTTAATATTGTGTCTGCAAACATCTCAGGCATGGCCACAAGTTTATTATAAAACCACTGAAAGGTTTTCTCATTAGCCCAACCCGCCGTTGCAAGGATGTGGTCCATAGGAACTTCCATCATCCTTGCCGCCGATGTAGATGCAACCCTGGTGGAATGAGATTTAAAAACATCAGTGTCCACCCCCACTGTACCCAAAACCACCCTTAGCCATCTTGAAATAGTTTGCATGGTGACTCTGTGATGAGGACGTTTGTGACTTATAAGCAGAGCCCTTTTCGTGACCCTGCGACACTTGGTGACCTCCATGTAGTGTAAAAGGTGGGTCACTATGCATAGGCAGCTGTCTACGGGGTAGGCCAGGAAATCCAACTTGCGGCCAGATGATCCAGGCCTGTTTTGTTTGAGTAACCCCTGAATGAAGAAAGTTACCTTATTGTTGGTTATAACCATGGCGTCCATACTTAGCTTATGTAGGGACTGGACCTGTTGCACCGTCACGAGTGCCATCAGCATTACCATTTTATATGTCAATTTGGCTGGGGAAAGAGACGTTACTGGTGCCCACCCTCGGAGCAAGGTTAGCACAATGCCAATATCCCAGGTCTGGGAATATCTAGGCCTGGGGGGGGGGATTTGAGTTCAAAATTCCCCTCATAAGTTTAGACACCAAGGGGTGAGACCCAACTGCAAGATGATCTAAACCTGGTCCGAGATATGAGGATAGGGCACTCCTGGCACAGTTGATAGCACTGTAGCTTAAACCTTCATCAAAATGAAAGCTTGCTAGGAACTCCAGCACTTCCGTAATGGTGGCTGTGTCATATGTGGTGTTTGTCTTGGTACAAAACACCTCCCATTTCTTGATGCAAGTGAGGTATTGTCTCCTGGTGGACTCCCTGCATGATGCCGTAATGATATTCATTGTTCGGTCGGAGAGTCCAAAATCCAGGAGTGGCCTTTTCAAACCCTGCAAATCAATAGGTTCATCCAGTCATGGCTCCTCCAACCTCATCTACTGCATCCGTTGCTCCAGATGCCAGCTGATCTACATCGGTGAGACCAAGCGGAGGCTGGGCGATCGTTTCGCCGAACACCTCCGCTCGGTCCGCAATAACCAACCCGACCTCCCGGTGGCTCAGCACTTCAACTCCCCCTCCCACTCCGTATCCGACCTCTCGGTCCTGGGCCTCCTCCACGGCCAGAGTGATCAACACCGCAAGTTGGAGGAACAGCACCTCATATTCCGCTTGGGGAGTCTGCATCCTCTGGGCTTAAACATTGAATTTTCTCAATTCTGTTAACCCAGACTGCCTCCCCCCCCACCTCTCCCTCAGCTTTCTGGCCCTGACATTCCTTCTCCATCTCCCCCCCCCCCCCCCCAGTCGCACTAGCTTCTCATTTTCACACCACAAACAGCTTACAATGGCCTGCTTCCTTTATCACCAATACTTTTTTGCATATCTTTCACTCATTGTTCCTTATCTCTCCACATCACTGTTTATATCTCTCGTTTCCCTGATCCCTGACCAGTCTGAAGAAGGGTCTCGACCCGAAACGTCGCCTATCTCCTTCGCTCCTTAGATGCTGCTGCACCCGCTGAGTTTCTCCAGCTTTTTGTGTAACCCATGGCACAGGTGACTCTCCCTTGTCACAGGATGTACCAGCAAACTCAAACGTTTGGGTATAGGACTACATGGTTCTGAGACCATGTCCAATACCACAGGGAACCATGGCTGAGTAGGCCAGTCGGGTACAACCAGAATACCCGATGCGGAGTCTTGTTGAGTTTTCTGCAAGACCCGACTGATGAGGCAGAAAGGGGGAAATGCATAGAAAAACAAATCCCCCCAGTGTAGCGAGAAAGTGTCCATCGCTATTGCCCCTGGGTCTGGTTCCCATGCTACATATGTTGGTATTTGGTGATTAAGTCTGGATGCTAAAACTTAGCTTCTGGTGTTCCATACTGATCTACAATATCAGCAAACATTTTGCGGTCCAACATCCATTCGGTGTTGTCATAAAACTTGCGTGACCTGGTGTCCGCCACTGTATTTAGCTTAACCAGAAGGTAAGTGGATGATATCCAAATGTTCCTTTCTAAGCACCAGTGCCAGATTGTATTGACCAATTCATCACAAGATATCAACTTAATTCCACCCATATAATTGATATAAGACACCAGGGTGGTATTATCAATTTGTAGGCATACATGCAGATGGTGCATGTCTGAACAGTAAGCCCGGAGTCGATGAAATGCTCCCAGCATTTCTAGATAATTAATTCCCAGTGCCGGGAGTAAGGTTAATTTCTTTTCGGAGTCACGTGAGTGACTTCGTGAAGAACCCGCCAGCAAGCATGCACGACATATCGTCGCAATGCATTGCAGTTGACGGCTGGAGGTGGAGCGCGGCTCACCACCAGCCCTTCATAAGGGCCACTCAGGTAAGTGAAAGCAACCTTGAGTTGGTTGTTTCTTGTTGTGTGAGTGTGTGTTTTCTCCCAACAGAAATATGGATAGGAAGAACAAGGGCCGCAGGACATCCGCAAGGAGTCGCCGGCCACCTATCCCGGAGCCCTCCTCAAAGGCTGCACCTGCGAGTCGGGCCGGGAAAAAGGCGCGGACGTCGGGGAGCCCTGTCGTCACAGGACCCGACCCACAGACACACCACAGCTCTAGCGAGGATCCCGCAGAGCAGGACTTCGGTGTAGCGCCGGAGCAGGCTGACCCTGACTCCATATCTCTGTCGCCAACGGGCTCGTTGGTCGACCCGGGCAAACAGGGTTCACGTGCTGCCGCACGGCCCTTCTCCCTTCTCCCTTGCAGGAGAGGCAGGGATAGAGCCCGTCTACCTAGCCCTTCGCGGGCGGAGGTATCAGCTAAGGCCGCTAGATTGCGGACTGGTGAATTGGCGGGAATCAAGTCCACTGGCAGACCTGAGAGGGCCAGTGTGGATTCACCAACCAGCAGGACCAGGAAGAGTCATTCAGGTGGAGTCCTGCCACGGTCACCGAGGCCCCCGTGGATGGGAGGACGGGACCGTACGCCGTCTAGGTCCAGGATTAGGACAGTCGGCAAGCCCGCGCGGATGTTGGGTCATCACGCCGAGGCGTTGGGTGCCAACCTCTCTCCATATTTGCCCTCCGAGGTAGCGGGATCAAGCTCCGCCAAAAGGAGGCGTTTGAGCAGATCCGCGTGGGAATCACTCAGTTTCGCTGAGGCGGCTGGTAGCGACAGTTCTTTCCGGCACCGAGATTACCTCGACGAGGTACGGGCCGATTCAGGAGCCTCAGCAGTTCCGTTGGACATGAGGACTCCGACCGCCCGGGTTCGCAGAGCGAAGGGCGTATCGACAGGATGGAAAGGATGTTGGAACTTATCCTGCAACAAAACCAGAGGCGGGAAACATTTAGTTCCAGGGGGCACATGGAATTATCCCCATCGTCAGCAGGAAGCATGAGACAGCCGGAGGATGCTCTGGCTCTACTGTGCAACACACAGTACGAAATAAATGCATTTAGAAAGAGCATTATAAAACCCACATTGAACCCGAAATTTGCGGGACTATGCAAAGCACCTCCTACGCCGCCACCCAGACAGTTGTTCGGGGAGGACCTCCCGAATCTTGGTCCATGCACCGTCTACATCTGAGGCCCCCCAGGAGGAGCTCCTGGATGTGGCAACTAAATTCGCACTGTCCGAGTCATCAGGACAACCCCTCAACTCCAAACTCGCTGCTACCATTGACTTCCTGACGAACCATCAGCTTCAGGAGGAGGTCCTTGCGGAGGCTATGAATAGGCACAAGGCCCCAGGGAATTGCAACTCCCTCAACGTGCCCATCGTAAATACACCGATTTGGGGCAACATCAGCCCAGGGATCAGAACCCAGGAGATGAAGTTGCAACGGATCCTGAAGTTGCTCACTGCTGGGATTACCGCGTTTGCAAGGTCGGTGGACGGAGTGGATCTGAACACCGAGCAGGAGGATGCTCTGGCTCTACTGTGCAACACACAGTACGAAATAAATGCATTTAGAAAGAGCATTATAAAACCCACATTGAACCCGAAATTTGCGGGACTATGCAAAGCACCTCCTACGCCGCCACCCAGACAGTTGTTCGGGGAGGACCTCCCGAAGCGGGTCAAGGAATTGGATGACCACGCTAAGACGGTGGGACTCATGAGGTCACATATCTCAACCAGGCAGCCGGCCGGGAAAGTGCCATTCTTCAGGCCACGAGGCCCTGCCGTTAGGCCAGCAAGGACCTACGCTCCAGCACCGCCTCAATATCAGCAACCTCAACAGCCTAGGCCTTGTTTAGGGCTAGGCCCCCAGCAGCCAGCATTGAAAATGTGGACGCCGCATTATCTACACAACCCAGCACCTCCACGTCCCGCCAAACATATCAGGGACCGCCGATAACCATGAAGGTAAGGCGGTCTGGATTTCATGCACCTGCATGCTTAACTTCACATGTTGGTGGGAGACTACGATTCTTTAAGGAGGCATGGGGAACCATCACTTCTGATGAGTTTATCTTACAAAGCATTCAAGGCCATGAGATTGAATTCATCAATGGTAAAATCCCTCCATTCCAGCATATGCCAGATCGGAAATTTACACTGTCCAGCAAAGAAACGGCAGTAGGCTATGCTGAAATCTTAAGGCTACAAGAAAAAGGCGTGATAGAAAGAACTATACACCATATAACCATATAACAATTACAGCACAGAAACAGGCCATCTCGGCCCTTCAAGTCCGTGCCGAACAACTTTTTTCCCTTAGTCCCACCTGCCTGCACTCATACCATAACCCTCCATACCCTTCTCATCCATTTCCCTATCCAATTTATTTTTAAATGATACCAACGAACCTGCCGCCACCACTTCCACTGGAAGCTCATTCCACACCGCTACCACTCTCTGAGTAAAGAAGTTCCCCCTCGTGTTACCCCTAAACCTCTGTCCCTTAATTCTAAAGTCATGTCCTCTTGTTTGAATCTTCCCTATTCTCAAAGGGAAAAGCTTGTCCACATCAACTCTGTCTATCACTCTCATCATTTTAAAGACCTCTATCAAGTCCCCCCTTAACATTCTGCGCTCCAGAGAATAAAGACCTAACTTACTCAACCTCTCTCTGTAACTTAGCTGTTGAAACCCAGGCAACATTCTAATAAATCGCCTCTGTACCCTCTCTATTTTGTTGACATCCTTCCTATAATTGGGCGACCAAAATTGTACGCCATACTCCAGATTTGGTCTCACCAATGCCTTGTACAATTTTAACATTACATCCCAGCTTCTATACTCAATGCTCTGATTTATAAAGGCTAGCATACCAAAAGCTTTCTTTACCACCCTATCTATATGAGATTCCACCTTCAAGGAACTATGCACGGTTATTCCCAAATCCCTCTGTTCAACTGTATTCTTCAATTCCCTACCGTTTACAATGTACGTCCTATTTTGATTTGTCCTGCCAAGGTGTAGCACCTCACATTTATCAGCATTAAACTCCATCTGCCATCTTTCAGCCCATTTTTCCAACTGGCCTAAATCATTCTGTAGACTTTGGAAATCCTCTTCATTATCCACAACTATCCACTATCCACTATCTTGGTATCATCTGCATACTTACTAATCCAATTTACCACCCCTTCATCCAGATCATTGATGTACATGACAAACAACAAAGGACCCAACACAGATCCCTGAGGCACCCCACTAGTTACCTGCCTCCAACCCGACAAACAGCCATCCACCATTACACTCTGGCTTCTCCCATTCAGCCACTGTTGATACACGAACCAATTGAATTTGTATCCAACGTATTTACAAAAACCAAGAAGGGTGGAGGATGTCGGGTTATTATTGATCTGACCCATTTGAATACTTTTGTAAAATATACCCATTTCAAAATGGACACGTTCGAAACAGCCAAGTTATTGATTTCTGAGGGCAGCTTTATGGCATGCATTGATTTAAAGGATGTATACTATTCAGTATCCATTCAGAAACACCACAGGAAGTTCTTGAAATTTACCTGGATGGATCAGCTCTGGTAATACAAAGCTTTGCCAAATGGGCTTACCACAGCCCCTAGATTATTCACTAAATTGCTCAAACCAATACTGGCTACACTAAGGAGACAAAATCACATAGTGATGGCCTATCTAGATGATATCCTAATTATTGGGAACACCTTGGAATCAGCGGAACTGGCAGTTTCAGCCACCGTGGAAATTTTTCAAAAAATGGGGTTCATTATCCATCCAGATAAATCAAAGTTCTGCCCTTCACAGGTCATGGATTATCTGGGGTTCACGGTGGATTCCAATCGCATGAGGGCCACCATACCAACTAACAAAGTTGGGGATGTCATTCAAGTATGCAAGAATCTAGTCTGCCAGTATACCATCAATTAGACAAACTGCTAAGGTGATTGGGAAAATCGTAGCAGTTTTTCCAGCTGCCCAATACGGACCTTTGCATTATCAAAATTTGCAGAGAGCCAAGATCTCAGTGTTAAAACTGAACGCTGGACATTTCGATAGACCAATGCAGCTGCCTCTAAAGGCAAAAGTTGAGTTACAATGGTGGATTGACGATATTTGTGACTCATTTAAACCCATCATTTTGCCCAATCCGATGGTATACTTACAAACAGACGCAAGCTCCCATGGCTGGGGAGCCACGGACAACTACTCTAGTTGTGGAGGCAGATGGGACACCCTTGAATGTACCCTGTTGTTGTCACAAGGGATAAATTATTTGGAGATGCTAGGAGCATTTCACGGACTTCGAGCTTATTGTTCTAACCTTACTAACACTCATGTCTGTCTCCAAATAGATAATACCACTGCGGTGGCATATCTAAATCATATGGGTGGTACCAGGTCAATTTCATGAATTGTGATGAATTGGCAAATACAATTTGGCTCTGGTGTATTCGACGGAATATTTGGATTTCAGCTACCTATTTACCAGGTAAGCTCAATACAGTGGCGGACACCAGGTCACGAAAATTCAATGACAACATCGAGTGGATGTTAAATCCCCAAATATTCACTAAAGTTACAGCCAAATTTGGTAAACCGGATATCGACCTTTTTGCGTCACGGTTGAACCATCAGGTACCAACATACGTTTCATGGGAGCCAGATCCTGGGGCAATGGCGATGGACGCGTTCTCGCTAGATTGGGGGAAATGGATTTTTTATGCATTTCCTCCATTTTGCCTCATCAGTCGGGTATTGCGGAAAATCCAATCAGATGCTGCTAAGGGCATTCTTATCATACCCGACTGGCCTACGCAGCCATGGTATCCGGTGGTCCTTGATATGATCAGTCAACCATGGGTCCTCTTAGAGGGTTGCCCACAATTGGTGATGAACCCTGCCTCAGGGGAACCACATCCCTGCCACAGTCATCTAAAATTATTGGCTTGCAGGTTCTGAACAGGCCATTACTGCGGTATGGCCTATCATCAAGAACTATGGCTACCATTGGAGCGTCATGCCGGGAGTCCACCAGGCGGCAATATCTCACACATATCCGGAAATGGGAAACCTACTGCGGCCGCTCCCATTCCTGGCGGGGCTGCATCATGACGAACACCTCAGCTACAGTGCCATCAACAGCGCCAGGAGTGCGCTATCATTCTACCTCAATATTGAGGTAGGATCCAACAGGCTGGTGTCCAAACTCATGCGGGGAATATTTAATTCCAATCCGCCTAGACCTCGTTATAACATCACCTGGGATATTGGGAAGGTATTAACCCTGCTCAGGACGTGGTCGCCCATGGAAGGGCTTGAATTGGACAAACTCACACTGAAGCTGGTGATGTTACTGGCACTGACTTCAGCGCAAAGGGTACAGACGCTCCACAAGGTCAAGATCGACAGGATGATCTCTACCCCTGGCAAAGTAATCTTCTTTATAGATGAATTACTCAAGCAGCATAGACCTGGGTTCACAGGGCTGCAGCTGAAGTTTCCGGCATACCCCGCTGATGCAAGGCTATGTTTAGCCACCCATATCTGCCACTATATCAAAGTGACGAGAAAATTAAGGGGAATGGAGAAATACCTACTCATCAGCCACAAGAAACCTCACCATAGAGTGACGGTACAGACGATCCCCAGGTGGCTCGGGATCATCTTGAATGAGGCAGGTATTGACACTAATGTCTTTAAATCCCATTCCACCAGGGCTGCATCGACGTCGGCGGCAAGGGTCTTGGAGGTGCCCATGGACCATATTCTTGCCACAGCAGGATGGGCGAACGAAGCCACCTTCCAGCGGTTTTACAATAAACCTGTTGCCGCTCCTGTATTGTTTGCGGAGGCCGTGCTGAATACAGGTCAAGAGCATGCAGATGTCCCCCAGTGAGGGTTTTTTTCCTTTGTTTGTTGTTAATAAATATTGTTATTATTTTTTCAGTACAGCAGTCTGGAAAGTTGATTACTCCTATCCATCCTAATAAGTGGTGTGTGATAGCATGGACGTTGTCCAGGGCATGGAATCACAGAGCTTTAAAGTCTTCACGAAGTCACTCACGTGACTCCGAAATGAAATAGTAAGATTAAACGAGAACTTACCAGTTCGAAGGTTGATCTTTATTTTATGAGGAGTTGCGATGAGGGATTTCATGCCCTCCGCTCCCAACCCTCGATCATAAAGTCAACTGGTAATTAGAGTCTCTTCAATCTTACTATAACAAGTCATTTCTCTGTTGTTGGTTCTGTGATTCCACACCGCTGCTTTGAAGTATGTCGCGCATGCGTGCTGGCGGGTTCTTCACGAAATCCCTCATCGCAACTCCTCATAAAATAAAGATCAACCTTCGAACTGGTAAGTTCTCGTTTAATCTTACTATTCATGTGCATTCCATCTACCACCACAATTGGAGGTGGTATTAGTTGCTCCCCAGCCTTGAGCGCTGGCATCAGTTTGTAGTATAACCGAGGGGTTTGTGATTGTAATCTGATTAGAGCAATGTTGAGTATTGTCTATCCACCATTGCAATTTGCAATTTTGCTTTTGCTGGTAATTGCATTGGGCTGTCAAAATGGCCAGCATGGTGTTTGAGTGCTGCAATTTTTGCTCTTTGTAGGTTTTGGTAATGCAAGGGCCCAAAGTGTGTGGCTGGAAAGGCAGTCACAAGCTTCCCAATTACCCTGGTTACTTGCCGAATAGACGGTTTACTGATGCCAGCAAGGCTGTTACATGCTTCTATCAAGTCTGATGCTTTGTTCGGTGGCAAAGTGACAGACATATGAACAGAGTCAATCGTGAATCTCAAGTAGTCCATAGTGGTGGAAGGCATTAATTTGGATTTGTCTGGATGGATGATAAACCCCAGTTTTTGAAATAAGTGCTCAGTGGTTGAGACAGCCAATTTGGCCAACTCCAAGGTTTTCCCCATGATTAAAATGTCATTGAGGTATGCCATAACAATATGTTTTTGTTTTCTGAGACATGCTAAAGCTGGTTTCGATAATTTGGTAAACAGTCTGGGTGCTGATGTTAATCCATTAGGCAGCGCTTTATACTGCCAGTGCTGCCCCATCCAGGCAAATTCCAAATATCTGCAATGATCTTTGTTTATTGGTACTGAATAGTATGCATCTTTCAGGACGATGCAAGCCATGAAGTATCTCTTGGAAACTAGTTGTTTGGCAGTAACAAAAGTTTCCATTTTGAAGTGGGCGTACTGCACAAAAGTATTCAGTTGTGTCAAATCAATAATGATGCGGCATCCGCCCTTCTTTTTTATTTTTGGTGAAGATGTTCAATACAAACTCATGAGATTCATTTTTGGTTTTCTCAATTACCCCTTTCGTATGTAGTCTTAAGAGTAAAGCATGACCTTCAGTCTTTTCTTTCTGTGAAAGTACAAACTCTCAACTAGGTGCATGCTGAACAGGTAGGGAAAGTTTGTGAACAAATTCAATTTTGTATCCCTGAATACTTTGCAGTATGAAAGGATCAGAAGTTATAGAACTCCATGCATCCCGAAAAAAGTGCAATCTGTGAAGAATCTAAACATGCAATGTTCCTAAGGCAACCAGACCCACCTACCTCCATGGTTACTGGTGGCGCTGCATTGATTTCCTCTGTCCTCGTTTCCTGGGAGGTGGAGGCGCTGTGGTGTGGGGGTGGTGCATTTTCCAGGAAGGCCGTGCTGGGCCATGGTCTAAAAAAGACCGTTGAGCAGGTTGGACGGCCTACGAGCTTTCACCAGCAGGTGTTCTGTTGCTGTGGTAGCGTGGTCTGCTGGTGGATGCATAGGGGTGCTGTTATCATGCCTGGGCGTGGTATCAAAATTTGCGATGCGTACCCAAAAAGGGCTGCCGTTGCAACCGAAGTTGGCAGCCAGTATAAACTACATGGCAACGAATCAACTTCATATTCCTTGGCCTCTTCATCATTGTCCCCAAATAGTAGTGTAGGCGGCTGTGCACTGCTGGGTCTGCACAACCCTGCGAACTTGGGGTTCAGTGCAGGTCGGATGACAATCTTTCTGTAACAGTTGATATCAAACTGAGTGTTACAGAGGAGTGCCAGAGCATCCTGTAGCTCTTCCGGCATTTCCACTCCATCCACTGACCTGGCAACGGCCGTAATTCCAGCAGCCAGTAGTTTTAGGATTTTCTGGAGTTTTACTTCCTGACTTCTGATGCCAGGGCTCATGTTACCCCAGATGGGGTTGTTGACTGCAGGCACGTTGAGAGAGACACAATATTCAGGAGCTAGGTATTTGGCTGCAGTGTCGGCCCTTTTTGGGTAGGTATCGCAAATGTTGATACCATGCCCAGTAGCTCCTCTTCTTGCACCCCTAGCATTGGTGTTTCTTCAGCCACACTCCCCTCTTCAGAGTCAGCCCAGTTCTGACTCCTGATGCTGCCCTGCGAGGAGGGTGAGATATTTGGCAGCCCTGTAAAGGTTGCTGCCTTGGGTCTGCGAGGAGACCCACTATCACCATACCCCTGCTGTAGCAGGTCACGTTGGAGCAACTGCTCCACCATCCGCTCCATGCGGGATAATCGACCGCTGTCGCTTCCCGTGGGCAGAGTGCCCTCCAGTCCTGACCCAGCCGAGTCAGCGGACCTGCTCGACTTCCGGGTGGTTTTGCCGCCAGTCCGAGGAGCACCTGTGGGCTGTAGTGGCGTGAAGTCGGGGGCTGCGGTTTGTATCAGCAGCTCTGGAGAACTTGTCCGCTGCTGGCTGCCTGCTTCGCGGTCATCGGCAGCTAGTTTGGCAGTTGCTCGTTTGGACTTTGTCCTCGATTCCATCTTGGTGTGCTCTGTAAGAGAAATACTTAACAGAGCCGACAACGACCTCAAGAATGGTAAGTACTCACCTGCGGGCCGTTTTTAAACTTACGCTGGAGGAGCGGCGTTCTTCCTGCCTGTCGTTTGCAATGCATTCGACGATATGTCGCGCATGCGTGCTGGCGGGGTCTTCACGTAGTCACTCACGTGACTCCGAAGTAAAATCACACAATCACTATATTAGAATTACGGACTTATACTGAGTTATATACTATTACTGAGTTTTTTTTACAATTTTACAAGATCAATAAATGGATCTCTATACAACAACCAGTAGTCTTCGATATGCACGCCCTGAATTTGGTACAATTTAAATCAAAGAATTTAGATCACTGTCCAGATTATAACAGATAAGTCTTCACCAGCTCAGTGTTGATTTTAAAGTATTTCAGCCAATTTCTCAATACTGTTTGGGACTTAAATCACACACAGGCACTGCCTCGAACCCCCTGGGCCTCAAACCCTTCTACCCGCTAAATACTGGTCTTCAGCACCTAACCGCTTTGTGGTGGTGCTCGATGTCAATCTTTAAAGTGTCCTCTTTCCAAGAGCACTCTAAGCATCGTTCTGGTACTTCCCCTCTTAGTACTGCCCTTCTCAGTCCTGCTTTGAGGATATTCCGCAAATTTATATCCCAACACTGAGTGGGGCCTCAAACCTCAGGGTTTACCAACCCTCAAACCTCAGGCCAGATGCAGTGGATTCCCAATTGCAACAGCTGTAGCCTTACCAATGGTGTGAGAATAGCCTTTTGAGCCCAACCCCCCCCTCCAGGCCTCAGATCCCTAGGTGGGGACTCAAACCCTCTAGAGCCTCAAACCCTCGCCTCAGTGCTCGCCAGACTATTAATCTTCTATCGGTCTTGTCGGGAATCCAAAAACAAGCATGCAAATGACCGATTCGTCGTCAGGTTAGCGGAATGGGGAAAACTGATGTGAAAGTCACACTGTGGCACTGATTTCTCCTCCCGCGATCCTACACGACTCGATTCCCTGACCTCAAATTTATGTTTGGCAATCTGTTGAGATCCCGGACGAGCCCCCAATGTAATTCCGGCCCTAAATTTACTCCACTTAGTCTGGTTCAGTCAAACACCAAATACGAACACTGGAAATCCAACTCTCTTTATTGTGCACAATACCAATACCAATACGATACCTAGTCCAACACCGCAGGACTGATCCTTGTCTCTACTCACTCGAGTCCAACAGCGTCGTGCAAATAGAAAACACACCCCAGAAGATCGGCACACCCCAATGTGCTCCCCATTCTTTTTGTAAAATATGCCAAGCAGGTTTTACAGATCCTTTAAACAGTTTCCTCCATCTTGTCAAGCACCCCAAAATGTCTGATATTAACAAAATAACCCTAAACCTATGTCCTCTGGTTCTTCATCCCCCTACTCTGGGTAAACTCAGTGCATTTACTATATATCTTCCTCTTCCTAGGTTTAAGGTGAGGGGGGGAAATATTAGAAACCTGAGTGGCAACTTTTTTACACAAAGGGTGGTAGGTATATGGAATGAGCTGCTGGAGGAGGTAGCTGCGACAATGTTTAAAAGTACATGGACAAGTACATGAGAATCAGGCTAACCAGCCTGGAGAGGAAACATAGATGTTTGGACAAGTACATGGATAGGATAGGTTTAGAAGGATATGGGCCAAAAGCAGGCAGGTGGAACTACTGTATTTGGGGGGTGGGCAACTTGAGCATAAGGGCCAGACTGATTCCTGGGATGTCAGGACTTTCATATGAAGAAAGACTGGATAGACTCGGCTTGTACTCGCTAGAATTTAGAGGATTGAGGGGAGTTCTTATAGAAACTTAAGGGGTTGGACAGGCTAGATGCAGAAAGATTGTTCCCGATGTTGGGGGAGTCCAGAACAAAGGGTCACAGTTTAGGGATAAGGGGGAAACCTTTTAGGACCGAGATGAGAAAAACATTTTTCACACAGAGAGTGGTGAGTCTCTGGAATTCTCTGCCACAGAGGGTAGTTGAGGCCAGTTCATTGGCTATAATTAAGAGGGAGTTAGATGTGGCCCTTGTGGTTAGAGAGATCAGGGGGTATGGAGAGAAAGCAGGTATAGGATACTGAGTTGGATGATCAGCCATGATCATATTGAATGGCGGTGCAGGCTCGAAGGGCCGAATGGCCTACTCCTGCACCTATTTTCTATGTTTCTATGTTTCCTCTCTAGGCTGGTTAGCCTGACTTTCAGTGGTTGGAAAGATCTCAGAGTCTGTTATTAAGGATGAGGTTTCCGAGTATTTAGAAGTACATGATAAAATAGGCCAAACTCAGTGTGGTTTTGTGAAGGGGAAATCTTGCCTGACAAATGTTGAAATTCTTTGTGGAAGTAAATATCAGGATAGACAAAGGAGAGCCAAGGAATGCTGTTTACATGGATTTTCAGAAAGCCTTTGATACCACGCCATATAGAAACATAGAAACTAGGTGCAGGAGGAGGCTATTTGGCCCTTCGAGCCAGCACACTAGGATTCAGCCACAAGGATTCATTGTGTTCATGGCTGATCGTCCCCAATCAATAACACATGCCTGCCTTCTCCCCTTATCCCTTGATTCCATTAGCCCCTATAGCTCTACCTAACTCTCTCTTAAATCCATCCAGTGACTTGGCCTCCACTGCCCTCTGTGGCAGGGAATTCCACAAATATGTGGAATTTTTGTGGAAATTCCAAACAAGATGAGAGCTGATGGTATTAAAACCTTTTTCTAGCCAGGTATTATCACAATGTTTAAAAAAACATTTGGATCAGTACATGGATAGTAGATTCGATGAAGAGCAGAGGGCAAAGAGTAGGAATGAAGGGGGCTTTCTCTGGTTGGCTGATGGTGACCCGTGGTGTTCTGCAGGGGTTGCTGTTGGCTCTGCTAATTTTCACTGTTTATTAGTGATTTTGATGATGGAATTGATGGCTTTGTGGCCAAGTTTGTGGATGAATTGAAGATAGGTGGTGGGGCAGATGGTGCAGAGGAACCAGGGACACTGCAGAAGGACTTGGATAGGTTGAGACAGTGGGCAAAGAGTTGGCAGATGGAACACAGTGTGCAATCACGCACTTTGGTGGTAGGAATAAAGGCATAGATTATTTTATAGATGGGGAGAGGATTACGTTGAATTGGTTGTAAGGAAGGTAAATGCAATGTTAGCATTCATTTCAAGAGGATCTGAATATAAAAGCAGGTATGTAATGCCAAGGCTTTGTAAAGCACTGGTCAGGACACATTTGGAGTATTATGGTTTTGGGCCCCATATCTGAGGAAGAATGTTTTGGCATTGGAGAGAGTGCAGAGGAAGTTGATGCAAATTGTCCCAGGGATGATGAGCATTTGATGTCGCTGGGCCTGTACCTGCTGGAGTTTAGAAGGATGAGGGAGATCTCATTGAAACTTTCCGAATAGTTAAAAGTCTGGATGGAGTGGATGTGGAGAGGATGTTTTCACTTGTGGGAGAGTCTAGGACCAGAGGACATGTCATCCAAACAAAACTTAAAAAAAAAACCTTTAAAAAGATGAGGAGGAATTTCTTTAGCCAGAGGGTGGTAAATCTGAGGAATTCATTGCCACAGATGGCTGTGGGGGCCAAGTCATTGCGTATTTGTAAAGCGGCGATTGACAGGTTCTAGATTAGTTATGCCCCTGTCCCACTTAGGAAACCTGAACGGAAACCTCTGGAGACTTTGCGCCCCACCCAAGGTTTCTGTGCGGTTCCCGGAGGTTCCCGAAGGTTTTTGTCAGTCTCCCTAATGGTCAAAACTGACAAAAATCTCCGGGAACCTCCAGGAGCCTCTGGGAACAACATGGAAACCTTGGGTGGGGCACAAAGCCTCCAGAGGTTTCCATTCAGGTTTCCTAAGTGGGACAGGGGCATAAGGGTGTGAAAGGTTATGGGGAGAAGGCAGGAGAATGAGGCCGTGCAGCGTAAATTCACGAGATTTATCCCAGAGATGGCGGGACTGTCATACGAGGAAAGATTGAAAAGACCAGGCTTGTATTCACAGGAGTTTAGAAGGATGAGGGGGATCTTATAGAAACATATAAAATTATAAAAGGACTGGACAAACTAGATGCAGGAAAAATGTTCCCAATGTTGGGCGAGTCCAGAACCAAGAGTCTTAGAATAAAAGTGTAAAGAACATGCACGTACATAGAGAATTCTTTACTATAGTTTTTATTACCTAAACACACATCACTGCCCTAGCTGTACATGGTCTGTCACGTTCACTAGAGAGCGAGCTAGGGATGGGGAGGACACAGTTATATTTGATTATAGCACCATGCGGATGTCACAATGGAAGTTGACTAACCCAAGGTCTTGGCAAGCCCGAATGCCGAGCAGGGGGGCGCATTTGCTGTCCAGTAGGAAGAAAGAAAGGGGCCGAGTGGCCTTCAGTACCTTGCAGTGGAGAGTGGCCTTCCCCACAGGAACAAGCAAGCCTCCCCCATAGGCACGAAGGACAGAGCGTTCAGTGGTAACTCGCTCATTATTTCTTATCTTTTTGAATAAGCTTGTTCACATAACATTTGCAGCGGCCCCCGTGTCGACCTTAGCAGAGAAAGTGGTGCCATTCACAGTAACTTGCACGGTCGGGTCCGTTATCAGCGCAGGTGCGCCTCGCAGCGAAAACACGTTCAGCTCACTCTGGGAAGAGCCCGAATCAGACAGTGGGAGTTCGTCTTGCAGTTGATAGGAACCAGACATAGTATCATCCCGTACCAGGTAGTTTGAGGGCTTGTGCTGTGGCAGCCCAGGTTTCCCACGGGAATGACATGCCGCAGAGAAATGGTTGAGCTTATGGAAAAAGTTGCAAGTCTTTCCCAACGCAGGGCACACATTGAAACGATGCGATGCAAAGTTGCAATTCGGACAGCGCTGACCGGGTCTTGAGCTGGGCGCAGGGCTCACTCTCTGTCGCTGCGGGGCAGGGGTCCGGCGGCCGGTGAAACTGGCCGCGCGGACCGCATGGTCGGGTGGCGACACGGCCGAGGATACAGCCTCCGCTAAGCGAGAGGCGTGCAGAGCCTCATGAAAAGTTAAATCGGGCTTGCAAAGGAGCTCGGATCGCAGCTTTTCGTCACGGAGACCATACACCAAGACATCGCGGGTCAGGGTATCAGGGGTCGCGGCATTCAGGTTACAGCAGCGAGCCAGGTGCCGCAACGTGGCGACAAAATTGTCCACAGACTCACCAGGGTGCTGGCGGCGGCCGAAAAACTTGAAACGCTCCAGGATGCAGTTAGTGGGAACGTCACACATTTCAGTAAACTTAGCGATCAGACATGCCGGGTCCTGAGCGTTCTCGTTGAGCCCGTATACAAACGACTCCGAGCGTTCCAGAGCCTCCGGTCCGGCCAGGTTGAGTAGGAGGGAAACTTTGACCGAGGGGGCAACCGCAGGGTGGGCGATTGCGACATAGTGCTCAAAATCACGTCGGAAGACGTTCCAACGGTGAGCAATGTCATCATCGAAGATCAGCGAGTCAGGCTTACGACAGGAGGAAGCCATCGCGATTCAGGGAGGGGGTACTGGGACTAAAGAAATAAAACCCGATACACAGGAGACGCAGGAAAAGAAACTTCTGACGCCATGTAAAGAACATGCATGTACACAGAGAATTCTTTACTATAGTTTTTATTACCTAAACACACATCACTGCCCTAGCTGTACATGGTCTGTCACGTTCACTAGAGAGAGAGCTAGGGATGGGGAGGACACAGTTATACTTGATTATAGGGGAGTGGTTAGCAGGGGCTACGTCACTACTATTAAAGGGCCATGCACATAACATCTACAAAAAGGGATGTCATTTAAGACCGAGGTGAGAAAAATCTTTTTCACCCAGAGAGTTGTGAATTTATGGAATTCTCTGCCACAGAGGGCAGTTGAGGCCAAGTCACTGGATGGATTTAAGAGAGAGTTAGATAGAGCTCTAGGGGCTAGTGGAATCAAGGGATATGGGGAGAAGGCAGGCACGAGTTATTGATAGGGGACGATCAGCCATGATCACAATGAATGGCGGTGCTGGCTCGAAGGACCGAATGGCCTCCTCCTGCACCTATTTTCTATGTTTCGATGTTTCTGATGGGGTTGAAAGGGAAAGATAGATCAGCCATGATTGAATGGTGGATAATGTCATGGGCCGAATGGCCTAATTCTGCTTCTATGACTTATCAATGTATTTTTCCCTCTTAGTTAGAATATTGTGGTTTGAAGTCCTCTGCAAAAACTGAACACAAAATCAATTGTGATTCCTGTTTACTACAGGGTAGATGCTGGACTGGCAGAGACATGGTCGATCGGATGACAGGGCAAGTTCCTGCATACTCTAGTAGATGGATGTAAAATAACTCTCTCATGTTTTAATTCATATTTATCTTGGATTGAATGCCATTAAATCAATTTATCAAATCTTCATCAAATTGCCATTTCTTACAATCTTGTTCAAATTAGCTTCTACAGTTTTCTGTAGGCATTAGTGATTAAACTTCAAGAACATGTTATTAAATATAAAGCACTTTGGAATGTGTTCATGTATGGCAACATAAAATATTTTCCCCCAGGGTCTACACTTTAAGGATACATTGGTAAATAGGAAACATTTTGTATGTTATTTTTCAAACTGAAATGTTATGAGGTCTTACTTTTCTTAATTGTACTCTCTAATTGTAGTGACAGTCTTTATGACGTCTCAAGGATTTAGTCCTCGATAGTCACTAATGTGTTGACTATGGGTCAGAAGGTAATCTCACGCATTCCACGAGCTCTCCACAAAACATTGAAAGCCGTCGAAAATTGAGTATTCCAGAACCAGTCTCTAAATTAATAGTTTATTTATTATAGTAGTACAAAACAGTAAAGTAAAACCAGTAAATACTGAGCTAAGATGGCGCCTGCCTGCGGCAACCTTTTCGAAGCAGCTGAACATAAAAGGTTTACCTATAACTTCCAACAACTCACCCCCATCGGGGAAACAGCAGAAATCGGTGCCGTTTCGGACATGCTGCTTGGGCACCTGAAGGCTCTTGCGATTTCGCAATCTCCCGCAGTTGCGGGAGCCCTGGACTTTAAACGTTCCCACGCTCGCTGTAAAACTCCCGACCCGATGGAGGAACGCAGGTACTGTACCTGGAAACTCCGGGATGACCTCCAGAGCTGACAAGCTGGATCTTCCAAGAATTACGGAGCTGGAGCTGCCGTCTGTGAAGGAATCCCTGTTCCAGCGCTGGTTCCCATAAACAGCAGGTACAGTAAACACAGTAAACACAGTAACTGGGAACAAAGGGGAAGCCTTGATTGTGTCTGGAAACGTGGCCGACGGGCAGGACTTCAGGTCAGACAGAAGCGCAGGGGACTTCGGCCCCCTCTCCCTACTATCCTACTGGCCAATGTACAGTCCCTTGAAAATAAAGTGGAGCATTTAAGGGCCTGTCCCATCAGCATGCACTCTAGGCGGTGAGCACGACCTAACATGGTCGCTTGAGCCGTCTGGCCTCACGGGGCCGGTCCCACTTCGATCGCCGGAGCCGTATGGAGTTGTGAGGAGTTCGTCCCGACATCGCTCTGAAAAACTGACCATGTTCAAAAATTCCGCGCGGCAATGGCCTGTCGGCCCACAGCCGCTTCGACGCATTACGCACTGCCTCATGTCGTGCCTCCGTGGCCCTCTCTTTGTGTCTCCGTGACCCTCTCTCTGTGCCTCCGTGGCCCTCTCTCTGTGCCTCCGTGGCCCTCTCTCTGTGCCTCCGTGTCCCTCTATATGTGTGTCTCCGTGGCCCTCTCTCTGTGCCTCCGTGTCCCTCTCTATATGTGCTTCCGTGACCTTCTCCACGTGCCTCTGTGACCCTCTATATGTGTGCCTCCGTGACCCTCTCTCTGTGCCTCTGTGACACTCTATATGTGTGCCTCCGTGACCCTCTCTCTGTGTGCCTCGGTGTCCCTCTCTGTGTGTCCCTCTCTGTCCTTGCGGACTTACCATGGACTTTGCTCCAACTTCGCTCTAACATCGCACCACGTCGCGCTACTCACCCGACCTCCGCGCGGCCCCCGCTGCCGGTTTGGTGAACCTCTGTCGGACCTGGAACGACTGCTTGGGCCCTTGAATGGAGTGGAGGGGGGAGGTAAAGGAACAAGTGTAGCATCTTTTGCGGTTGCAAGGGAAAGTGCCCGGTGGATCGGGAGGGAAGGGAAGAATTGACAAGGGAGTTGCGGAGGGAGCGGTCTTTGCGTAAGGCAGACGGAGGGGAGATGGGAACATGTGGCGAGTGGAGGGGTCACGTTGGAGGTGGCGAAACTGGCGGAGGACTATGTTGTATGTGTCGGCTGGTGGGGTGAAAGGTGAGGACCAGGGGGACTATGCGCTTGTTACGAGTGGGGGGATGGGGAGAGAGGGCAGTGTTGCGGGGTATGGAGGAGACCCTGGTGCGAGCCTCATCTACAATAGGGGAGGGGAATCCCCGTTCCCTGAAGAATAAGGACATTTGTGATGCCCTGGCGTAGAACACCTCATCCTTGGAGCAGATGCGGCATAGACGGAGGAATTGGGAATAGGGGATGGAGTCCTTACAGGAAGCAGGGTGGGTGGAAGAGTAGTCCAGGTAGCCATGGGAGTTTGCACTATAGTGAAAGTGCAAGGTGATGTGCCTCAATGACTATCGATCGGTGGCACTAACGTCTGTGGTGATGAAGTGCTTTGAGAGGTTGATCATGGCGCAAATCAACTCCTACCTCGACAAAAACCTGGACCTACTGCAATGGTGGATGCGATCTCACTGGCTCTCCACTCCGCTCTCGACCACTTGGACAACAAAAACTCATATGTCAGGCTGTTATTCATTGATTACAACTCGGCATTTAGTACAATCATCCCCTCCAAGCTGGTTACCAAACACGCAGAACTGGGTCTCTGCGAATCCCTCAGCAAGTGGATCCTTGACTTCCTCATTCACAGACCACAGTCTGTTCGTATTGGTGGAAATGTGGCAGCCTCGATAATAATCAGCACGGGAGCAACTCAAGGCTGCGTGCTCACTCTATACTCATGACTACGTAGCCAGTCATAGTGCAAACTCCATCATCAAGTTCGCTGTCGACACCATTGTTGTGGGACGTATCACTGATGGGAATAAATCAGAATATAGAAGAGAGATCGAGCGAGCAGAATAACCTGGCTCTCAACACCAGCAAAACCATGGAACTGATTGTGGACTTTGGAAGGAGTAGGATGGGTACCCACAGTCCCGTTGATGGTTGAAAGGGTCAAGAGCTTCAAATTCCTGGGCGTGCACATCTCTGAAGATCTTTCCTGGTCCGAGAACACGGATGCAATTATTAAGAAAGCTCATCAGCACCTCTACTTCCTGAGAAGATTACGGAGAGTTGGTTGGTCAAGGAGGACTCTCTCTAACTTCCACAGGTGCACAGTAGAGAGCTTGCTGACCGGTTGCATCGTGGCTTGGTTCGGCAACGTGAGTGCCCTGGAGAGGAAAAGACTACAAACAGTAGTAAACACTGCCCAGTCCATCATCGGCTCTGACCTCCCTTCCATCGAGGGGATCTATTGCAGTCGCTGCCTCAAAAATGCTGGCAGCATCATCAAGGACCCACACCACCCTGGCCATACACTCATCTCCCTGCTACCTTCAGGTAGAAGGTGCAGGAGCCTGAAGACTGCAACGACCAGATTCAGGAATAGTTACTTCCCCACAGCCATCAGGCTATTAAACTTGGCTCGGACAAAACTCTGAACATTTATAGCCCATTATCTGTTTATTTACATTTATCACTTTATTTATTCATGTGCGTATATATTTATATAACCATATAACCATATAACAATTACAGCATGGAAACAGGCCTTCTCTGCCCTTCCAGTCCATGCCGACCATTTATTTTCCCCTAGTCCCATCAACCTGCACTCAGACCATACCCCTCCATTCCCTTCCCATCCATATACCTATCCACTTTACTTTTAAATGTTAAAATCTATCCTGCCTCCACCACTTCTGCTGGAAGCTCATTCCACACAGCCACCACTCTCTGAGTAAAGAAGTTCCCCCTCATGTAACCCCATAAACCTCTGTCCCTTAATTCCCATGTCATGCCCTCTTGTTTGAATTTTCCCTACCCTCAATGGGAAAAGCTTATCCATGTCAACTCTGTCTATCCCTTTCAGCATTTTAAAGACCTCAATCAAGCCCCCCTTAACCTTCTGCACTACACAGAATAAAGACCTAACTTGTACAACCTTTCTCTGTAACTAGTTGCTGGAACCCAGGCAATATTCTAGTAAATCACCTCTGTACTCTCTCTATTTTGTTGACATACTTCCAATAATTAGTTGACCAAAATTGTACACCATACTCCAGAATTGGTCTTACCAGTGCTTTCTACAATTTTAACATTACTTCCCTACTCCTATATTCAATACTCTGATTTATAAAGGCCAGCACAGCAAAAGCTTTCTTTACCACCCTGTCTACATGCGATTCCACCTTCAGGGAACTATGCACCGTTATTCCAAGATCCCTCTGTTCCACAGCATTCCTCAATTCCCTACCATTTACCATGTACGTCCTATTTTGATTTGTCCTGTCAAGATGTAGCATTTCACACTTATCAGCATTAAACTCCATCTGCCATCTTTCAGCCCACTTTTCCAAATGGCCCAAATCTCTTTGTAGACTTTGAAAATTTACTTCATTATCCACAGCACCCCCTATCTTGGTATGATCTGCATACTTATTTATCTATTACCCACCCCATCATCCAGATCATTGATGTACATGACAAACAACACAGATCCCTGAGGCACCCCACTGGTCACCACCTTCCAACCTGACAACAGCCATCCACCATTACTTTCTGACATCTCCCATTCAGCCACTGTTGAATCGTTCTTGCTACTCTGCCATTAACACCCAAAGATTGAACCTTCTTAGCCAACCTTCCATGGGGAACCTTGTCAAAGGTCTTACTGAAATCCATTTAGACAACATCCACTGCTTTACCCTCATCAATTTCCCTAGTAACCTCTTCAAAAAATTCAAGAAGACTTGTTAAACATGAGTTCCAGGCACAAATCCATATTGACTGTTCCTGATCAGACCCTGTTCATTTGGATGCTTATATATATTATCTCTAAGTATCCTTTCCATTAATTTGCCCACCACTGACGTCAAACTACCAGGTCTATAATTGCTAGGTTTATTCTTTGAACCCTTTTTAAACAATGGAAAACATGCGCAGTACGCCAATCCTCCGGCACTATTCCCGTTTCTAATGACATCTGAAATATCTCTGCCATAGCTCCTGCTATTTCTACACTAACTTCCCCCAATGTCCTAGGGAATATCCTGTCAGGACCTGGAGACTTATCCACTTTTATATTTTTTCAAAAGTGTCAGTACTTCCTCCTGTTTGAATCTCATAGGTTCCATAGCTACTCTACTTTTTTCCCTTACCTCACAGAGTTCAATATCCTTCTCCTTGGTGAATACCGAAGAAAATAAATTGTTCAATATCTCCCCCATGTCTTTTGGCTCTGCAGATAGCTGTCCATTCTGGCTCTCTAATGGTCCAATTTTATCCCCGTTATCCTTTTGCTATTAAAATAGCTGTAGAAACCCTTTGGATTTACTTTCACCTTTCTTGCCAAAGCAACCTCATATCTTCTTTTAGCCTTTCCAATTTCTTTCTTAAGATTATCTTTACATTCTTTATACTCATCTAGCACCTCATTTACTCCATGCCTTCCATAAATATTGTAGATATCTCTCTTTTTTCGAAACATGTGTCTAATTTCCCTTGAAAACCATGGCTCTTTCCAATTTTTACTATTTCCTTTCAACTGACCAGGGGCATAAAGATTCTGTACTCTTACAATTTCCCCTTTAAATGTCCTCCATTTCTCTTCTAAATCCATCCCATAAAACAAAATCTCCCAATTCACTCCTTTTAAATCCTTACTTCCCTCAAAGTTAGCCTTTCTCCAATCAAACATCTCAACCCTAGGTCCAGTTCTGACTCTCTCCATAATTATATTGAAACTAATGGTATTGTGATCACTGGTCCCGAAGTGCTCACCAACGCATGCCTCCATCACCTGACCTGCCCCATTTCCTAACATGAGGTCCAACACTGCCCCTTCTCTGGTCGATACCTCGATGTATTGTTGCAAAAAACTATCCTGCACACATTTAACAAACTCCAAACCATCCAGCCCATTTACAGAATGTGTTTCCCAGTCTATTTTTGGAAAATTGAAATCTCCCACAATCACTACCTTGTGCTTATACTAATATCTGCTATCTCCTTAAATATTAGCTCTTCCAATTCTCGCTCCCATTTAGCGGTCTATAATACACCCCTAAAAGTGTTGCTACACAGTTCCCACTTCTCAGTTCCACCCAAATAGCCTCCCTAGATAGATTAGCCCTCTAATCTATCCTGCCAAAGCACTGCTGTAATATCTTCTCTGACAAGCAATGCAACACCTCCACCTCTGGTCCGACCAATTCTATCACACCTGAAGCAACAAAATCTTGGAATATTTCGTTTCCAATCACAGCAACCATGCCACAACACCATATCTCAAATACACATGGGAGCTTGCGTCTGTTTGTAAGTACACCAACGGACGAGGCACAATGATGGGTTTGAATGAGTTACGGATATTGTCAATCCACCATTGTAACTCAATTTTTGCCTTGATTGGCAGCTGCATGGGTCTATCAAAATGTCCAGCATTCAATTTTAATGCTGCAATCTTGGATCTTTGCAAATTTTGATAATGTAAAGGTCCGAATTGAGCAGCTGGGAAAGGTGCTACCATTTTCCCAATTACCTTGACAGCTTGTCTGATTGATGGTATACTGGCGCAGACCAGATTATTACATGCTTCAATGATATCCCCAACTTTGTTAATTGGAATGGTGGTAATCATTCGATTGGATTCAATCGTAAACCCCAGATAGTCCATGATCTGTGAAGGACAGAACTTCAATTTATCTGGATGGATAATAAATCCCATTTTTTGAAATAATGTCACAGTGGCTGTAACTGCCAATTTTGTTGATTCCAATGTATTCCCAATAATTAGGATATCATCCAAGTAAGCCATAACTGTATGGTTTTGTCTCCTCAGTGTTGCTAACACTGGCTTGAGTAATTTAGTGAACAATCTAGGGGCTGTGGTAAGCCCATTGGGCAAACCTCTGTATTGCCAAAGTTGATCCATCCAGGTAAATTTTAAGAACTTCCTGTGATGTTTCTGAATGGATACTGAATAGTATGCATCTTTTAAATCAATGCATGCCATGAAGCAGCCCTTGGAAACCAAAGATTTGGCTGTTTCAAACGTGTTCATTTTAAAATGGGTATATTTTACAAAGGTATTCAAATGGGTTAGATCTATGATAACCCGACACCCACCATCTTTCTTAGTCTTTGTGAAGATGTTAGATACAAATTCAATTGGTTCGTGGATTGTCCTTTCTATCACCCCTTTTTCTTGTAATCTCAAGATTTCAGCATAGCCTTCTGCTACTTCCTTATTGGAAAGCGCAAATTTGCAATCCGGCATATGCTGAGGTGGGGGAAGTTGACCATTTATAAACTCAACCTCATGGCCTTGAATACTTTGTAAAATAAACTCATCTGAGGTGATGGTATACCATGCCTCCTTAAAGAACCGTAATCTCCCTCCAACATGTGAGGTTAAACATGCAAGTGCATGAAATCCAGACCGCCTTACCTCCATGGTTACTGGCGGTCCCTGACATGTTTGGTGGGACGTGGAGGTGCTGGGTTGTGCTGGTGATGCGGTTGCCGCATCTTCCATGCTGGCCGTTGCGGGCCTTGCCCTAAAAAAGGCCTCGGTTGTTGAAATTGCTGGTATTGTGGAGGCGCCGGTATGTAGGTCCTTGCTGGCCTCTCGGTTTGACCCCGCGGTCTGGAATATGGCATTTTCCTGGCCGCTTGTCTGGTCGAGGTGCGACCTCATAAGACCCACCGTCTTGGCATGGTCGTCTAGATCCTTGACCTGCTTCGGTAGGTCTTCCCCGAATAGTTGTCTGGGTGGTGGTGTTGGAGATGTTCTGCATAGCCCCGCGAATTTGGGATTTAGAGTGGGCTTGATGGTAGTCTTCCGAAACGCATTTATTTCATATGGCGTATTACACAACAATGCAAGAGCTTGCATCTTCCTGTTCGGTGTTTAAATCCATCCCGTCCACCGACCTCGCAAAAGCGGTAATCCCAGATGTGAGCAATTTTAGGATTCTTTGCAATTTTATCTTCTGTGCTCTTATGCCCGGGCTTATATTGCCCCAAATAGGCATATTTACCATAGGTACATTAAGTGAGTTGCAATTACTCGGCGCCTTGTACCTATTCATAGCTTCCGCAAGGACCTGAACCTGTAGTTGGTGATTGGTGAGAAAGTCAATGGTAGCGGCCAGTTTTGGTTTAAGAGGTCGCCCCGATGATTTGGGTAAAGCAAACTTGGCTGCCACATCCAAAAGTTCTTCCTGAGGAACCTCAGGTGCCACAGGTTCGTGCACCAATATATCCTCTTCTTCCCCTAGCTGCCTCATGCTACCCATTGACGATGGGGATATATCCAATAATCCCCTGGAACTGGACATTTCCCGCCGTTGACTCCGCTGCAGGATCCGTTCCATCATCCTCTCCATTCGTTCGATGCATCCTTCATCGTGAGTGAATGGGAGGTCAGAACCCTCATGCCCGAAGGAACTCCTGAGGCTCCTATCACCGGCCCGTACCTCGTCGAGGTAATCTCAGTGCCGTGATGAAAAGTCGCTGCTAGCCGCCTCAGCGGAGCTGTACGACTCCGCGCGGATCTGCTGCTCATTCGCCTCCTTTTGGACGAGCTAGGTCTGCTTGCCTCAAAGGCCATATGCGGTGTGAAGTGGGTACGTGCCACCGCAGCGTGGTGACCCGACATCCGCGCGGGCTTGCCGCCTGTCCTTCTCCTGGACTCAGGCGACGTACGGTCCCGTCCTGCCGCTAATGGGGGATGCGGTGACCGTGGTGAGACTCCACCTGCATGACTTCTACTGGTTCTGTTAGGTGGTGAGTCTACACTGGCACTTCCTGGTCTGCCAGTGGACTCGGGTCTCAGTAAACCACCAGCCCGCAATCTAGCGGCCTCTGGTGAATATTCTGCCCTGCAAGGGCTATGTTGTTGAGCTCTATCCCTGGCTCTTCCACGAGGGCTCGGGGAGAAGGGCTGTGCAGCAGCATGTGAAACCCGTTTGCTCATATCAGCCAACGATTCTCTCCCTGTGGGAGGTAGTGAAATGGAGTCAGGGTCTATCTGCTCAGGCGCCGTTCCAACTTGCTGTTCTGTGGGTTCCCCACTCGTACACAGCTGTGTCGGTGGGTCGGGTCCTGTAGTCACAGGCTTCCCCGACTTCCGCGCCTTTTTCCCGGCCCGACTTGCGGGTGCTGCCGTTGTAGAGAGCTCCGGGAATAATGGCCGACGACTCCTTTCGGAAGTCCTGCGGCCTGTACTTCTTTTATCCATATCCCTGTTGAAGAAACACAGTTTTCAGGGACAACCAGGGACAACCAGGGACAACCAGCTCAAGGTTGCCTGTACTTACCTGAGCGGTCCTTATGAAGGGCTGGTGGTGAGCCGCGCTCCACCTCCAGCCGTCGACTGCAAATGCGAGCAACGATATGTCGCGCATGCGTGCTGGCGGGTTCTTCACAAAGTCACTCATGTGACTCCGAAATGAAATTAAAGGTAACTGGTTATAATTATAATGTACTGAGTTAAGCTACATGACTACTACACTAATAAATGATATTAAATCATATCCCTTTATAAATCATTGTAATGGTTAACTTTTTTCAATAGCTAGAGGCTTAATGAAAGTGAGGGGTCAAAATTAATCACAATCTAAACAAGAAATTCTTACTGTTTGTCGTCTCACACATTATTGAGCTGATCAAAAGGATCTGTAACTAAAGTTGCTTCTCAGTAACACTATGAAATGATTCTCACAGTTATGGTGGAGTCTTGGGGAGATGCAACACATAAGCAGGCTCTTTTGCCCACCAGGACCGCACTTACGATCAGACACCCATTTTTACATTAATCCAACAAATCCATTTTATTCTCATTAAATTCTCATTATTGCTGCATAGTTCTATTATACACTTGTTCACTAGGAACAATTTACATCAGCCCATTAACCTATCAACCCTCATGTTTTTGGTGACGTGCGAGGAAACCAGATCATCTGAAGGAATCTAATGACAGCAAGGAGGTATAAATTCTGCATATATGTCACCAGGAGTCAGAAATTAATGTGGGTCACTGAAGAACTCTACTGTGAGTCAATACAAGAAGAGTGCTGAACAGCTATGGGTCTAATTTTATCATAGTGCAATGGAAGTAAGTGGTGTTGCATGAGGCAGTCATTTCAGGCTTTCCAATAATGAACCTAACTGCTTGTTGAACACACTCACTCTGAAGGAAATCATCTTTTGGAAGCTAACTCATATTTCACTGCAAAAATAAAGCCAACCTGCATCAGTTAAAGAAGAACTGCTAAACTATTAAAGGGGAATCACTTCTCCACATATCAGGAAACAAAGCAAAAGGAGTGTTAAAGGGTTTTATGAAAAAAAACATTCTGATCTGGAAGCATATGAGTAACAACACGTCAGATATCGTCAGTGGCACAGAGAAAATGTTTCAGAAGGAACTGCAGATGCTGGAAAGATCAAAGGTAGACGAAAATGCTGGAGAAACTCAGCGGGTGAGGCAGCATCTATGGGGCGAAGGAATAGGTGCTGTTTCGGGTCGATGCGAGGGGGGGCCGGGAAAAATAAAGGAAGAGGCGGAGACAGTAGGTTGTGAGAGAGCGAGAAGGGGAGGGGAAGGAAGGAAAAAGCATGGACAACCTGAAATTGGAGAAGTCAATATTCATACCGCTGGGGTGTAAACTACCCAAGCGATATAAGAGGTGCTGCTCCTCCAATTTGCGGTGAGACTCACTCTGGCCATGGAGGAGGCCCAGGACAGAAAGGTCGGATTCAGAATGGGAGGGGAGTTGAAGTGCTGACCCACCAGGAGATCGGGTTGGTTATTGCGAACTGAGCGGAGGTGTTGGGCGAAGCGATCGCCAAGCCTGAACTTGGTCTCACCGATGTAGAGCAGTTGACACCTAGAACAGTGGATGAAATAGATGAGGTTGGAGGATGTTGGGGAGGTCCAGGACAAGGGGTCACAGCTTAAGGATAAGGGGGAAATCCTTTAGGACCGAGATGAGAAGGAATTTTTTCACACAGAGAGTGGTGGGTCTCTGGAACTCTCTGCCACAGAGGATAGTTGAGGCCAGTTCATTGGCTATATTTAAGAGGGAGTTAGATGTGGCCCTTGTGGCTAAGGGGATCAGAGGGTATGGAGAGAAGGCAGGTACGGGATACTGAGTTGGATGATCAGCCATGATCATATTGAATGGCGGTGCAGGCTCGAAGGGCCGAATGGCCTACTCCTGCACCTAATTTCTATGTTTCTATGTTTCTATGTTTCTAAACGGCCTCCATTTAGATAATAGTCGGTTTTCCTATTTTTGCCACCAAAGTGGATAACCTCACATTTATCCACATTATACTGCATCTGCCAAACATTTGCCCACTCACCCAGCCTATCCAAGTCACCTTGCATTCTCCTAGCATCCTCCTCACAGCTAACACTGCCCCCCAGCTTAGTGTCATCCGCAAACTTGGAGATATTGCCTTCAATTCCCTCATCCAGATCATTTATGTATACTGTAAATAGCTGGGGTCCCAGCACTGAGCCTTGCGGTACCCCACTAGTCACTGCCTGCCATTGTGAAAACGACCCATTTACTCCTACTCTTTCCTTCCTGTTTGCCAGCCAGTTCTCTATCCACATCAATACTGAACCCCCAATGCCATATGCTTTAAGTTTATATACTAATCGCTTATGTGGGACCTTGTCGAAAGCCTTCTGGAAGTCCAGATACACCACATCCACTGGTTCTCCCCCATCCACGCTACTAGTTACATCCTCGAAAAATTCCACAAGATTCGTCAGACATGATTTCCCTTTCGTAAATCCATGCTGACTTTGTCCAATGATTTCACCACTTTCCAAATGTGCTGCTATCCCATCTTTAATAACTGACTCTAGCAGTTTCCCCACCACCGATGTTAGACTAACTGGTCTGTAATTCCCCGTTTTCTCTCTCCCCCCCTTCTTAAAAAGAGGGGTTACGTTTGCTACCCGCCAATCCTCAGGAACTACTCCAGAATCTAAAGAGTTTTGAAAGATTATCACTAATGCATCCACTATTTCCGGAGCTACTTCCTTAAGTACTCTGGGATGCAGCCTATCTGGCCCTGGGGATTTATCGGCCTTTAATCCATTCAATTTACCCAACACCACTTCCCGACTAACCTGGATTTCACTCAAGTACTCCTTTGACCTGCGGTCCCCTGCTATTTCCGGCAGATTATTTATGTCTTCCTTAGTGAAGACGGAACCAAAGTAGTTATTCAATTGGTCCGCCATATCCTTGTTCCCCATGATCAACTCACCTGTTTCTGACTGCAAGGGACCTACATTTGTTTTAACTAATCTCTTTCTCTTCACATATCTATAAAAACTTTTGCAGTCAGTTTTTATGTTCCCTGCCAGTTTTCTTTCATAATCTATTTTTCCTTTCCTAATAAAGCCCTTTGTCCTTCTCTGCTGGTCTCTGAATTTCTCCCAGTCCTCTGGTATGCTGCTTTTTCTGGCTACTTTGTACGCATCATCCTTTGCTTTGATACTATCCCTGATTTCCCTTGTTATCCACAGATGCACTACCTTCCCTGATCTATTCTTTTGCCAAATTGGGATGAACAATTTTTGTAGTTCATCCATGCAGTCTTTAAATGTCTTCCATTGCGTATCCACCGTCAACCCTTTTAGAATTGATTGCCAGTCAATCTTGGCCAATTCACGTCTCATACCCTCAAAGTTACCTTTCCTTAAGTTCAGAACCATTGTTTCTGAATTAACAATGTCACTCTCCATCCTAATGAAGAACTCGACCATATTATGGTCACTCTTGCCCAAGGGGGCACGCACAATAAGACTGCTAACTAACCCTTCCTCATTACTCAATACCCAGTCTAAAATAGCCTGCTCTCTCGTTGGTTCCTCTACATGTTGATTTAGATAACTATCCCTCATACTTTCCAAAAAATCCTCTTCCTCAGCGCCCCTGCCAATTTTATTCACCCAATCTATATGTAGATTGAAGTCACCCATTATAACTTTCCCCCCACCCCCCCACCTCTCCCTCAGCCCTCGGGCCCTGACATTCCTTCTCCATCTCCCCACCCCCCCCCCCCAAGTCGCACTAGCTTCTCATTTTCACACCAGAAACAGCTTACAATGGCCTGCTTTCCTTATCACCAATACTTTTTTGCATATCTTTCACTCATTGTTCTTGCTTTATCTCTCCATATCACTGTTTATATCTCTCGTTTCCCTGATCCCTGACCAGTCTGAAGAAGGGTCTCGACCCGAAACGTCGCCTATCTCCTTCACTCCTTAGATGCTGCTGCACCTGCTGAGTTTCTCCAGCTTTTTGTGTCAACCATTATAACTGTTTTGGCTTTGTTGCACGCATTTCTAATTTCCTGTTTTATACCATCCCCAACTTCACTACTACTGTTAGGTGGCCTGTACACAACTCCCACTAGCGTTTTCTGCCCCTTAGTGTTTCACAGTTCTACCCATACCGATTCCACATGCTCCAAGCTAATGTCCTTCCTTTCCATTGCGTTAATCTCCTCTCTAACCAGCAACGCTACCCCACCTCCTTTTCCTTTCTCTCTATCCCTCCTGAATATTGAATATCCCTGGATGTTCAGCTCCCAGCCTTGGTCACCCTGGAGCCATGTCTCCGTGATCCCAACTATATCATACTCATTAATAGCTATCTGCACGTTCAACTCATCCACCTTATTACGAATACTCCTTGCATTGAGACACAAGGCCTTCAGGCTTGTTTTTACAACGCTCTTACCCCTTATACAATTTTGTTGAGAAGTGGCCCTTTTTGATTTTTGCCCTGGTTTTGTCTGCCTGCCACTTTTACTTTTCACCTTGCTCCCTATTTCTTCCACCCTCGTTTTACACCCACCTGCCTCTCTGCTCTTGTACCCATCCCCCTGCCACATTAGTTTAAATCCTCCCCGACAGCACTAGCAAATACTTCCCCAAGGACATTGGTTCCATTCCAGCCCAGGTGCAGACCGTCCTGTTTGTACTGGTCCCACCTCCCCCAGAAATGGTTCCAGTGCCCTAAAAATTTGAATCCCTCCCCTTGCACCATTTTTCAAGCCATGTATTCATCTGCAATATCCTCCTATTTCTACTCTGACTGGCCCGTGGTACTGGTAATAATCCAGAGATTATTACATTTGAGGTCTTACTTTTGAGTTTATCTCCTAGCTCCCTAAATTCATCTTGTAGGACCTCATCCCTTTTTTTCCCTATATCGTTGGTGCCAATATGCACCACGACAACTGGCTGTTCACCCTCCCCCTCCAGAATGTTCTGCAGCCGTTCAGTAACATCCCTGACCTTTGCACCAGGGAGGCAACATACCATCCTGGAGTCTCTTTTGCGGCCGCAGAAACGCCTATCTATTCCCCTGACAATTGAATCCCCTATTACAATAGCCCTTCCCCTCTTTTTTCCCCCATCATGTGCTGCAGAGCCACCCATGGTGCCATGAACTTGGCTGCTGCTGCATTCCCCTAATGAGCCATCTCCCTCAACAGTATCCAAAATGGTAAACCTGTTGAGTAGGGAGATGACCGCAGGGGACTCCTGCACTATCTGCCTACTGTTTTGCTGGCTATTGGCCACCCGCTCCCTTTCTGTCCTCTTACCTTTTACCTGTGGCGTGACCAACTCGCTATATGTGCTGTCCACGACTTTCTCTGCATCGTGTATGCTCCACTATGAATCCAGCCGCAGCTCCAATTGTTCAATGCAGTCTGCCAGGAGCTGCATCTGGACACACTTCCTGCAAATGTAGTCATCAGGGACACCGACCATATCCCTGATCTCCCACATGTTGCAGGCTGAGCAAACCATGGGGCCAATCTCCACTGACATCTTACTCCCAAATTACTCTATTAAATATATATATTTTTATTATTTTTTTATTATTTTTTAATTTTTTATTTTTTTATTAAACACAAAACTTTATTCTTTAAACTTTACTAATAATTACCGAATCCCTAACACCCAGAATCCTTAGAACCCAGAATCCTTAAACCTGAAGGCAGAAATGGAGAAATGTAAACCCCGGGTTGCAGCCAATCAGCTGCTTCCTCTGGTCCTCTTCATAGAAACATAGAAAATAGGTGCAGAAGTAGGCCATTCGGCCCTTCGAGCCTGCACCGCCATTCAATGTGATCATGGCTGATCATCCAACTCAGTATCCCGTACCTGCCTTCTCTCCATACCCCCTGATCCCTTTAGCCACAAGTGCCACATCTAACGCCCTCTTAAATATAGCCAATGAACTGGCCTCAACTACCTTCTGTGGCAGAGAATTCCAGAGACTCACCACTCTCTGTGTAAAGACCAATCAGAGGCTACACCAGATTCCCTCACTGGAAGATGGAACGTTGCAGCTGCTGGTCTACTCACAGCGCAGGTAGCTCCACCCTTACTGACCCAAGGCTCCCCGGGCCTCTGTGAAAAGCAAGCCCCGCGCTAGATTTATACTCACAGCGCAGGTAGCTCCACCCTTACTGACCCAAGGCTCCCCGGGCCTCTGTGAAAAGCAAGCCCCGCGCTAGATTTATACTCACAGCGCAGGTAGCTCCACCCTTACTGACCCAAGGCTCCCCGGGCCTCTGTGAAAAGCAAGCCCCGCGCTAGATTTATACTCACAGCGCAGGTAGCTCCACCCTCTGTCTCCAACGGCTCCCCGGGCCTCTGTGAAAAGCAAGCCCTGCGCTAGATTTATATTCACAGCAGGTAGCTCCACCCTCTGTCTCCAACGGCTCCCCGGGCCTCTGTGAAAAGCAAGCCCCGCGCTAGATTTATACTCACAGCAGGTAGCTCCACCCTCTGTCTCCAACGGCTCCCCGGGCCTCTGTGAAAAGCAAGCCCCGCGCTAGATTTATACTCACAGCAGGTAGCTGCACCCTCTGTCTCCAACGGCTCCCCGGGCCTCTGTGAAAAGCAAGCCCCGCGCTAGATTTATACTCACATCGCAGGTTGCTCCACCCTCTGTCTCCAACGGCTCCCCGGGCCTCTGTGAAAAGCAAGCCCCTCGCTAGATTTATACTCACAGCGCAGGTAGTTCCACCCTCTGTCTCCAACGGCTCCCCGGGCCTCTGTGAAAAGCAAGCCCCGCGCTAGGTTTATACTCACAGCGCAGGTAGCTCCACCCTCTGTCTCCAACAGCTCCCCGGGCCTCTGTGAAAAGCAAGCCCCGCGCTAGATTTATACTCACAGCAGGTAGCTCCACCCTCTGTCTCCAACGGCTCCCCGGGCCTCTGTGAAAAGCAAGCCCTGCGCTAGATTTATACTCACAGCAGGTAGCTCCACCCTCTGTCTCCAACGGCTCCCCGGGCCTCTGTGAAAAGCAAGCCCCGCGCTAGATTTATACTCACAGCGCAGGTAGCTCCACCCTCTGTCTCCAACGGCCCCCCGGGCCTCTGTGAAAAGCAAGCCCCGCGCTAGATTTATACTCACAGTGCAGGTAGCTCCACCCTCTGTCTCCAACGGCTCCCCGGGCCTCTGTGAAAAGCAAGCCCCGCACTAGATTTATACTCACAGCGCAGGTAGCTCCACCCTCTGTCTCCAACGGCTCCCCGGGCCTCTGTGAAAAGCAAGCCCCGCGCTAGATTTATACTCACAGCAGGTAGCTCCACCCTCTGTCTCCAACGGCTCCCCGGGCCTCTGTGAAAAGCAAGCCCCGAGCTAGATTTATACTCACAGCAGGTAGCTCCACCCTCTGTCTCCAACGGCTCCCCGGGCCTCTGTGAAAAGCAAGCCCCGCGCTAGATTTATACTCACAGCAGGTAGCTCCACCCTCTGTCTCCAACGGCTCCCCGGGCCTCTGTGTAAAGCAAGCCCCGCGCTAGATTTATACTCACAGCGCAGGTAACACCACCCTCACTGACCCACGGCTCCCCGGGCCTCTGTGAAAAGCAAGCCCCGCGCTAGATTTATACTCACAGCGCAGGTAGCTCCACCCTCTGTCTCCAACGGCTCCCCGGGCCTCTGTGAAAAGCAAGCCCTGCGCTAGATTTATACTCACAGCGCAGGTAGCTCCACCCTCTGTCTCCAACGGCTCCCCGGGCCTCTGTGAAAAGCAAGCCCCGCGCTAGATTTATAATCACAGCAGGTAGCTCCACCCTCTGTCTCCAACGGCTCCCCGGGCCTCTGTGAAAAGCAAGCCCCACGCTAGATTTATACTCACAGCGCAGGTAGCTCCACACTCTGTCTCCAACGGCTCCCCGGGCCTCTGTGAAAAGCAAGCCCCGCGCTAGATTTATACTCACAGCGCAGGTAGCTCCACCCTCTGTCTCCAACGGCTCCCCGGGCCTCTGTGAAAAGCAAGCCCCGCGCTAGATTTATACTCACAGCAGGTAGCTCCACCCTCTGTCTCCAATGGCTCCCCGGGCCTCTGTGAAAAGCAAGCCCCGCGCTAGATTTATACTCACAGCAGGTAGCTCCACCCTCTGTCTCCAACGGCTCCCCGGGCCTCTGTGAAAAGCAAGCCCCGCGCTAGATTTATACTCACAGCAGGTAGCTCCACCCTCTGTCTCCAACGGCTCCCCGGGCCTCTGTAAAAAGCAAGCCCCGCGCTAGATTTATACTCACAGCGCAGGTAGCTCCACCCTCTGTCTCCAACGGCTCCCCGGGCCTCTGTGAAAAGCAAGCCCCGCGCTAGATTTATACTCACAGTGCAGGTAGCTCCACCCTCTGTCTCCAACGGCTCCCCGGGCCTCTGTGAAAAGCAAGCCCCGCACTAGATTTATACTCACAGCGCAGGTAGCTCCACCCTCTGTCTCCAACGGCTCCCCGGGCCTCTGTGAAAAGCAAGCCCCGCGCTAGATTTATACTCACAGCAGGTAGCTCCACCCTCTGTCTCCAACGGCTCCCCGGGCCTCTGTGAAAAGCAAGCCCCGCGCTAGATTTATACTCACAGCAGGTAGCTCCACCCTCTGTCTCCAACGGCTCCCCGGGCCTCTGTAAAAAGCAAGCCCCGCGCTAGATTTATACTCACAGCGCAGGTAGCTCCACCCTCTGTCTCCAACGGCTCCCCGGGCCTCTGTGAAAAGCAAGCCCCGCGCTAGATTTATACTCACAGTGCAGGTAGCTCCACCCTCTGTCTCCAACGGCTCCCCGGGCCTCTGTGAAAAGCAAGCCCCGCACTAGATTTATACTCACAGCGCAGGTAGCTCCACCCTCTGTCTCCAACGGCTCCCCGGGCCTCTGTGAAAAGCAAGCCCCGCGCTAGATTTATACTCACAGCAGGTAGCTCCACCCTCTGTCTCCAACGGCTCCCCGGGCCTCTGTGAAAAGCAAGCCCCGAGCTAGATTTATACTCACAGCAGGTAGCTCCACCCTCTGTCTCCAACGGCTCCCCGGGCCTCTGTGAAAAGCAAGCCCCGCGCTAGATTTATACTCACAGCAGGTAGCTCCACCCTCTGTCTCCAACGGCTCCCCGGGCCTCTGTGTAAAGCAAGCCCCGCGCTAGATTTATACTCACAGCGCAGGTAACTCCACCCTCACTGACCCACGGCTCCCCGGGCCTCTGTGAAAAGCAAGCCCCGCGCTAGATTTATACTCACAGCGCAGGTAGCTCCACCCTCTGTCTCCAACGGCTCCCCGGGCCTCTGTGAAAAGCAAGTCCTGCGCTAGATTTATACTCACAGCAGGTAGCTCCACCCTCTGTCTCCAACGGCTCCCCGGGCCTCTGTGAAAAGCAAGCCCCACGCTAGATTTATACTCACAGCGCAGGTAGCTCCACCCTCTGTCTCCAACGGCTCCCCGGGCCTCTGTGAAAAGCAAGCCCCGCGCTAGATTTATACTCACAGCAGGTAGCTCCACCCTCTGTCTCCAACGGCTCCCCGGGCCTCTGTGAAAAGCAAGCCCCGAGCTAGATTTATACTCACAGCAGGTAGCTCCACCCTCTGTCTCCAACGGCTCCCCGGGCCTCTGTGAAAAGCAAGCCCCGCGCTAGATTTATACTCACAGCAGGTAGCTCCACCCTCTGTCTCCAACGGCTCCCCGGGCCTCTGTGTAAAGCAAGCCCCGCGCTAGATTTATACTCACAGCGCAGGTAACACCACCCTCACTGACCCACGGCTCCCCGGGCCTCTGTGAAAAGCAAGCCCCGCGCTAGATTTATACTCACAGCGCAGGTAGCTCCACCCTCTGTCTCCAACGGCTCCCCGGGCCTCTGTGAAAAGCAAGCCCTGCGCTAGATTTATACTCACAGCGCAGGTAGCTCCACCCTCTGTCTCCAACGGCTCCCCGGGCGTCTGTGAAAAGCAAGCCCCGCGCTAGATTTATAATCACAGCAGGTAGCTCCACCCTCTGTCTCCAACGGCTCCCCGGGCCTCTGTGAAAAGCAAGCCCCACGCTAGATTTATACTCACAGCGCAGGTAGCTCCACCCTCTGTCTCCAACGGCTCCCCGGGCCTCTGTGAAAAGCAAGCCCCGCGCTAGATTTATACTCACAGCGCAGGTAGCTCCACCCTCTGTCTCCAACGGCTCCCCGGGCCTCTGTGAAAAGCAAGCCCCGCGCTAGATTTATACTCACAGCAGGTAGCTCCACCCTCTGTCTCCAACGGCTCCCCGGGCCTCTGTGAAAAGCAAGCCCCGCGCTAGATTTATACTCACAGCAGGTAGCTCCACCCTCTGTCTCCAACGGCTCCCCGGGCCTCTGTGAAAAGCAAGCCCCGTGCTAGATTTATACTCACAGCAGGTAGCTCCACCCTCTGTCTCCAACGGCTCCCCGGGCCTCTGTAAAAAGCAAGCCCCGCGCTAGATTTATACTCACAGCGCAGGTAGCTCCACCCTCTGTCTCCAACGGCTCCCCGGGCCTCTGTGAAAAGCAAGCCCCGCGCTAGATTTATACTCACAGTGCAGGTAGCTCCACCCTCTGTCTCCAACGGCTCCCCGGGCCTCTGTGAAAAGCAAGCCCCGCACTAGATTTATACTCACAGCGCAGGTAGCTCCACCCTCTGTCTCCAACGGCTCCCCGGGCCTCTGTGAAAAGCAAGCCCCGCGCTAGATTTATACTCACAGCAGGTAGCTCCACCCTCTGTCTCCAACGGCTCCCCGGGCCTCTGTGAAAAGCAAGCCCCGAGCTAGATTTATACTCACAGCAGGTAGCTCCACCCTCTGTCTCCAACGGCTCCCCGGGCCTCTGTGAAAAGCAAGCCCCGCGCTAGATTTATACTCACAGCAGGTAGCTCCACCCTCTGTCTCCAACGGCTCCCCGGGCCTCTGTGTAAAGCAAGCCCCGCGCTAGATTTATACTCACAGCGCAGGTAACTCCACCCTCACTGACCCACGGCTCCCCGGGCCTCTGTGAAAAGCAAGCCCCGCGCTAGATTTATACTCACAGCGCAGGTAGCTCCACCCTCTGTCTCCAACGGCTCCCCGGGCCTCTGTGAAAAGCAAGTCCTGCGCTAGATTTATACTCACAGCAGGTAGCTCCACCCTCTGTCTCCAACGGCTCCCCGGGCCTCTGTGAAAAGCAAGCCCCACGCTAGATTTATACTCACAGCGCAGGTAGCTCCACCCTCTGTCTCCAACGGCTCCCCGGGCCTCTGTGAAAAGCAAGCCCCGCGCTAGATTTATACTCACAGCGCAGGTAGCTCCACCCTCTGTCTCCAACGGCTCCCCGGGCCTCTGTGAAAAGCAAGCCCCACGCTAGATTTATACTCACAGCAGGTAGCTCCACCCTCTGTCTCCAACGGCTCCCCGGGCCTCTGTGAAAAGCAAGCCCCGAGCTAGATTTATACTCACAGCAGGTAGCTCCACCCTCTGTCTCCAACGGCTCCCCGGGCCTCTGTGAAAAGCAAGCCCCGCGCTAGATTTATACTCACAGCAGGTAGCTCCACCCTCTGTCTCCAACGGCTCCCCGGGCCTCTGTGTAAAGCAAGCCCCGCGCTAGATTTATACTCACAGCGAAGGTAACTCCACCCTCACTGACCCACGGCTCCCCGGGCCTCTGTGAAAAGCAAGCCCCGCGCTAGATTTATACTCACAGCGCAGGTAGCTCCACCCTCTGTCTCCAACGGCTCCCCGGGCCTCTGTGAAAAGCAAGCCGTGCGCTAGATTTATACTCACAGCGCAGGTAGCTCCACCCTCTGTCTCCAACGGCTCCCCGGGCCTCTGTGAAAAGCAAGCCCCGCGCTAGATTTATACTCACAGCAGGTAGCTCCACCCTCTGTCTCCAACGGCTCCCCGGGCCTCTGTGAAAAGCAAGCCCCACGCTAGATTTATACTCACAGCGCAGGTAGCTCCACCCTCTGTCTCCAACGGCTCCCCGGGCCTCTGTGAAAAGCAAGCCCCGCGCTAGATTTATACTCACAGCGCAGGTAGCTCCACCCTCTGTCTCCAACGGCTCCCCGGGCCTCTGTGAAAAGCAAGCCCCGCGCTAGATTTATACTCACAGCAGGTAGCTCCACCCTCTGTCTCCAACGGCTCCCCGGGCCTCTGTGAAAAGCAAGCCCCGCGCTAGATTTATACTCACAGCAGGTAGCTCCACCCTCTGTCTCCAACGGCTCCCCGGGCCTCTGTGAAAAGCAATCCCCGCGCTAGATTTATACTCACAGCAGGTAGCTCCACCCTCTGTCTCCAACGGCTCCCCGGGCCTCTGTGTAAAGCAAGCCCCGCGCTAGATTTATACTCACAGCGCAGGTAACTCCACCCTCTGTCTCCAACGGCTCCCCGGGCCTCTGTGAAAAGCAAGCCCCGCGCTAGATTTATACTCACAGCGCAGGTAGCTCCACCCTCTGTCTCCAACGGCTCCCCGGGCCTCTGTGAAAAGCAAGCCCCGCGCTAGATTTATACTCACAGCGCAGGTAGCTCCACCCTCTGTCTCCAACGGCTCCCCGGGCCTCTGTGAAAAGCAAGCCCCGCGCTAGATTTATACTCACAGCAGGTAGCTCCACCCTCTGTCTCCAACGGCTCCCCGGGCCTCTGTGAAAAGCAAGCCCCGCGCTAGATTTATACTCACAGCAGGTAGCTCCACCCTCTGTCTCCAATGGCTCCCCGGGCCTCTGTGAAAAGCAAGCCCCACGCTAGATTAGGAAAAGGGGAGATGCAGCGCGACCTGGGTGTCACGGTACACCAGTCATTGAAAGTAGGCATGCAGGTACAGCAGGCAGTGAAGAAAGCGAATGGTATGTTAGCTTTCATAGCAAAAGGATTTGAGTATAGGAGCAGGGAGGTTCTACTTCAGTTGTATAGGGTCTTGGTGAGGCCACACCTGGAGTTTGCGTACAGTTCTGGTCTCCAAATCTGAGGAAGGACATTATTGCCATAGAGGGAGTGCAGCGAAGGTTCACCAGACTGATTCCTGGGATGTCAGGACTGTCTTATGAACAAAGACTGCATAGACTCGGTTTATACTCTCTGGAATTTAGGAGATTGAGAGGGGATCTTATAGAAACTTACAAGATTCTTAAGGGGTTGGACAGGCTAGATGCAGGAAGATTGTTCACGATGTTGGGGAGTTCCAGGAGAAGGGGTCACAGCTTAAGGAGAAGGGGAAAATCCTTTAGGACCGAGATGAGAAGGAATTTTTTCACACAGAGAGTGGTGGGTCTCTGGAACTCTCTGCCACAGATGGTAGTTGAGGCCGGTTCATTGGCTATATTTAAGAGGGAATTAGATGTGGCCCTTGTGGCTAAGGGGATCAGAGGGTATGGAGAGAAGGCAGGTAAAGGATACTGAGTTGGATGATCAGCCATGATCATATTGAATGGCGGTGCAGGCTCGAAGGGCCGAATGGCCTACTCCTGCACCTAATTTCTATGTTCTATGTTTCTATGGAAGGGCCAAGAAGGCCTGTTTCCGTGCTGTAATTGTTATATGGTTATAAGGATATAAGAATGTCTTTTCTCAGATTTGGAGACCATAACTGTACGCAATACTCCAGGTGTGGTCTTACCAAAACCCTGTACAACTGCAGTGGAACCTCCCTGCTCCTATACTCAAATCCTTTCGCAGGAGGTGCAGGTGAACCTCTGCCTCTCGTGGAAAGACTGCTTGGGTCGTTGGATGAAGTGGAGGGGGGAGGGAACAATGTAACATATGTACCAGGGGAAGGGGTGGTTTGGGTGGGAAGGAACGAATTGAACAGGGAGTTACGGAGGGAATGGTCTCTGTGGAAAGCCAAAAGGGGAGGTGATGGGAAGATGTGGCCAATGGTGGGATCCCGTTGGAGGTTGCGAAAATTTCGGAGCATTATCTGTTGTATGTGACGGTGGTAGGGTGGAAGGTGAGGACAAGGGTGACTCTGTCCTTGTTACGAGTGGGGGGATGAGGAGTGAGAGTGGAACTACAGGATATAGAGGAGACCCTGGTAAGAGCCCCATCTATAGTCGAAGAGGGGAACCCCCATTCCCTAAAGAATGAGGACATCTCCGATGCCCTGGTTTGGAACACCTCATCCTGGGTGCAGATGCGGCGTAGATGGAGGAATTAGGAGTCGGGGATAGAGTCCTTACAGAAAGCGGGGTGGGAAGAATTGTATTTCAGATAGCCATGGGAGTCAGTGGGCTTGTAGTAGATGCCGGTCAGTAGTCTGTTACCTGCGATGGACATGGTGAGGTCTAAAAATGGTATGGAGATGTCGGAAATGGTTAAGGTGAATTTGAGTTAACTTGAGCTATGAGACAGGACACTAAATGCATTTGGACTTTCAGGTCAGGATGTTTGTACTGCTACCCTGGACTCATCATTACATTCAGCTGATGTCTAGGTTGGAAGGAATGTTGATATCTGACCCTCCCAGCAAATGCCATACCAATAAAACTGATACAGTGAGAGTAGGAATGGAATGAGGTGGAGGATAAATACGTGGCTGAAGGACTGGTGCAGAGGGCAGGGATTCAAGTTTCTGGATCATTGGGACCTCTTTTGGGGAAGGTGTGAATTGTACAAAAAGGACGGGTTGCACTTGAACCTGAGGGGGACCGATATCCTGGCGGGGAGATTTGCAAAGGCTACTGGGGAGACTTTAAACTAGATCGGTTGGGGGAGGGATTCAAATAGAGAAAGCAAGTAGACCGTTGTGTGAGGCAGGAGGCAGAGAAGAGAAGCAGTCAGTCACAACATGTAGGGGGGAAAGAAGAAAAAAATAATGAACAGAGAATAAGAGGTGGTGGGTTTCTTTAATGTGTGAGCAGAGAGACAGAGGGGAGTAAAATGAGGATAGAAGCAATAGGTAGCAAGGTGAAAAGTGGCAGGCAGACAAATCCAGGGAAAAAATCAAAAAGGGTCACCTTTCAACATAATTGTAAAAGGGGCAAGAGCGTTGTAAAAACAAGCCTGAAGGCTTTGTGTCTCAATGCAGGGAGCATTCCTTATAAGGTGGATGAGTTGAATGTGCAGATAGCTATTAATGATTATGATATAGTTTGGATCACGGAGACATGGCTCCAGGGTGACCAAGGCTGGGAGCTGAACATCCAGGGATATTCAATATTCAGGAGGGATAGAGAGAAAGGAAAAGGAGGTGGGGTAGCATTGCTGGTTAGAGCGGAGATTAGTGCAATAGAAAGGAAGGACATTAGCTTGGAGGATGTGGAATCGATATGGGTGGAGCAGCAAAACACTAAGGGGCTGAAAACGATAGTGGGTGTTGTGTACAGGCCACCTAACAGTAGTAGTGGAGTTGGGGATGGCATCAAACAGTAAATTAGAAATGTGTGCAACAAAGGTAAAACCGTTATAATGGGTGACTTCACTGATTGGGTGAATGAAATTGGCAGGGGTGCTGAGGAAGAGGATTTCTTGGAATGTATGTGGGATAGTTTTCTAAACCAACATCTAGAGGAACCAATGAGAGAGCAGGCTATTCTAGACTGGGTATTGAGTAATGAGGTTAGCTGGCAGCCTTGTTGTGCGTGGGAAATCAGGGATAGTATCAAAGCAAAAGATGAAGTGTACAAATTAGCCAGAGAAAACAGCCTACCAGAGGACTGGGAGAAATTCAGAGTCTAACAGAGGAGGACAAAGTGCTTAATTAGGAAAGGGAAAATGGATTGCGAAAGGTAAATCATGTCTGACGAATCTTATTGAATTTTTTGAGGATGTAACTAGTAGAGTGGATAAGGGAGAACCAGTGGATGTGTTATATCTGGACTTTCAGAAGGCTTTCGACAAGGTCCCACACAAGAGATTAGTATACAAACTTAAAGCACACGGTATTGGTGGTTCAGGGTTGATGTGGATAGAGAACTGGCTGGCAGACAGGAAGCAAAGAGTAGGAGTGAATGGGTCCTTTTCAGGATGGCAGCCAGTGGGGTGCCACAAGGTTCAGTACTGGGACCCCAGCTATTTACAATATATATTAATGATTTGGACGAGGGAATTAAATATAACATCTCAAAGTTTGCGGATGACACGAAGCTGGGGGGCAGTACTAGCTGTGACGAGGATGCTAGGAGGCTGCAAGGTGACTTGGATAGGCTGGGTGAGTGGGCAAATGCATGGCAGATGCAGTATAATGTGGATAGATGTGAGGTTATCCACTTTGGTGGCAAAAACATGAAAGTATACTATTATTTGAATTGTGACCGATTAGGAAAAGGGGAGATGCAACGAGACCTGGGTGTCATGGTACACCAGTCATTGAAAGTAGGTATGCAGGTGCAGCAGGCTGTTAAGAAAGCGAATGGTATGTTGGCATTCGTAGCAAAAGGATTTGAGTACAAGAGCAGGGCGGTTCTACTGCAGTTGTACAGGGTCTTGGTGAGGCCACACCTGGAGTATTGCGTACAGTTTTGGTCTCCTAATCTAAGGAAAGACATTCTTGCCACAGATGGAGTACAGAGAAGGTTCACCTCCTGCACCTATTTTCTATGTTTCTATGTCTCGTTTGAGTGTTGTTAGTTAGTGTTTTTTTTAGTTGGATATGTGTGGGGGGTGGGGGGTGGGGTGGGGGGTGGGGTGGGGAAACTTTTTAATTCTTTTCCCTGTACGGAGGACCCGACCTTTTCTCTGTCGGGTCTCCGTTGTCGTTGGGGCCTAGCACCGTGGAGCGGCCTCCAACCGGACCTGGGGCTCCAGTCGCAGAGCTGCGGGTACTCACCATCGTGGAGCTGGCCGAGTTCAGAACGGGAGGAGCTGTGGTAGCGCTCTGCTGCTGCCCGACCTCGGAGATTTGGAGGCTCCAGCTGCAGGCCGGTGGACGGTGACACCGGGAGCTCGTGGGTCTCTGGTGGGAGACCACTTTTCGGAGCTCCCGCGGCAGCAACTTCTCCCGCCCAAGTTGCGGGGTTGAAGACGACCTGGAGCGGGGCCTTACATCACCCGGCACGGCTTTTATGGCCATGGGACTTGCTAGGGCCCGCCGGGGGCTCCAACATCAAGACCCGGAGCGGGGCCTTGCATCGCCCGGCGCGGCATGAATGGCCGCGGGACATATACTGTCAGCCGCCGGGGGCTTTGACTCTGACCGGGAGAAGAATGGGGAGTGCAGGGGAGAGATAAGACTTTGCCTTCCATCACAGTGAGGAGGATATTCACTGTGATGGATGTTTGTGTAAAATGTGTTGTGTCTTGGTTCTTTTCTTCTTGTATGTATGACTGCAGAAACAAAATTTCGTTTGAACCTCAATGAGGTTTCAAATGACAATAAATGGTATTGTATTGTATTGTAAGCCTACCAGACTGATTCCTGGGATGGCAGGACTTCCATATGGATAGACTTGGCTTGTACTCGCTAGAATTTATAAGATTGAGGGGGGATCTCATGGAGACTTACAAAATTCTTAAGGGGTTGGACAGGCAAGATGCAGGAAGATTGTTCCTATGTTGGGGAGTCCAGAACAAGGGGTCACAGTCTAAGGATAAGGGGGAAGTGTTGTAGGACCAAGATGAGAAGAACATTTTTCACACAGAAGAGAATCTCTGGAATTCTCTGCCACAAAAGGTAGTTGAGGCCAGTTCATTGGCTATATTTAAGAGGGAGTTAGATGTGGCCCTTGTGGCTAAAGGGATCGGGGGTATGGAGAGAACGCAGGTACTGGATACTAAGTTGGATGGTCAGCGTGATCATATTGAATGGCGGTGCAGGCTCGCAGGGCCGAATGGCCTACTCCTGCACCTATTTTCTATGTTTCTATGATACATGGAATTATGTTTCTGATCTCAGTATGACGCACAATTTGTTAAAACAGTTGGTCTAATGGATATGGGGATTCTCTCTTCAGCTCTTAAATCTATTAAACAACGTTGTTCACACGATTGTCCTCCAATTCCCAAAGGCAGCATTGCTTCTACTTTGGTGAGTGAGAAGATCATTCCTTTGTTCCTTTGTTGTGCCGTATTTAAAGTGTGAATGGGTAACATCAAGGCTGGGCTTTTTCTGCTCTGCCTGAGTTGGCATCTCTGGTTCTTCAACACCCTCATAAGTTGTTCATTGGAGAATAATAACTGGGCAGCCTTCTCAATGCCAGTTGCTAGAGTCCTCTCTGGCACTATTTATTTTAGAAGTGGTCTAAACATGGTCCTGCTGAAGGGTCATTTGATCTGAAATGTTAACTAAGTTTCTGTGCAAACACGGCCTGGCCTACCCTTTCATTTCCAGCAACTGTTTTTATGAATTATTTACACAGGGCTTTGTATAGATTTAATATTCTCGTCTGGTAACAAAGGCTTCGTCGTCAGTTAGCACATTTAATTATTTGCTTTAGCATCCACAAAATATTAAGGTAGGACCTGATTGAACCTTTTTGATTCAGATTGCATGAACTAATATTTGATTATTTTAAATTGGTTTACTGCAGTTTTTCATATTCACAATTCCTTAAAAATAATTAAGATTAAATCTTTTCAACTCCACTGTTTGTAATTCCAGCTGTCTTTGTGCCATTGTCATGAAACTAGTTAGCAAATCATCTAGATTTGTGGGAAATATGGCAAATAATTACAGAACAGATCAGATTCCCGGAGAATGCCTTAAATCACATTCCACCAATTAGTACACTTATTTCCACATACCACAACTCCATCCTATCTCCCCTGGTTAAATCCCTCCCAACCTATGTTCAAGACACCTCAGATGCTCTCCGTCGTCTCTGGAAATACCATTCCCTAGGCCCCCATCCCCTCATTTTCATCATGGACGTCCAGTCACTCTACACCTCCATTCCCCACCAGGAGGGTCTCAAAGCCCTCTGTTTCTTCCTCAACTGGGGAACCAACCAATCCCCATCTACGGATTATCTTCTCCATCTAGCGGAGCTGGTCCTTACCCTTAACAACTTTTCATTTGACTCCTCCCATTTCCTCCAAATACAAGGCATAGCTATGGGCACCGCATGGGCCTCAGTTATGCCTGCTTCTTTGGAGGGTATGTTGAACAATCCTTGATCGAGAAGTACCAGGGCACCATCCCCGATCTCTACCTCCGCTACATCGACGACTGCATTGGTACTACCTCCTGCACCCACTCACAACTCACTGATTTCATCCATTTCACCACTAACTTCCATCATGATGGGTCTTTTTTATAAAACCAGCATCTGCAGTTCTTTGTTTTTAAATTGTAACTTTACTAGAAGGACATCAAAGATATCCTTGAGGGATAAAATTGGACCATTAGAGAGCCAGAATGGACAGCTATCTGCAGAGCTAAAAGAGATGGGGGAGATATTGAACAATTTATTTTCTTCGGTATTCACCAAGGAGAAGGATATTGAACTCTGTGAGGTAAGGGAAAAAAGTAGAGTAGCTATGGAAACTATGAGATTCAAAGAGGAGGAAGTACTGACACTTTTGAAAAATATAAAAGTGGATAAGCCTCCAGGTCCTGACAGGATATTCCCTAGGACATTGAGGGAAGTTAGTGTAGAAATAGCAGGGGCTATGACAGAAATATTTCAAATGTCATTAGAAATGGGAATAGTGCCGGAGGATTGGCGTACTGCGCATGTTGTTCCATTGTTTAAAAAGGGTTCAAAGAATAAACCTAGCAATTATAGACCTGTTAGTTTGACGTCAGTGGTGGGCAAATTAATGGAAAGGATACTTAGAGATAATATATATAAGCATCTGGATAAACAGGGTCTCATCAAGAACAGTCAACATGGATTTGTGCCTGGAAGGTCATGTTTGACAAACCTTCTTGAATTTTTTGAAGAGGTTACTAGGGAAATTGATGAGGGTAAAGCAGTGGATGTTGTCTATATGGATTTCATTAAGGCCTTTGACAAGGTTCCCCATGGAAGGTTGGTTAAGAAGGTTGAATCTTTGGGTGTTAATGGCGGAGTAGCATGATGGATTCAACAATGGCTGAATGGGAGATCCCAGAGAGTAATGGTGGGTGGCTGTTTGTCAGGGTGGAAGCCAGTGACCAGTGGGGTGCCTCAGGGATCTGTGTTGGGTCCACTGTTGTTTGTCATGTACATCAATGATTTAGATGATGGGGTGGAAAATTGGATAAGTAAGTATGCAGATGATACTAAGATAGGTGGTGCTGTGGATAATGAAGTAGATTTTCAAAGTCTACAGAGAGATTTGGGCCATTTGGAAGAGTGGGCTGAAAGATGGCAGTTGGAGTTTAATGCTGATAAGTGTGAGGTGCTACATCTTGGCAGGACAAATCAAAAACAGGACGTACATGGTAAATGGTAGGGAATTGAGGAAATCTGTGGAAAAGAGGGATCTAGGAATAACTGTGCATAGTTCCCTGAAGGTGGAATCGCATGTAGATAGGGTGGTAAAGAAAGCTTTTGATGTGCTGGCCTTTATAAATCAGAGCACTGACTATAGGAGTAGGGAAGTCATGTTAAAATTGTACAAGGCATTGGTGAGACCAATTCTGGAGTATGGTGTACAATTTTGGTCGCCTAATTATAGGAAGCATGTCAACAAAATAGAGAGAGTTCAGAGGAGATTTACTAGAATGTTGCCTGGGTTCCAGCAACTAAGTTACAGAGAAAGGTTGAACAAGTTAGGTCTTTATTCTTTGGAGCGCAGAAGGTTAAGGGGGGACTTGATTGAGGTCTTTAAAATGATGAAAGGGATAGATAGAGTTGACGTGGATAAGCTTTTCCCATTGAGGGTAGGGAAGATTCAAACAAGAGGGCATGACATGAGAATTAAGGGACAGAAGTTTAGGGGTAACATGAGGGGGAACTTCTTTACTCAGAGAATGGTGGCTGTGTGGAATAACCTTCCTGCAGAAGTGGTGGAGGCAGGATCGACGTTAACATTTAAAAGTAAAGTGGATAGGTATATGGATGGGAAGGGAATGGAGGGGTATGGTCTGAGTGCAGGTAGATGGGACTAGGGGAAAATAAATGGTCGGCATGGACTGGAAGGGCCGAGAGGGCCTGTTTCCGTGCTGTAACTGTTATATGGTTATATGGTTATATCTTATACAAAATCGGGATATGATTGATACACGCGAGGAAACAAATGATTTCAGAGACCAGTTTTAAAGCTCAGAAAACACTATTATTATTAATGCAAGAATCATTGGACATAATATTGGAACAATGCTTATTTCAATATTATTTTGCAATATTAATTGCAGACAGAGAGAATGAGCCAATTGATCATACAATGATCATACTACGTTACAGTCCCTTGCCATTAAAGTATATTGACAAATATTAATCCTATTTCTTTAACGTAGCTAGGTTCATGAGCTTTTTTGGAAAATAAAAGTTAATAGATTACTTCATAGATTTGTGAAAATCTCATTTTGATGTTGAACCCATAATGCATTAACAATAAAGGGAAAGTTAAGTATCTGGGCTATTTTCTGAAAAATTCTATCAATAGTGAAGATAGCTAATTATTTTTCTTCCTCACAGGGTAACTGAAGATCTTGGGATAAGAACTGGGCCCATCACTCAATATAGGATTATGGTAGAGATATCAATAATGATCAGTTTTGATATTTCCCAGCTAAATTATCAGTGTCCTTCTAAAGAATGTGTTTACAATTTCATTGCCGTCCTTTCAGCAGATATATTTTCAGCCACTTCTTCAACATTGCCACAGATGATAACAGAGGAATTCACTCCATTTTAATTAAATTCCATAATTACTAGTACAACCCATCACTCTGCTGATGTTATTAAATAGCCCACCCTGAATAATTTATATTGTGAAATGATTAATAAGCATAAATTCAAATGACATGATAAATATTTGCTAGGAATAGATCTCCACTGTATTATCACATACATATGCCAATGATGGAGAACTCAAATTTTTTTAGTTAGATAAAGAATAGCAAATGCACGCATCTTTCAGCGTTGTCTTGCAACAATGTCTTGGCAAACGGTTTGCTTTAAGGTTAGCTGTGCCAAAGGGATTGCAATGTTAAACTGAGAATTACAATCTGAGTCAATACAGTCTGAAGAAGGGTTTCAGCCCGAAACGTTGCCTATTTCCTTCGCTCCATAGATGCTGCTGCACCCGCCGAGTTTCACCAGCATTTTTGTCTATTACAATTACACCTATAGGTTTAATCATTATTAGCAGCATTTGTAAACATAGTCTTCCTGATGTGGTAGATAATATTAGTCGCAGTTCCTGCACCAGACCACTCCATAGTAAGGTTGGCAGTGGGCTAGGATGCATCAGCCTCAGGTAGGCATTTGAGTTCACGGATGCTGAATGGCCACATACAGCAGTGACATACAACGTCGGCCAGTGCACATGGAACATCAGATCACAGACTCAGGACAAAGTAAGAGAAGAATATTTCATAAACTCATGCCAAATCTAAATAAATGTGATGATTCTGAAAATTCATTACTTTATTATGTGGAAATGAGTTAAAATGTAATGGTGACATTTACAAACCTGGCCTATGATTAATTTAATGATGAAGAAGAAGTTACTTTGTTTTGCATTGCTTTTGCTAATTTGCCTTGCAGTTTCTCTCAAGCCCTTTACTCCCCTTTACTCCCCCTTCATTTTACAATCAATTGATTGTATTATTGACTCAGCTCTATGTTGGTTGTTTTCCCCAAAGCTACAGGGAAGGTCTTGTTTATTCACTGCATTATTGAAACAGGGATATATTTAATTCAACTGTGTGCAGTTTTCAGAGTTATAATGACAATTGAACCTCATCAATGGGTTCTTCTCCTTGTGCTTATTTCATTTCGGAGTCACGTGAGTGACTTCATGAAGAGCCCGCCGGCGCGCATGCTCGACATATCGTCGTAACGCGTTGCTGCGACGGCTGGCGGTGGAGCGCACTCCTCGCCAGCCCTTCATAAGGGGCCACGGAGGTAAGTATTCTACCTTTAGTTGGTGGTCCTTGTTGTCTGATTATGTCTTGCAGCAAGGACATGGATGGGAGTTCGAAGGGCCGGAGGACGTCAGGACGAGTTCGCCGGTCCACAGTTCCGGGGCCTTTACCATCGGCAGTACCTGCAGCGCAGGCCGGGACTCAGGCGGAGATGTGGGTAAGCCCTGTGATTACAGGTCCAGATCCACCAGCACACCACAGCTCGGAGGAGTTCGACGAGGAGGAGTGTGGTGTGCCGCCAGAGCAGGGGGACCCTGCCATGGCAGTCAGGTCGTCAGCGGGCTCGCTGGCGACCTCGAGCAGGGCACGTGCCGTTGCATGGCCTGTTCCACTCAGCCCTCCGAGAAGGGGGAGGGCAGGAGCCCAGAAGCCTAACCCTGTTAGGGCTAAGGCATTGCCTATCGCGGAGGAGCGGTCAGGTTCCAGGGCGAGACCCGGGGCGTCTGTGAGGTCCAGCCGGCACACCCCGACTCTCGACGCCGGGACGGGTCGGTCGAGTCGGGTCTCGTCACGGTCGCCGAGCCCCCCATGGATGGGTGGGCGAGACCATGCGTCGGCAAAGTCCACGATGTGGGCAGCCGGCAAGACTGCGCGGGCCCCAGGCAGCCATGCTTCGGCTGGTGCCGACACCTCGGCGCAAGTGCCCTTAGTGGCAGCGGCTTCAGCTCCCGCTAAACGGAGGCAGTTGAACACGCCCACGCAGGAATCGCGCAGTTTCGCCTCGGCGGCTGTTAGCGACAACTACCGGCACCGGCAGGGCCTCGACGAGGTGCGGGCCGATGACAGGAGCCCGGTTTTCTTTTCAGAGCCGGAGGACTCCGACCACCTGAGTGTTCAGGGTGAAGGGCGTATTGACCGTATGGAGCGGCTGCTGGAGCTCCTGCTTCAACGTCAACAACAGCAGGGCAGCAACAGGCACAGGGCGTCTTCACCAACATCTACTATCAGCCTGGAGCAGCAGGAGGAGGAGGTTCTGGTGGATCCCGTACCACCTCCGTTGGAGGTGCCAGCGGAGGAACTTGGATGTGGCGACCAAATTCGCGGCCCCACATACGGCTGGTCTTCCTCTAAATACAAAGCTGGCAGCCACAGTGGACTTTCTTAATAATCAGGTGCTGCAGGAAGAAGTCCTCATCCAGGCTATGAGCCGTCACAAGGCTCCATCAAACTGCAACTCCCTCAACGTGCCTGTGGTCAATACGCCAATATGGGGCAACATCAGTGCGGCTATCCGTCAACAGGAGCTAAAATTGCAGCGGATCCTGAAACTCCTCACGGCCGGTATTACCACTTTTGCGCGGTCGGTGGACGGGGACGAACTGAATTTGGACCAGGAAGATGCTCTGGCCTTATTGTGCGCGACCCAGCACGAAATCAACGGGTTTCGCAAAAACAGCATCCGCCCAGCACTCAACCCGAAGTTTGCAGGATTGTGCAAACCACCGCTGCCGCCGCCGCCCCGTCAGCTCTTTGGTGAGGACCTCTCGAAGAGAGTCAAAGAGCTTGACGAACAAGCCAAAACGGTGGGGATCATGCGCTCTCAGAGTGCCCCCACACCGTCAGGCTCAAAAGCTCCATACATTCGCTCACGAGGGTCGGCCAGTGCCTCGACGAGGACTCGCCCTCTAGCTCCACAACGACAACAGCACCAGAACCAGCACCAAGGGTCTTTTTTAGGACAGGGTCGGCAGAGACCTTTGTGGAAATCGAAGACGCCGCGCCCTCAAGCCAACCCAGCACCTCCACGGCCACCCACACGTGTCAAGGACCGCCGGTAACCACGGAGGTGAGGGGGTCTGGTTCTCTTTTTTCTCTCTGTTTAACTTCCCATGTTGGTGGTCGTTTACGGTTGTTTTTGGATGCATGGGGTAATTTTACTGGTGATGAGTATGTGTTGCGGAATATTCAGGGGCATAAAATTGAGTTTATTAATGGCGACATTCCTCCATCCCAGCACATGCCCGGTCGTACGTTCAAATTGTCTGCTGCAGAACAGGCTGCAGGTTATAAGGAAATTTTAAGTCTGGAACAGAAGGGTGTGATTGAGAAAACGGTGCATGAGCCAATTGAATTTGTTTCGAACATATTTACTAGACCTAAGAAGGATGGAGGCTGTCGTGTCATTATTGATCTAACCCATTTGAATACGTTTGTAACATATACTCATTTTAAAATGGATACGTTTGAAACAGCCAAATCATTGATTTCTCATGGCTGCTTTATGGCATGCATTGATTTGAGGGATGCATATTATTCAGTATCCATCCAGAAATATGATAGTAGGTTTTTGAAATGTATCTGGATGGGGCAACTTTGGCAGTATAAGGCTTTGCCTAATGGGCTCACTACAGCCCCTAGATTGTTCACTAAATTGGTGAAGCCAATCATGGCTTATTTGAGACAACGACATCATATAGTTATGGCCTATTTAGATGATGTCTTTATTGTGGGCCACACCCTGCAATTGGCTGAACAGGGTGTTGCAGCTGCTGTCAATATATTTCAACAATTAGGATTCATTGTCCATCCAGAGAAATCGTAGTTCTGCCCTGCCCAGGTAATTAATTACCTAGGGTTCACGGTGAACTCAATGAGCATGAGGATAACTATACCAATTAACAAAATTGAGGAAGTCACTAAGGTGTGCAGAGATTTAATTGGCACCAATATACCATCGATTCGGCATACAGCCACAGTAATTGTCAAGCTAGTGGCTTTGTTTCAGGCAGCACGATATGGACCTTTGCATTATCAGAATTTGCAAAGAGCTAAAATCACTGCGTTAAAACGGAACGCTGGTCATTACGATCGATCAATGCAGCTGCCGTCCGAAGCGATAACTGAGTTGCAATGGTGGGTGTGTCACATTAGCAACTCATTTAAGCCTGTCAGGGAGGCTAATCCGGTGGTATATTTACAGACTGATGCAAGCTCCAATGGCTGGGGAGCTACTGATAATTGCTCTAGTTGTGGGGGCAGATGGGACACCCTTGAGGCATCGATGTTGTTGACTCAAGGGATTAACTATTTGGAGTTGCTGGCAGCATTCCACGGACTTCATGCATATTGTTCCAAGCTTGTTGGAGCACACGTCCGTCTCCAAATAGACAACACCACAGCTGTGGCATATTTAAACCATATGGGTGGTACCAGGTCAGTTTCGTGTGACAAATTGGCTAACTCAATTTGGCTCTGGTGTGTTCAAAGAGACATTTGGATTTCAGCTACCTATTTGCCAGGTGAGCTTAATACTGTGGCGGACACCAGGTCACGCAAATTTAATGACAACATTGAATGGATGTTGCATCCTGAGATTTTTTCTAAAGTCACACCCAAATTTGGTAAACTGGACATTGACCTTTTTGCGTCACGGTTGAACCATCAGGTACCAGCCTACGTTTCATGGGAACCAGATCCTGGGGCAATAGCGCTAGATGCATTCTCGCTGGACTGGGGGAATTGGTTTTTCTATGCCTTCCCTCCGTTTTGCCTCATCAGTCGGGTATTGCGAAAGATTCACGCAGATGCTGCCAAGGGCATCCTTATTATACCCGACTGGCCCACGCAGCCTTGGTATCCGGTGGTCTTTGACATGCTCAACGAACCTTGGGTCCTTTTGAAGGGTTGCCCACAATTGGTTACTCACCCTGTCTCAGGGGAGCCACATCCCTGCCATGGCTATTTAAATTTGTTGGCTTGCAGGTTCTGAACAGGCCGTTAGTCCAATACGGCCTCTCGGCTCGGACCATGGATACCATTGGGGCGTCGTGTCGAGAGTCCACAAGGCGAAGATACTGCTCGCATATTAAGAAGTGGGAAGCCTACTGCAGCCGCTCTCGCATCACGTACGATGACGTGACAATAACCGACGTCCTGGAATTCCTCGCGGGGTTGCACCATGATGAACACTTAAGTTACAGTGCCATCAACAGCGCCAGAAGTGCGCTATCATTCTACCTCAAGATTGGGGTAGGATCCAACAGGCTAGTGTCCAGACTCATGCGGGGTATATTCAATATGAATCCGCCTACACCACGCTATAATGTCACCTGGGATGTCAGGGACGTATTAACCCTGCTCAGGACGTGGTCTCCCATGGAAGGGCTCCAACTGGACCAACTCACCATGAAGCTGGTGATGTTACTAGCGCTGACTTCAGTTCAGAGGGTACAGACACTACACAAACTTCGTGTCGACAGAATGACATCTACCCCTACAGAAGTAGTCTTTTTCATTGACGAGCTACTAAAGCAGCATAGACCTGGGTGCACAGGGCTGCAGCTGAAGTTCCCGGCATACCCCGCAGATGCTAGGCTATGTTTAGCCTCACATATCCGCCACTATGTCAAGGTGACGGCATGCATCAGAGGAATGGAGAGATACCTGCTTGTCACTCATAAGAGACCTCATCATCGAGTGACAGTCCAGACGATATCCAGGTGGCTTCGAGTCGTCTTGGGTAAGTCAGGTATCAACATTAATGTGTTCAAGTCTCATTCCACCAGGGCTGCATCGACGTCAGCGGCGAGGGTCATGGAGGTGCCCATGGACCAAATTCTCGCCACAGCAGGATGGGCGAATGAAGCTGTGTTCCAGCGTTTTTATAACAAGCCTGTTGCTGCTCCTCTACAGTTCGCAGAAGCCGTGCTGAATGCAGGTCAAGAACGTGGAGATGTCCCCGCATGAGGGGTTTTTGATTTGTTATTAATAAATATGCTCTTGTTTTGCAGTATGAACTATTGAGCAAGTTTGTTCCTCCCATCCATCCCTGGTAGTGGTGTGTCAGCATGGACGTGGTCCAGGGCGTGTAATCACAGAAGCTTTGAAGTCTTCACGAAGTCACTCACGTGACTCCGAAATGAAATAGTAAGATTGAACGAGAACTTACCAGTTCGAAGGTTGATCTTTATTTTATGAGGAGTCGAAGTGAGGGATTTCGTGCCCTCCTCGCCCAACCCTCAATCACCTTCATCTGGTAATCTTAGTCACTTCAATCTTACTATGCGAAGTCATTTCTTTTGTTGGTTTCTGTGATTCCACGCCGCTACTTTGAAGTATGTCGAGCATGCGCGCCGGCGGGCTCTTCACGAAATCCCTCACTTCGACTCCTCATAAAATAAAGATCAACCTTCGAACTGGTAAGTTCTCGTTCAATCTTACTATTCCTCTTCATTTGATACACTTTGCCTCACAGCGAATGCAGCACCAGAGTCTCTGGTTTGATCCCGATTACGTTTGTACGTTCTCCCCATGACCTGCGTGGGTTTTCTCCGAGATCTTCGGTTTCCTCCCACATTCCAAAGACACACAGGTTGTAGGTTAATTGACTTGATATAATTGTAAATTGCGCCTACTGTGTATAGGATAGTGTTATTGTTCGGGGATCGTTGGACGGCGTAAATGTGAAGATTGTTCCTAGTGGGTGTAGGATAGTGCTAATGTGCGAGGATCGCTAGTCAGCGTGGACCCGGTGCGCAACAAGGGCTGTATCTCGAAACTGAATATAGGGAATTTGTGGAACAAAAGCGAGGGAGTCACATAATGATTGTCTGAAGAAGGGTTTTGGCCCAAAACATTGCCTATCTCCTTCACTCCATAGATGCTGCTGCACCAGCTGAGTTTCTCCAGCATTTTGTGTACACATGATGATAAAGCCTGATGAGTTATGCACAACCTGAACGGGAAAACAATTCCAACTTCAAATTACAACTGTCCAGCAAACTGTGGGAAAACAGACCACCAGGGGCGCCGGGGAGATGGCAGCCCTGCCGGCAGTTCGTTTTTCATATTGCAGGATGCAGGAGCAGAACACCTCAACGCGGAGGGCCCGAACACCGCCGGCTACGGGAGTCAAGACCGTCCTGTCAATGGGGGCTCGAGGCCCACGACCGAGGAAGAACAAATGGAAGGACTTGAACTTTGTTTTGCCTTCCATCACAGTGAGGAATCTGTAGGAGTCACTGTTACGACTCCTGAAGGCTGGTTCCTCAGAATCGCGTAACAAATCAAAACCAGGGTCAAGTTTAGATTTTAAAAAAGTCTTTAATTTTGTAACACTAAAACAAAACCCGAACCTGATTTTTAAGAACACTGTCAGGGACCAGAATCGGCTATCAAATAATATATAAGTGTGCTCCAGCCAGCCTCTCAATGGGCCATCGGACTGAAGACTCTAATCCTGCCTATATAGCCCTAACCCTGCAACCAAAATACCCGAAAACTCTCGGGTCATCCCTTCCGTCCCAATACAACATTAATTTACAAAAGTATGCGACAAATATACGAAGTGCTGTGCCATGCGGCCAGGCCTTCTGCAGCTCAGACTGGCACCTCTTCCTCCAGGGATCTATCACGAAGAGAGAGAGAATTCTGGGAGCTTCTGCTTTTTTAAGCTCCTGATGAGTCACCTAACATAGCTTGGCCATTCGGGTACCGAAGCTCTTAACCCCTTGAATCCTGGTTCCCAGCAACGGCCTGCAGAGAAACAGAAAGGTAAGTGCACAGCATTCACCAGGGGGGAGGGGGGAAATACCTAACAGTCACTGTGGTGGATGGTCATGTTAAACTGTGTTTTTGAGTCTGTTGCTTTTAACTGTACGATTGACCTGGCCAGTGAAATTCCTCGTATGTTGTGAAACGTATTTGATGAAGAAATCTGATTCTGAACAGATACAACAATCTGACCATGGCACATAATGCAGTTGGACTCACTCATCCAGCAGCCCTTGGATGCCAGTGTTGCTCTTCATTCTTCCACGTTAAGCCATCTGCATGTATTTTTAAAAATATTGACAGCTGAACACCAGTGAAAAATATTTAACCAAGGGATCAATGGAATTGTGGGGAACTATAGAAACAAGGAACTGCAGGTGCTGGTTTATACCAAAGATAGACAAAAAAAAGTGCTGGAGTAACTCAAATGATCATATAGCATCTCTGGAGAAAAATGATGGGTGACATTTCAGGCTGGGACCCATCTACAGACAGAAAGTATGGGGTGGGGGGTGAAGCATTAGTGGTGAGAAATGACTAGGACCAATCAGGGCAGGCCACAAATTACCTCAGGCAGGTTGGTGCCCTGGTAGGCCCATTGCTGGCTGGGGGAGACCCGGTATCCATTTCACTGAACATTTTCTCCCAGCCCACCTGGGCCTATTGGATCTCCCAGTTGCCAAGCATTTCAAAAACTTGGCAATGGTTTATCTGAACACTTACGCTCGGTCCCTCTAGGCATGCTGGGTCTTGCAGCTGCCAAACATTTCAAATGTCCTTCCCATTCCCGGACCTTTCTGTCCTGGACCTCCTCCATTGTCAGAGTGAGGCCACATGCAAATTGGAGGAACAGCACTTCATATTTTGCTTTGGTAGTTTACATGAATTGAATTGAATACATTTTATTTGCCAAGTACCATGGACATTTGTGCCACAGGTCGATAGTCATTGAGGCATGTCATCTTACTCTTCTTGGGCACCAGTATTATTGATGCCCTCTTAAAGCAGGTGGGAACCTCAGACATCAGTAATGAGAGGTTGAAAATGTCCGCAAAAACTCCAGCCAGTTGGTCTGCACAGGTTTTGAGAACTCGACCGGGTATACCATCAGGTCCAGATGCTTTCCGAGGGTTCACCCCTCTGAAGGATCTTCTGACGTTGGCCTCTGTGACTGTGACTATAATACCATCAGGGTGTATGGGGGCTTGGTAAGGCACATCAGTATTCCCCCTATCAAAGCGTGCGTAGAACGCATTGAGCTCGTCAGGGAGTGATGCTTTGCTGTCACTGCTGAACTGCCTCCTGATTTTACCTTGTAGGAGGTGATGGCATTCAAGCCCTGCCACAGTTGCCGAACATCCGCCCCATCCTGCAGCTTTGAGTGGAAATCCCTTTTGGCCTTTTTGATGGTCTTGTCAAGGTCGTATGTTCATCCACTCGTTCATCATCGTTGAAAACATTAGCGATGCAGTGATGCTGGTTTCCAATGGGAACAGTGACAGACGCACCACACATCTCTGTCCTCCAGTTCCTGCGGGCTTCTGCCACTGGATTTTGGTGTGTGTGCTTTATCATCATTTCTTACAATGCTATGTACGACAGTGATCGCAACGTGCTGAAGTGTGGATGGCCGTTGGCTCGCTAGAAACTCATCCGCCCTTTGACAGGTCTTGTTTTTGGTCCTGCTGAGGGTCCACAGCCCCCTCCTCACCTGCCAAACCAGGTGGGGAGACGGTTTAGTCGCCGACTATCCAACCATGGAGCAGGTATCACGGCATTAGATGGTACCCATGGCGGGGGGAGCTCCCCCCGTCCTGACCTGAAGGGTCATATGTGGACTTCTTATAGAACTCTGCATCACCAGACCTGAATGTCCGGGATCTGGTCCTCAGGAGAATGCGGATCCCCTAATCGCCAAGGCTTCTGGTTTGGAAACACTCGGGAGGTTTTTGTAGGAACACAGTCCTCCACACATTTCCTTAAGACCTTCACAGTGAGTCGTAAGGCCCTGGGAAGTGCAGTGGAGCAGAGGGATCTAGGAGTACATGCATAATTTCATGGAAAATGTTTCCCCCATCTGTGACAAATGTCTTACTCAAAATGCCACTATAGCGCATTCCTTTGTCTTGTGTATAAAACTGTATACATTTTGGAATGAAATTTTTGGAATTTTTACAAAACTATTTAACACAAAATTGAACCCCAATACAGAACTGATTATCTTTGGATCAATGGAAGAGGGAAGTAAACTAACTATATTCCAAGAAACTTTTCTTAATTATGGTCTAATAACAGCAAAAAAAACTTATACTCAAATTTTGGAAAAAACGCAACTACGCCAACATTCAAAATGTGGATTTCAAATATGTGTGAAACGCTTCATCATAAAGAAATTAGATTTCTCCTAATAGGCAAAGTAGACCAATTCTCAAAGACTTGGTCTCCTTTTATCAACTTTTTGCAAGCATATGGTGCATCATAACATAACCTCAGAAATTAAATGGTTTAGAACCGGGTGACGGATGGGCAAAAATACGAAATAGGTAGATCTCTCCTAATCTCTCTTTTCTTTACTTTCTCCTTCTATTTCAATCTTTTCAGCTTCTCTTCTATGCCCTTCATTTCATTTGCTATCTGCCTCTACTCGCTTGTCTATCTATTCCCACACTCTTTATTTCTTTTTTCTTCCACTGTTCTTTTATTATTAAATCAAAAGTATGAAGTTGTGCAAGAATGGAAATATGTACGTATGTATTAGGTACTCAAGTACCACACTATTGTACTTACTTCTAACAAAAATAAATAAATAAATAAATAAAAAATTAAATAAATAATAATAATTTCATGGAAATGCTGTCGCAGGTAGATAGTGTGTTTAGTTTTTAGGTTAGTTTAGTTTAGAGATACAGTGTGGAAACAGGCCCGTCACCTGACCATTCACCCATTCCTTCTCTCCAGAGATGCTGCGTGTCCGACTGATTTACTCCAGGATTTTGTGTCTACCTTCGTCTGACCAAGTCTACGCCGTCTAACGATCCCTGAACAATAACACTATCCTATACACAGTAGGCGCAATTTACAATTATACCAAGCCAATTAGCCTACAAACCTGAACGTGTTTGGAGTATGGGAGGAATCCGGAGATCCCAGCGAAAACCCACGCAAGTCATGGGGAGAGTGCACAAACTCCATACAGACAAGTACCTGTAAACAGGATCGAACACAGGTCCCTGCCGCTATAAGGCAGTAACTCTACTGCAGTACCACTGTGCCGCTCTTAACAAATGGGCTCATCTGGAGCCTCTCGCATATAACATATATAAAGCAATTTGTCTCCTGAAGTGAGAATCATACCTCTAATGAAATTCTTGCTTTGCTCCAGCACAACAGAATATAGAAGGCATGAATACAGAACAGATCAGTGTGTCCATATACCATTATATAAATATATACACACATGAATAAATAAACAGATAAGGTGCAAATAAACAGATAATGACCTATTAATGTTCAGAGTTTTGTTTCATTTGAGTTTAATAGCCCGATGGCTGTGGGGAAGTACCTATTCCTGGACTCGGATGTTGCAGTCTTCAGGCTCCTGTACCTTCTACCTGAAGGTAGCAGGGAGATGAGTGTGTGGACAGGATGGTGTGGGTCCTTGATGATGCTGCCAGCCTTTTTGAGGCAGCGACTGCGATAAATCCCCTTGATGGTAGGGAGGTCAGAGCCGTTGATGGACTGGGCAGTGTTTACTACTTTTTGTAGTCTTTCGAGGCTTGGTTCGGCAACTCAAGTTGCTGAACCAAGCCACGATGCAACCGGTCAGCATGCTCTCTACCGTGCACCATTTGAAGTTAGAGAGAGTCCTCCTTGACATACCGACTCTTCGTAATCTTCTCAGGAAGTAGAGGCGCTGATGTGCTTTCTTTATAATTGCATCAGTGTTCTTGGACCAGGAGAGATCTTCAAAAATATGCACGCCCGGGAATTTGAAGCTCTTGAACCTGTCTACCATCGACCCATTGCTATAAGCGGGACTGTGGGTTCCCATCCTACCCTTCCAAAGTCCACAATAAATTCCTTGTTTGCTGTTTGCTGTTTCTTTGCAGTCTGTTCTACATTCTGTGTGCTATTGTAATTAGATTGCTGTGAGGTTTGCTTGAAATATGTTGAAATTAGTAAAGAGGCATGTTAGGTCTATCAAAGAAAATTAAGGTGGATAAGTTAGCAGGTCCTAATGGGATCTATCCCATGTGATTGAGAGAGGTAAGAGAGGACATTTTTAGGCCTGAACAGATCCTCTCGAGCTATAGGTCCCAGACATTCTATGGTCTATGTTTCTATATTTGGGATGATCAGCCTTGATCACAATGAATGGCAGCTGCTCGAAGGGCCAAATGGCCTCCTCCTGCGCCTATTTTCTATGACTGGAAAGTAGCTGTGTGGTTCTATTGAGCATTTTTGAGGAGATGATTTATGAAGGTAGGGCAATGGTTGTTGTCTACACAATCCTCATGGCAGGCTGATCCAGAAGATTCAGATGCATGTGATCCAGAGGAACTTGGTAAACTCAATGCAAAATTGGCATGGCCATATCAGACAGATGCAGGTACAGCAGGCAGTGAAGAAAGTGAATGGCATGTTGGCCTTTATAACAAGAGGAGTCCAGTATAGGTCCTTCTGCAGTTGTTCAGGTGAGATCCTAGTGAGATCACACCTGGAGTATTGTGTGCAGTTTTGGTCTCCTAATTTTGAGGAAGGACATTCTTGCTATTGAGGGAGTGCAGCATAGGTTTACAAGGTTAATTCTCGGGATGGCTGGACTGTCATATGCTGAGAGAATGGAGCGGCTGGACTTGTACGCTCTGGAGTTTAGAAGGATGAGAGGGGATCTTATTGAAACATATAAGATTGTTAAGGGTTTGGACACACTAGAGGCAAGAAACATGTTCCCGATGTTGGGTGAATCCAGAACCAGGGACCACAGTTTAAGAATAAGGGGTAAGCCATTTAGAACAGAGACGAGGAAACACTTTTTCTCACAGAGAGTTGTGGGTCTGTGGAATTCTCTGCCTCAGAGGGCGGTGGAGGCCGGTTCTCTGGATACTTTCAAGAGAGAGCTAGATAGGGCTCTTAAGGATAGCGGTCAGGGGATCGTTATCCTTAAGAGCAGGGGAGAAGACAGGAACGGGGTCCTGCTTGGGGATGATCAGCCATGATCACATTGAATGGCGGTGCTGGCTCGAAGGGTCGAATGGCCTACTCCTGCACCTATGGTCTGTTGTCTATTGTCTATGGTATTGGTGAAGGTTGTTTCTCTGCCAGATGACCCGTGACCAGTGGAGCAGGGATCAACGCTGGGACGTCTGGTGATTGTTTTATATAAATAACTTGGACAAATGTGTAGATATGCTGATTAATATGTTTGCAAGAGACATAAATATCAATGGAGTTGCAGACAGTGAAGAAGGCTGTCAAAAAATACTGCAGTATATGAGTCCTTGCTGAAATGGGTGCAAAAATGGCAATGGAGTTTAACTCGGACAAACATGAAGTGTTTTGCTGAGCACTTTGTGTTCGGTCCACAAAGACTTGGTAGATGTCCCGGTTGCTAAACATTTTAACTCCCCTTCCCATTCCCATACTGACCTTTCTGGCCTGAGCCTCTTCTATTGCCAGAGTTGGGCCATATCATTTAGAGATACAGAGATACAGCACGGAAACAGGCCATTCAGCCCACTGAGTCCGCGCCGACCAGCGATCCCCGCACATTAACCTTATGCTACACACACTAGGGACAATTTTACATTTATACCAAGCCAATTAACCTAAAAACTTGTACACCTTTGGAGTGTAGGAGGTAGCCAAACATCTCAGATAAATCTCATTGAGGTCACGGAGAGAACATACAAACTCCATACAGACAGCAACCGTAGGCAGGATCGAACCTTGTCTTTGGCGCTGTAAGGCAGCAATTCTACTGCTGTGCCACCATGCCACCCATGAATTTTCTCGCCATGAATCTAACCAAATTGTGCGAGAACTGATTCACTGACATTGTTGTGGCTTCTAAATCCTTCATGTGCTTTCAATCTCCACCCTAAAAATAGAATCCTGATAATAGGCTTCACCTTCTCATGCATCTTTCAATTGATGCATCCGAAGATACATCATTACTGAGCAACCATCAGCCACTTTTCAAATGGCCCATGTACTGAATTGAATGTGAGCACTGGCTTTGTCTATATGTTCCAGCCATCAATCATATGCCTGCCAATGTCCTCTCACATCAACATCATGCCTGATCACGGCATCCATCCATGCGACCCAGTAACTGAATGCCATAGCCACCATTAACATCCTCAGTGCTCCTGGGAAATTAAAGGAATCTCCTTCAAAAAATGACAAATGAGTTTTCAGCAGCCTTTATTAGATGGGATGTGTTAGCTTCTCTCAGAGACTGATAATGGAGTCACAAAGCAGCTGTGGTGTGAAAAGGTAATTTGAACCATTCCATAAAATGAACTAATAAACTTTCCATTTCTTGTCTGGGAAGCAAGACGGGGTGGAGGCAGAGGACATTGAATGAGGACACAGGCTGTGTGTGATAACTGCCTGACCCATTTCTCCTATCACCCAGCAATGAAACCTCATCTTGCTGCGGTACTCAGACATCACACGGGTGAATCTTTCCTCTCATCTTTCCTGCTTCATGTAGATGTCATGAGATCATCGGGCACAGGAACAGAGGGCATAGCAGAGATTCAATCATTGTAATTACTTAATTTTATCTTAAAGCTTTTCATTTTACCCCTCTCCCCATCTCCTCCTCCTTCCTCCCCCCTCTCTCCTCCTCCTCCTTCCTCCCTCCCCCTCCTCCTCCTCCCTCCCCCTCCTCCCTCAGCCCCTCCACCTCCCCACTCTCCTCTCCCTCCCCACCCCCTCTCACTTCCCCCACCCCTTCCCCCCCCCTCCTCGTTCCCCTCCCCAATCTCCCCCCCTCCCCCTCCCCCTCTCCTCCTCCCTCCCGACCTCCCTCTCTCTGCCCCCTCCCCATCCCCCCTCCCCATCCCCCCTCTCTCCCTCCCCCCTTCCCCCTCCCCCTCCCCTTCCCCACTCTCTCCCCATTCCCCTCCCGCCCCATCCCCCACTCCATCTCCCCTCTCCATCTCCCCTCTCCATCTCCCCCCTTTGCCCCCTCGAACCCCACCTCTCCCCTCCTCCAACCCCCTCCCCTCCCCCCTCCCCCCTCTCTTCCCACTCCCCCTCCTCTCTCTCTCCAATCTTCTCCCCGCCACCTCTCTCCTCCTCTCTCCCCACCTCCTCTCTCCCCACCTTCTCTCACCCCTCTACTTTCTTGCCCCCTCCCCCTCCCCCCTCCCCCCTCACTCTCTTCTCTTCCTCTCTCTCCCCCCTCTCTCCCCCTTTCCCCCTCCTCTCATTCTCCCCCTCTACCCTCCCTCCCCTCTTCCCCTCTCCGTCTCCCCCTTCCCCCCCTGTGTGTGTGGGGGGTGGTTAGTGTGCGTGTGAATCATATAACCATATAACAATTACAGCATGGAAACAGGCCCTCTCGGCCCTTCCAGTCCGTGCCGACCATATATTTTCCCCTAGTCCCATCTACCTGCACTCAGACCACACCCCTCCATTCTCTTCCTGTCCATATCCCTATCCAATTTATTTTTAAATGATAAAATTGATCCTGCCTCCACCACTTCCACTGGAAGCTCATTCCACACAGCTACCACTCTGAGTAAAGATGTTCACCCTCATGTTCACCTTTAACCTTTGGCCCTTAATTCTCAAATCATGCCCTCTTGTTTGAATCTTTCCTACTCTCAATGGAAAAAGCTTGTCCACGTCAACTCTGTCTATCCCTCTCATAATTTTAAAGACCGCTATCAAGTCCCCCCTTAACCTTCTGCGCTCCAAAGAATAGAGACCTAACTTGTTCAACCTTTCTCTGTAACTTAGTTGCTGGAACCCAGGCAACATTCCAGTAAATCTCCTCTGTACTCTCTCTATTTTGTTGACATCTTTCCTAGAATTTGGCAACCAAAATTGTACACCATATTCCAGAATTGGCCTCACCAATGCCTTGTACAATTTTAACATTACATCCCAACTTCTATACTCAATGCTCTGATTTATAAAGTCCAGCACACCAAAAGCTTTAATTATCACCCTATCTACATGAGATTCCACCTTCAGGGAACTATGCACAGTTATTCCTGGATCCCTCTGTCATACTGCATTCCTCAATTCGCTACCATTTACCATTTACCGTGAAGCCGCAGCACATCCCCCCCCCCCCCCCCCCCCCCATTGGGGGGACAGACCCAGCGGGTCTACACTTGGTCTAGCATATATTTAAAACTCTTGTGTTGGTTCCTACGGATTCTATTCCACGAATATTCGTTTTAGGTGTTTGTGAAACTCCTCCTCCAAAATTTGCAAAAACTGAACATTTTTTTACATATTCCGGTAGGGTTTTTCGTCCTCCTCTTAATGTTTGTAAAATTAGAAAATTTGGTTCAACCTTTCCCAGCTTTTTTGGTACAAAACATACAAAATTTCAAAATGTGAAAAAAAATCAAACTGCATCTCATCCATAGAATGTTGATGAACATTCCATTGTGTGATGTCACAATGCCCAATGCTCACAGATGTCCAATCGCAATGGATCTCATTTACATATGCCTTTGCTCCAGCCCCAGCCCCGCCCCCCGCCTGATGCTGCAGCATGTTCCATTGTATGATGTCACAATGCCATCCCTCACAGATAGCCAATTGCAATGGATCTAATTTACATATTCCTCTCCCTCCCTCTCCCATCCCTCCCCTCTCTCTCCCCTCCTCTGTTTCTAACTTTTTCCCCGTCCCCCTCCTTCTCCCCCTACTTCTCCCCCTCCTTCTCCCCCTCCCTCCCACTCTTTACCCCCTCTCTCCCCCTCCCTCTCCCCCTCCTTCTCTCTCTCTCCCTCCCCCCTCTCTCTCTCCCTCTCTCCCCCCACTCTCCCCTCTCTCTCTCTCTCTCTCTCCTCTCTCTCTCCCTCCCTCTCCCTACCCCCTCTCTCTCTCCCTCCCTCCCTCTCTCTCTATCCCTCCCCCTCCCCTCTCCCCTCCCTCTCTCACTCTCCCTCTCTCCCCCTCGCTCTCTCTCTCCTCTCCCCCCCTCTCTATCCCTCCCCCCCTCTCTCCACCCCATCTCCCCTACCCCCTTGATCTCCCTCCCCTTTCCCCCCCTGTGTGTGTGTGAGGTAGTTAGTGTGCGTGTGAAGCCACTGGCTGCCCCCCCCCCCACTCAACCGCACGTTGAGGGGATGGGACCCAGCCGTCTCCCCTCCCTCCCCTCTCCCTACCCCATCTCCCCCTACCCCCCTCTCACCCTACCCCCCTCTCACCCCCCCTCTACCCCCACCCCCTCATTTAATCCGTTTGTGGATTTACTCCTCCACCCTTTGCTGTAATTTTTCCCCCACCACATTTTGTTTCGAAACTTAGAAAATGTGGTTATTAATTTCCACGCTTTTTTAGTAAAAAACATCAACATTTAAAAAAAATCAAGCTGCTGCATGAGTCACAGTGCCATCTCACAGATGTCCAATCACAATGGATCTCATTTACATATGATATGACATCACAATGGGACAGGTGTGGGAGATTGGCGTGCACAATCAAATAAGATCAATTAGAGCAAGTTCTACCCCCTCCACCCCTCTCCCTCCACTCCCATCCCCCCTCCACCTCTACCCCTCCTATCCTCCCCCCCTCCACCCTCCACTCTCCTCCATCCCCTCCTCCTCCCCCCTCCACCTCTCCCCTTCCTCTTCTCTCCCCCCTCCACCTCTCCCCCCACCTCCTCTTCTCCTAGGTATGTACCTACCTACCTACAATACCTACCTTTAGCAACGCTGCAGTTCTGCCGCTCCCTGTGTGCGTGACTTTGGCGCCTTTCAGAGGGGGGCGGGTTTAAAATGCCGATTTTTTCTAGGCAGTCCAAATTGATCCATGTCGGGCGATTTCATCGCTAAAGAGAAATCGCTCCGACATTTCATTCATAAAGGTATTTTTAAACTACGCTAGATTATTTATTAACTAGAGTAGTTTAAAAATCATCTTCTAAAGCTCTGAACGGTGACAGCGGAACAGACCTAAGGTAGGCGATAAAAGAAGCTACACAATTTATATTTACATAAAATCTTGGTTTTTAGGAAGGCTTTAATCATATTTTTACGTTGCGAAAAGGGGACAAAAAAAATGTATGAACCGGCTGTATTTTTCATACTGACTTCACCGCAAACCACAACGTTCTAACCCACCGCATTCCACTAAAACCCACTCGCAAGTTGATTTAAATGGCCATTAATTTACAGGCATTAAACACTAAATTCCTTCCATTTGGCCCAAAAATTCATGAAAATGAGATTTAAAAATTATGTTATATTGTGGATTATTGTGTGAATGTTATTTGCACACTTAGGCAATTTAAAAAAAGTTTATCTTTTGTTAAGAAATGGATAGATGTTTAGATCTACTCATTGAATTTTGTAGTTAGCTACAATTAGATAACTAACTAATTATATGCTTTAATTTCAGGTCACCCAAGTAAGATTGTTTCATATTTGTTTCAGAATGCTTCAATCTATAATAGCTGAAAATTTCATTGAGTTCTCTTAATTTTTAAGAAAGTTATGGGCTTTTAACTGTTCAAGATCACAGCTTTTGAGTTTAGTCAATTGAAAGGCAATGGGGAACAAGATGCTAATTTCCGAGTATGAAAATTGTCATAACTTTCTTAATACTGAAGATATGAAAGTGAATTAGGTGTCAAATTAAACTTCTTTTTATGCTTTATCTGATGGGATAAATTGCAGACTTGATTTTTAAAATCTCAACATTTTGGAACATTGCTACTTCTCCCCCTCCTCTTCTCTCCCCCCTCCAACTCCCCCTCTTCTCTTCCCCTCCCCTCTCCTCCCCCTCACTTACCCCCTCCTCTCTCCCTCACTCCCGCCCCCTCTCCCCCTACTCTTTTTCCGCTCTACTCTCTCTCCCTACACAATCTCTCTCCTCAGCCCTCCCTGATCACGCCTTTCTCCTCACCCCTCTCCCCATCTCCTCCCTCTCACCCTCCTCCACTTCCTCCCCCTCATCCTCCACACCCCTCTCTCCTCCATCCCCCTCCCCCCTCCCTCCCCACAATTCACCTTCTCTTCCTCTCCCCCACCCAGCTCTCCCCCCTCCCCCTCTCCCTTCCCCTATCCCTCTCTCCCCATCCCCCCTCCACCCCTCCCCACATTCCCATATCCCCTCTCCCACCTCTCCAACCTCTCACACCCCTACCTGTCTCTCCCCTTCCCCCCACTCTCTTCCCCCTCCCCATCCCCCGCTCTCTCCCTTTCCTCTCTCATCCCCTCCCCAATCTCTCCCCATCTCCATCCTTCCTGCTCCCCCTCTCACCACCTCTCCCCCACCTCTCTCCCCCCCACCTCTCCTCTCCCTTTCTCCTCAACCCTCTCTCCTCGCTCCCTCGCACTCTCCCTCCCTCCATCTCCCCCTCTCCTCACCCCTCCCCCCCTCTCCTCCCTCCTTTCCCCATCTCCTCTTTCCTCCCTCCCTCCTATCCCCCCCCTCCACCCTCCCCCTCCCCATTCTCCTCCCCCACTTTTCCCCCCTCTCTTCCCCCACTCTCTCCCTTTCCCCTCTCATCCCCTCCCCAATCTCTCCCCATCTCCATCCTTCCTCCTCCCCCTCTCCCCACCTCTCCCCCCACCTCTCCCTCCACCTTTCCTCCCCCTCTCTCCCTCCCTCCATCTCCCCCTCTACTCACCCCTCCTCCAACTCCTCCCTCTCCTTTCCCCATCTCCTCCTCCTTCCTCCCCCCCTCCTCCTTCCTCCCTCCCTCTCACTCTCTCCTCTCTGCACCCCTCCCCCTCCCCTCCTCTCTCCCTTCAACCCTCCACCCTCTCCCTCCCCCTCTCCTTCTTTCTCCCTCCCTCTGCCTCCTCCCCATCCCCATCCACCGTCTCTCCCTTTCGTCCTTCCCCCCTCTCCCTCCCCTTCCCCACTCTCTCTCGCCATCCCCCTCTCTCCCCATCCCCCTCTCCAACCCCCTCTCTGCCCCCCTTTTCAACCCCTCGATTAGCGTGTGTGTGTGTGTGTGTGTGGGGGGGGGGAATGGTTGTTAGTGTGTGTGACGCCGCAACCTCCCCACTCCCTACAACCGCGCGTAAAATGGACGGAACCCTCTCCCCCTCTCCTCCCTCCCCTCCCTTCTTCCCCCCCCCACTCTCTCCCCCCTCTCCCTCTCCCACCTGTGCCCCCTCCCCCTCTGCCTCCCCCAACCCATCTCCCCTCCTTCACCCCCCTCCTCCAACCCCCTTTCCTCTCCCCTCTACCCCCTCCCTTTCCCCCCTCTTCCCCCACTCTCCCTCCTCTCTCTCCCCTCATCTCTTCCTCCCCTCTCTACCCCTCCTCTCTCCTCCTCTCTTCCCACTCTTGCCCCCTCCTCCCCCCTTTATCTCCCCCCCTCTCTCTCTCCTCCTCTCTCCCCCTCTCTCCCCGTCTCCCCCCCTCTCTCCCTCTCCCCCTCTCCCCTCCCCCCGTGTGTGTGGGAGGTGGTTAGTGTTTGTAACGGGTTCTATTTCACAAAAAATCGTTTAAGCCATTTGTGGATTTACCCCTCCACCTTTTGCCGTAATGGAGACATTTTACATATTCCTGTAGAGTTTTTCCTCCTCCACATTTTGTTTTGAAAATTAGAAAATGTTTTATTAATTTCCACACTCGTTTAGTAGAAAACATCAACAAAAAAAATCAAGCTGTTGCATGAGTCACAGTGCCATCTCACAGATGCCCAATCACAATCGATCTTGTCTCCCCCTCCACCTCCTCTTCTCTCCCCTTCCCCTCTCCTCACCCTCACTCACCCGACCTCTCTCCCCCTCCCTCCTCTACTCTCTCTCCACTCTACACTCTCTCTCTCCCCCTCCCTCTCCACCCCCTGCCTTTCCCCCTCTCTCCCCTTCTTTTTCTCCCCTTCTCTCTCCCCACTTCTCTCTCCCCCCTCCACTCTCTCCTTCTCTCTCCCCTCTAATCTCGCTCCACCTCTCCCCCATCTCTACCACCATCTCTCCTCCCTCCTCTCTCCCTCACCCTCCCCCTCTCCTCTCTACCCCCTCCATTCCTCCTCCTCCCACCATCTCTTATTCGCCTTCCCCGCTCCACCCTCCCCTCCTCCTCTCCCTCCCCCTCTTGTCTCCCCCCTCCACCTCTCCCCCTCCTCTTCTCTTCCCCCTCCACCTCTCCCCCCTCCACTTCCCCTCCGCCTCTCCCCATCCAACTCTCCCCCTCCCCTCACTCACCCCCTCCTCTCTCTCCCCCCTCCCTCCCCTCCTCTCTCTCCCCTCTACTCTCCCTCTCCCCTCTGATCTCTCTCTATACCCTCTAATCTCTCTCTCGCCCCCTACCTCCCTCCTTTCCACCCCTGCCTTTCCCTCACTCCCCCTTCCCTCACTCCCCCTTCTCCCTCCCCATTCTCTCTCTCCCCTCCTCTCTCCCCCCTCCACTCTCTCCATCTTGTCTCTCTCCCCCTGCAATCTCTCTCCCACTTCCCCTCCCCCTCTCCCCCTCTTCCCCCTCCCCTCTCCTCTCCCTTCCCATCACCCACCCCTCCCTCCCCCCTGTCCCTCCCCCTTCTACCGCCCCCCTTCCCCACCCCTGTCTCCCCTTCACCCTCCCCACTCTCCTCCCCTCCCCATCCACATCGCCCCTCTCTCCCTCCCCCCTCTCCCCTTCTCATCCCTTTCCTCCCCCCTCTCCCAAACCCCGTTTGTGGTTTGCAGGTTAATTGGGCTCCGGTAAAAATTGCAAATTGTCCCTAGTAGGATAATGCTAGTGGGTTAAGGGGGATCGCTGATCAGCACGAACACGATGGGACGAAAGGGCCTGTTTCCGCGCTGCATCATTAGAGTCTAAAGGGCCTGTCCCACCAGCATGCAACTCTATGCGATTAGCGCGACCTAACGTGGTCGCTTGAGCAGTCCAGCGTCGCGGGGCCGGTCCTACTTCGATCGCCGGAGCCGTGCGGAATTGTGCGGAGTTTGTCCCGACACTGCGCGGGGCTCCGAAAAACTGACAATGTCCAAAAATTCCGCGCGGCAACGGCTTGTCGGCTCGCAGTCGCCTCGACATTTACACACCGTGCCTCCGTGAACCTATTTGTAAGTGCCTCCATGACCCTCTATGTGTGTGGCTCTGTGGCCCTCTGTGTGTGTGTGTGCCTCAGTGCCCCTCTCTGTGTGCCCCTCTCTGTCCTGGCGAACTTACCTTAGACTTCGCTCCAAGTTCGCCTCACTTTGCGCCGCGTTGCGCCACTCACCCGACCTCCGCGCGGCCCCTACTGTCGGTTTGGTCGCGCTTGCCGCATGCAGGCACATGCTAGTGGGAACGGCCCTGTACAGGGGATCACCCGACCTCCGCGCAGCCCCCGCTTCTAGTTTGATCGCGTTCATCGCATAGAGTTGCATGCTGGTGGGACAGGCCCTTTAGAGTCTAAAGTTGTTTTTTTTAAAGCCATTGTAAGGTGACTCTCTCAGAAGCTTGGTGACTGGATGAGGGCCAAACATTCTCCCCGAAACAGATTGCTGTAAGAACCACGAGGCCTTGTTAACCCAGCGGGATGTTACTCCTTGCACTGACCTTTGTCACAGAACGACGTATGCTGATCCGAGCCACTTAGAAACAGTTGCCTTTACCCAGGAGCTGCTTTTCAATTAAATATAATTGTTGCTATGGTTCCCTGACCCCCACGCTACAAAGCGTGGACTATCTGTTCCCTTCTTAGCTTGTACTTTCTTTCTGTTTCTGCCTTCTCCGTGTACTGCCTTGAAAAATGAACTCCCCAAATGTGCAGAGTGTCCGTGGGTATTTTTACACATCTTGTAAACAACCTTTCCGTTTATTTTAGTTTGGAGAAACAACGCGGAAACTGGCCCCCCGGCCCACCGAGTCTGCTCTGACCAGCGATCCCCGCACATTAACACTATCCTACACACACACACCGGGGGCACTTCACACATACACCAAGGCAACTAACCTGCAAACCTGCACGTCTTTGGAGTGTGGGAGGAAACCGAAGATCTCCGTGAAAGCCCACGCAGGTCACGGGGAGAACGTGCAAACTCCGTACAGACAGCAACCATAGTCAGGATGGAACCCGGGTCTCCGGCGCTGCATTCGCTGAAAGGCGGCAACCTTATCTTAAGGATAAGGGGGAGATCTCAAGGATAAAGGGCCTGTCCCACCAGCACGCAACTATATGTGATGAACGCGATCAAACCGGTAGCGGGGGCCGCGCGGAGGTCGGGTGATCCCCTGTACAGGGCCGGTCCCACCATGCGGCAAGCGCAACTAAACCGGCAGTAGGGGCTGCGCGGAGGTTGGGTGAGTGGCGCAACGCGGCGCAAAGCGAGGCGAACTTGAAGCAAGTCCAAGGTAAGTTCGCCAGGACTTAGAGGGGCACACAGAGAGAGGCACCGAGACACACACACATACAGGGCCACGGAGCCACGCACACAGAAGGTCACGGAGGCACTTACAAATAGTTTCACGGAGGCACGATGTCCGGGCGGTGTGTAAATGTCGCGGCGACTGCGAGCCGACAAACCGTTGCCGCGCGGGATTTTTGGACATTGTCGGTTTTTTGGAGCCCCGCGCGGCGTCGGGATGAACTCCGCACAATTCCGCACGGCTCCGGCGATCGAAGTGGGACAGGCCCCGCGACGCCGGACGGCTCAAGCGACCACGTTAGGTCGCGCTAATCGCATCGAGTTGCATGCTGGTGGGACAGGCCCTTTAGGGGGAAATCCTTTAAGACCAAGATGAGAAGGACTTTTTTCACACAGCGAGTGGTGAGTCTCTGGAACTCTCTGCCACAGAGGGTAGTTGAGGCCAGTTCATTGGGTATATTTAACAGGGAGTTAGATGTGGCCCTTGTGGCTAAAGGGATCAGAGGGTATGGAGAGAAGGCAGGTACGGGATACTGAGTTGGATGATCAGCCATGATCATATTGAATGGCGGTGCAGGCTCGAAGGGCCGAATGGCCTACTCCTGCACCTATTTTCTATGTTTCTATGTTCTCTCCTCCCCCTCTCTCCCCCCTTTCTCCTCCCCCTCTCCACTCCCCCACTCCACTCCCCCCCTCTCTCCACACCCCACTCTCCTCACCCCTCTCTCCCCTTCCTCCCCTCCCTCTACCCTTCTCCCTTCCCCATCCCTCTCTCCCCTTCCCCATCCCCTCTCTCTGCCCCTCCCCCACCACTCACATCCCCTCGCCCACCTCTCCCATCCTCATCCCTCTCTCCCCTTCCCCCCTCCCCATTCCCCGCTCTCTCCCTTCCCCCCTCTCCTCCCCTCCCCAATCTCCACCCTACCTCCTCCCCTCTCCCCCCACTCTCCTCCCCCCTCTCCTCCCCCCTCTCCTCCCCCCTCTCCTCCCTCTCCATCTCCCCTCTCCTAAGCCCTCTCCCCATCTCCTCCTCATTCCTCACTCCCCCCTCTCCATCTCCTCCTCTCCAGCTCCCACTCTCCACCTCCCTCTCTCCCCTCATCTCCCTCCCCCTCTCCCTCTCACTCTCTCTCTCTCTGCCCCACTCTCTTTGCCACTCAAGATAGGGTTTGTGTGTGTGTTGGGAGGGTGGTTAGTGTGTGTGTGTGTGTGTGACACCGCAACCTCCACCCGCCCCCTACAACCGCGAGTTCAATGGACGGGGATCCGCTCCCCCTCTTACCCCACCCCACTCTCTCCCCACTCTCCTCCTCCCCCTCCCACCCATCTCCCCCCCTCTCCCCTCTCCAACCCCCCTCTCCCCCTCTTTAACCTCCCCTCTCCCCTCCTCCACCCCCTCTCCCCTCCTCCACCCCCTCTCCCCTCCTCCCTTTCCCCCTCCTCCCTTTCCCCCTCCTCTCACCCCTCCTCTCACCCCACCTCCTCTCTCCCTTCTAATCTCTTGCCCCCTCCCCCCTCTCTCTCTCCTCCTCCTCTCTCTCCCCCCCCCCCCTTCCCCCCCTCCTCTCCCTCTCCCCCTCTCTCCTCCCTCCCCCCTCACCTCTTCCCACCCCGTTTTCCCCTTAGAGGGGAACTAGGAATGCAGGGTTGGTTGAAATTGGCGTCACCCTAGATGTGGTGATCAACAAAGCTTTTAATATATTGGCCTTCATCAGTCAGCGTATTGAGGATAGATGTTGGGGTATTCTGTTACAATTATACAAGACATTAGTCACATTTGGAGTATTGTGTTCAGTTCTGATCATCCAGCTACAGGACCAATGTTGTTCAGCTGGAAAGAGTGCAAAGAAGATCAATAGGTAGAGGTTTGGCAAGATAAGGCTTTATTCTTTGGAGTGCAGGAGGATGAAGGGTGATCTTGTAGAAGTACATAGGATCACGAGGGGAATAGATAGGGTGAATACATGGAATATTTTACACATTCTTTAGGTATGACACCTAAGAAGAGGGGAAAAATTGTTAAGACACCTAAGACAATAGTTGGACACCATATAACCATATAACAATTACAGCACGGAAACAGGCCTTCTCGGCCCTTCCAGTCCGTGCCGACCATTTATTTTCTCCTAGTCCCATCTACCCGCACTCAGACCATACCCCTCCATTCCCTTCCCGTCCATATACCTATCCACTTTACTTTTAAATGTTAAAATCGATCCTGCCTCCACCACTTCTGCTGGAAGCTCATTCCACACAGCCACCACTCTCTGAGTAAAGAAGTTCCCCCTCATATTACCCCTAAACTTCTGTCCCTTAACTCTCATGTCATGCCCTCTTGTTTGAATCTTCCCTACCCTCAAAGGGAAAAGCTTATCTACGTCAACTCTGTCTATCCCTTTCATCATTTTAAAGACCTCAATCAAGTCCCCCCTTAACCTTCTGGGCTCCAAAGAATAAAGACCTAACTTGTTCAACCTTTCTCTGAAACTTAGTTGCTGGAACCCAGGCAACATTCTAGTAAATCTCCTCTGTACTCTCTCTATTTTCAGCAAAACTTGCTTTACCACCCTATCTACATGCGATTCCACCTTCAGGGAACTATGCACAGTTATTCCTAGATCCCTCTGTTCCACAGCATTCCTCACTCGAAGACTGAAAAAGGTGAATTTATTATGGGGAACAAGGAAATGGCAAATAAGTTGAACAGGTACTTTGGATCTGTCTTCACTAAGGAGGCCACAAACGATTTTGCTGATTTACTAATGACCAGAGGATCTGGGGTGATGGAGAAACTGAAGGAAATCTGCATTAGGCAGGAAATGATGTTGGATAGACTGATGGGACTGAAGGCTGAAAAATCCCCAGAGCCTGATGGTCTGCATCCCAGGGTACTTAAGGAAGTGGCTCTAGAAATCGTGGATGCATTGGTGATAATTTTCCAATATTCTATGGGATCAGGATCAGTTCCTGTGGATTGGAGGGTAGCTAATGTTATCCCACTTTTTAAGAAAGGTTGGAGAGAGAAAACGTGAAATTATAGACCAGTTAGCCTGACGTCGGTGGTGGGGAAGATGCTGGAGTCAATTGTAAATGATGAAATAGCGGCACATTTGGATAGCAGTAACAGGATTGTTCCGAGTCAGCATGGATTTACAAAGAGGAAATCATGCTTGACTAATCTTCTGGAATCTTTTGAGAATGTAACTAGGAAAATGGAGAAGGGAGAGCCAGTGGATGTGGTGTACCTAGACTTTCAGAAAGCATTTGATGAGGTCCCACATAGGAGATTAGTGGGAAAAATTAGGGCACATGGTTTTGGGGACATGGGTGCTGACATGGATCGAAAATTGGTTGTCAGACAGGAAACAAAGAGCAGGGATTAAAGAGTTCCTTTCAGAATGGCAGGCAGTGACTGGTGGGGTACCGCAAGGCTCAGTGCTGGGACTGCAGCTATTTACAATATACATCAATGATTTAGATGGATTCAAAGTAACATTAGCAAATTTGCAGATGACACAAAGCTGGGTGGAGTGTGAACTGTGAGAAGGATGCTATGAGAATGCAGGGTGACTTGGACAGGTTGGGTGAGTGGACAGATGCATGGCGGATGCAGTTTAATGTGGATAAATGTGAGGTTATCCACTTTGGTAGCAAAAACAGGAAGGCAGATTATTATCTAAATGGTGTCAAGTTGGGAAAAGGGGAAGTACAACGGGATCTGGGGGTCCTGGTTCTTCAGTCAATGAAAGTAAGCATGCAGGTGCAGCAGGCAGTGAAGAAAGCGAATGGCATGTTGGCCTTCATAACACGAGGAGTTGAGTATAGGAGCAAAGAGGTCCTTCTGCAGTTGCACAGGGGCCTAGTGAGACCACACCTGGAGTATTGTGTGCAGTTTTGGTCCCCTAATTTGAGGAAGGACATTCTTGCTCTTGAGGGAGTACAACTTAGGTTTACAAGGTTAATTCCCGGGATGGTGGGACTGTCATAAGCTGAGAGAATGGAGCGGCTGGCTTGTATATTCTGGAGTTTAGGATGAGAGGGGATCTTATTGAAACATTTATGATTATTAAGCGTTTGGACAGCTAGAGGCAGGAAATATGTTGCCGATGTTGGGAGAGTCCAGAACCATGGGCCATATTTTAAGAATAGGGAGCAAGCCATCTGGAATGGAGACGAGGAAACACTTTTTCACACAGAGAGTCGTGAGTCTGTGGAATTTCCCTTCGGAGTCACGTGAGTGACTACGTGAAGAAGGCCGTCAGCACGTATGCTTGTCATTATGTCTGATGCATGGCGCGCTGCGCCTGCAAGCGGTATGTTTAAACCTGAAGGTAAGTTTTAAACTTTCCAGGTAATGTTTCTATTGCAGGAATCTCTGCTTATAGAGTTTCCTCCAGGATGTCGGGGCGAAGTCAGGACGGGCAGTGGGGAAACCTTTATGGATCGCATCCCAGACACGGATCATGGGGAATCCCGGTCACGACCTTGGGGAATCCCGGCCACAGACCGCAGTAAACCGACTATGGAGACCGCGGAAGTGCGGATGCGGCGGCGGTCAAATTTGCCTTCAGAGTCGCTGGCGGTGGAGACAGCGGCTTCAGACTGGTGCCGGCAGCACCTTGGCAAGCCCGCTTGGAGGGCAGCCACGGAGAAAGTCCGTACGGCCTGTTGACTCAAACCAGTCGGGCCAGGAGGATTCCTGATGGAGAGGATCCCCTCCTTCAATGGGTAACGTTCTTTGGACGTCAAACCCACATGGAGCACCTAATGGAGAGGTGCTCCGCAATGGTATGCTCCAAGGAGGGAGTTATATCACTGCGGGTCTCTGCCGGGCCCACGGCAACAGTACCTGTGTACTGTCTCCCTCTCTGAGGAGGGGAGCAGTCGGGGACAGTTCTGTCTGACTCGGAGTTCGGAGGTATTCCCGGGAGCATACCATGAGGCACGAAGGTTATGGTCCGTGGAGGGGCCACATTAGTGCAGGTCTCCTCGAGGCCTGCGGCAACAACACCTGTGTACAGGGCTGCACACGGTCTCCCTCTCTGAGCAGGGGAGCAGTTGGGGTTAGGGTGTAACTGACTCCAAACTCGGAAGAATGTCCGTGGCACATACTGGAGTTCCTGAAAGTACCGGCAGTGAACAGCGCTATCAGGGGTGACGTTGGAGGGGTATGGTACCCCAGGAAATCAGCTGTCATATCTGCTATTCAGGTAAACCTATTCAACAGGTGAGACTGCATGAGGGAGCCAAAGCTGTTGAACTACAAGTACAGCCTCATCGTTTCGGTGACAATATACCCCACACCTCCATCGGCAGTAAGCGGTTCACTGAAGCTGGTGGCAGCCAGCAAGCTGGGCAGAGGGCTTTTAGGCCAAGGCCCAAGCTGGTCTCAGGAAAAATATGGAATCCACGTACCCTACCAGTCCTACTCTCCAATCAAGGATGGAAATAGAACCCGCATCAGGGGCCTTTGGGCTTACCATAAGACCACCGGTTATCATGAAGGTAGGTGGATCTGTTTTTTTCTGAAACATGGGATATGTGAACCATTTACAAGTTGGAAACACTTGTAAAAGCCTGTAACACCATTGTTGTTATGAAGCAGCCTCTATTCATCAAGAGTAATTGGCAATATAGTGGCTGTGTTTTTAGCTGTGCATTTGGACCTTTGCATTATCAGAACTTATAACGTACAAATGAGTAACCTCTTCAGTACCATGTAGGTCGTTATTAACAGACCTATCATATTACCAGCTGAAGCTATCAAAGTCACAATGGTGGACAAACTAAATTCTACATTGCTCTTGTACTTTTGCTCAGTAACTCTTCAGTTATTACAAACTGGTACTAGTACTCAAAGATGAAACATTACGAATACCATCTCTAGTTACGGAGGCGGATGGGCTTTACGTGCTCAACTCCAAGTTGATACACTATGGTGGGGGCATTGGACGCTGGTGTATCATCAGATAAAAATCTTTGACAACACAGTATGGATGTTGTATCGCAACGTATTTAATGATATTGTGGTTTGATGGAACACTGAATATCAATATGTTTGCATCCAGGCTCTATCACCATTGCAAAAATATGTGGCACAGAGGCAATAGATGAATTCTCGCTACACTGAGGAGGAATATTCTTTATGTCTTTCCTCCATTTTGCCTCATCAGTCGGGTCTTGCACAAAATCCAGCAAGATCTCGCCTCAGGCATTTCATACTGCCTGACTGGCCAATGCAGCCATGGCTCCTGCTAAATATTGGGAATGATTATAGGACCTTATATGGTTATCCTAAACACAAAAATTTGGTGGTTCACCCCGTGCCTTAGGAAATCATCCTCTGCATGATAAAATCAATTTATAGACTTGGAGTCTCTGGGAAGACCATTCGGCGGCACAGGTTGCCAGACCGATCTATGCAAGTGCTCACTGCAGAGTGCAGGGATAGCACCGAGAAAGAAGCATGTTTTTTCCTCATCAGGAGATGGGAAGTGTTTTGATTTTAATGCCAGTTCCATATAATATGGTATGGATAACTAACATCTCGGCGTTCATTTTCTGATTAGAAACATAGAAACATAGAAAATAGGTGCAGGAGTAGGCCATTCGGCCCTTCGAGCCTGCACCGCCATTCAATGTGATCATGGCTGATCATCCAACTCAGTATCCCGTACCTGCCTTCTCTCCGTACCCCCTGATCCCTTTAGCCACAAGTGCCACATCTAACGCCCTCTTAAATATAGCCAATGAACTGGCCTCAACTACCTTCTGTGGCAGAGAATTCCAGAGACTCACCACTCTCTGTGTAAAGAATGTTTTCCTCATTTCGGTCCTAAAGGAATTCCCCCTTATCCTTAGACTGTGACCCCTTGTTCTGGACTCCCCCAACATCGGGAACAATCTTCCAGCATCTAGCTTGTCCAACCCCTTAAGAATTTTGTTAAAAAAGGAACTGCAGATGCTGGAGAATCGAGGGTTACACAAAAAGCTGGAGAAACTCAGCGGGTGCAGCAGCATCTAAGGAGTGAACGTCTCGACCCGAAACGTCGCCTATCTCCTTCACTCCTTAGATGCTGCTGCACCCGCTGAGTTTCTCCAGCTTTTTGTGTAACCCTTAAGAATTTTGTAGGTTTCTATAAGATCCCCCCTCAATCTTCTAAATTCCATCGAGTACAAACCGAGTCTATCCAATCTTTCCTCATATGAAAGTCCTGACATCCCAGGAATCAGTCTGGTGAATCTTCTCTGTACCCCCTCTATGGCAAGGATGTCTTTCCTCAGATTGGTCTTTGACAATTAATTAAGTTAAAGTACCATTAACTGTGCCAACATGCTTTCTCATCATAGTTGCTGCAGTGATCAGGACTCACTTTGTCGAGTCTCACTCTCTGATATCCAGATTTCTTTAACATAATCCTCCCAGGCCCAGGTACTCGGAGATATGGGATGTTAGGATTGTTCTTAAACTGCTTCACCAGTAGGGCCCAGCTACATCTCTAACCCTGGTCAAACTCACAAAGTGGTTATGCTCATGGCGCTAGTCTCAGCGCAACTGGTCCAGCTACTACTTATATTGCGACTGGACAGGATGGTTACATCTGCTAATAATATAATATTTTATGTTTATGATGTAGTTAAACAGAGCAGACCAGGGGTGTCAGGTCCCAAACTATTTCTCATGGCATAACCCATGAACATTTGGTTATCTGTAGTCACTCATTTACAACAATAAGTCAGGGACACCAAGAGCCTTAGAGGATCTGCACTAGCAATGTTTGTTAGTTACTAAAAACCTCATAAAAGGTATCTATCCAGACCATCTCTAGGTGGTCAAACAGGTTTTTGGCTTATGCAGAAGTAGATACTATATTTTCTATCTCACTCCTCTAGGGCTGCTACTACATTAGCAGCAAGGGTCATGAACGTTCCACTGGACCACACCCTAGCGGCTGCAGGATGGTCAAACCAACGAACTTTCCAACATTTATAGTAACCCATTGCCAGATCGGGGGTATTTGCCAAATTCCATTTATGATTAATTTCATAGTTTCCCCCAGGATGGGAGGGGTCACTATTATTCTCCTTTGATGATTAAAGCATCAGCATTTTTATCAAACTATGTCATGGCTCATATTATGAAGGTCATTTGGTAGTTCTCAACTTCTCTCCAATCTTACTATACTCGGGCCAACTACTGTTATCTATGATTTCACACCTCTGCTTTGAAGATTGACGCGCATGCGTTCTGACGGCCTTCTTCACGTAATCGCTCAACGTAACGCCTCATAAAATAAAGATCAAACTTCAAACTGGTAAGTTCTCATTTAATCTTACTATTCTCTGCCTCAGACGGCGGTGGAGGCTAGTTCTCTGGATACTTTCAAGAGAGAGCTAGATAGGGCTCTTAAAGATAGCTGAGTCAGGGGATATGGGGAGAAGGCGGGAACGGGATACTGATTGGGGATGATCAGCCATGATCACATTGAATGGCGGTGCTGGCTAGAAGGGCCGAATCGCCTACTCCTGCACCTATTGTCTATTGCCAGTGTAGGTGATTCAAGAACCAGAGGGCATAGGTTTAAGGTGAGAGGGGAAAGATTTAATATGTGTCTGAGGGGCAACTTTTTCAAACAGAGAGTGGTGCCTATATGGAACAAGCTGTCAGAAGAGGTAGTTGAGGCAGGTATTTTAACAACATTTGAAGGATATTTGGGCAGGTACTTGAATATGAATGTTTTAAAGGGATATTGGCTACATGCGGGTAAGTGGGACTAGTGTAGATGATGCATCTTGGTCGACTTATTTATCTGCATATCACAATGGACAGGGAAGATTCACAATCAGGGTTGACTGTGTAGCCTATGTTTCCTCCTGTCACTCCTCACTTTAGAGCAGAGGTTATCCAATTCAAGTTTGAAAATGCAAAGGTGGATTATTACCTGGTGATATATTGGGAAAAGAGAAGATGTAACAAGGTCAAGATATCCTTATTACAGTGATATACAATGTTTAGGTGCAGCAAGTGGTTACAAAGTAAATGGTACGTGAACCTTCAGTGCAAGAGGATTTGAGTAGGGGGGCGAGAAGTTCTTGCTGCAGCTGTATGTGGCCTTGGTGAGACATTTCAACACTGTCACAAATACAGGAATTTACACGGCAGAAATAAAACTGCTGCAAAGGAAGAAATCCAAGTCATGAGATGCCAAGTTAAGGAGACACTGATGCTGGAATTTGCAGCCCTCAATGTTAACAATTTCTTTCCTCCCACAGATGTTGCCAGAACCGCTGAGTTCCCCCAGCAGTTTGTTTTGTGCTCCAGATTCCAGACTTTGCACTCGCTTGTGACTCCATTCAGTCCAGATCCAGGATCACAATCCGTAATGACAACAATTCCTCTCCCCCATATCTGCTGCTCGACCAGCTGTGCTCCTTCAGCAGGTTCCAAGGCAAGCTGGGCCAGGGAAATAAATGGACTATGACAATAGAATGGTGCGGTACTTAGTGATGATGTCTCACAGCTCCACAGACACAGGTTCAAACATGGTCTTGGATGCTCATTGTGTGGGGTTTCCACATTTTAAATGTGACTGTGCAGCTTTCCTCCAGGTGCTCCAGTTTCTTCCCACGTATTAAAGAAATGCAGGTAGATTTACTGACCAATATAATTACGCTTTAGTGATAGAAATGGCAAATTAATCAAAGGCGCGTAAGAGAGAATAAGCTACATGGCAGCAGGGAAATACAAGGGCATGAGAGTGATGGGACTGCTCTGCCAGACACTGGTGTGGACATGATGGTCCTCATGATGGACATGATGGACTGATTGTCTCCTTCTAGCTTCTGGAAATTAATGGAATTGCTCATGCAGTGAGAGAAGTTGATTGGGAAACATCGGGAGTGAATGGAGTGATCGGGTCACATTTGAAGATAGACACAAAATGCTGGAGTAACTCAGCAGGACAGGCTGCATCAAAAGAGAGATGGAATGGGTGATGTTTTGGGTCGAGAACCTTTAGGCTGGGAGTCGGGGATGGGGAGATACAGATATAAGACAATAGACAATAGGTGCAGGAGTTGGCCATTTGGCCCTTCAAGTCAGCACTGCCATTCGCTGCAATCATGGCTGATGATCCACAGTCAGTACCCCATTCCTCCCTTCTCACCATATCCCCTGACTCTGCTATCTTTATGAGCCCATCTAGCTCTCTCTTGAAAGCATCCAGATGATTGGCCTCCACTGCCTACTGAGGCAGTACATTCCACAGATTCACAACTCTCTGGGTGAAAACACTTTTCCTCATCTCAGTTCTAAATGGTCTACCCCTTATTAGAAGGAAGTGTAAGGTGTGAGAACGAGACATCAAAGTGGGTGGCAATCAAGGAAAATGTGGAATAGATATTGGTATGTAGGAAAAGGTGACAGCGAGGCATACTGAGATAAAATGTAATCAGGGACAGTCAGACTGGTTGGAGAACTTAGAGGGGGGAGGGATGGAGAGAGAGGGAAAGCAAGGGTTACCTAAAGTTAGAGGTCAATATTCACGTCACATTGGAATAAACACAGGAAATTACACGGCAGAAATAAAACTGCAGCAAAGGAGGAAGTCCAATATAAGGAGACATACAGACGTGCTGGAATTTGCAAATTAATTATATCAGAGCAGCAAGTCCCTTGGACCACTGCATCTCACCCCAGATTTAAACATCAATTTATACAGCTTACTTTCCACTTTCTCCACTGCCTCTATCTGATTCTCCTGCCACTACCTAAGCATAAGCTGCAATGGCCAATGAACCTACATCACTGGGAGCAAACTGGAGCAGCTGGAAGAGGACAACAGAAGGAAACAAAATGGGCAATACGGGTTGAAAAGAGGACTATAGAGTCACCAGGAGAGCATTCAAACGATGTATAAACAGCACCCATGGTCAAGATAGAAGCTGCCTCTGTGGAGCTGTGAGACAGTGGCACTCTCCACTAGGCCACCACACCTACATCCAGATGATGCCCTGACTGAACAATGCATAAAACTGACCTTGGGAGGAACCCCAACCAGCCCCCATAACCTCTGCACAAATGTATTTGATCAAAAGAGAAAAACATGACTGGTGATGTTTCAAAGTTCTTTAGCTGATTCCAAGCCCTGCATCCACTGAGTAGAGACACATTTAATATGCCACCTACAAGGCGGCTCAGGGCTTCCATTTTACAAATACACACTTCATATATTACAAATTCTGGAGATGCCAGACTGCAGAAAATGACATCAAAGTGCGTAGGTTTGTTGAAAATATGTGGGATTGTCAAACATATCAGCAACAGTTTGTGAACTGCGAAAAGATTGGAAATACATAATCTTTTCCCTTAGAAAATAAACTCTCGTTTTGATAGATTTTGCTCAATTTCTGTGCTAAACTTTCTTTAATCATTGTAATAATGTGGCATGAGCTTTGAGCGTTTAGTGTCGTCCAATAAACCAGATATGAAAAGAGAACTTGAGGTAAAGGATCCGCTTGGGGGTAGTGATCATAATATGATTAGTTTTAATCTGCAATTTGACAAGGAGAACGTTAAATCGTAAGTGTCAGTGATGCAGTTGAACAAAGGGGACTATGAAGGCATGAGAGGGGAGCTGGCCAAGGTAGACTGGAAAGGGATCCTAGCAGGAATGACGGTGGAACAGCAATGGCAGGAATTTATGGGCATAATCCGGAAGACGCAGGATCATTTCATTCGAAAAAGAAAGAACGATTCTAAGGGGAGTAGGACACAATGGTGGAGAAATTAGGGATAGAATAAAATTAAAAGAAAAGATGTATAACACAGCAAAGAGTAGCCGGAAGGCGGAGGATTGGGAAACTTTCATAGGACAACAGAGGGAAACAAAATGGGCAATACGGGCTGAAAAGATGAAGTACGACGGAAACTGGCCAGGAATATAAAGAAGGACAGTAAAAGCTTCTTTAGATATGTTAAGGGAAAAAGAATAACAAAGTCAAATGTGGGTCCCTTGAAGGCAGACACGGGTGAAATAATTATGGGCAACAAGGAAATGGCAGAAGAGTTGAATAGGTACTTCGGATCTGTCTTCACAAAGGAATACACAATCTCCCAGATGTACTGGAGGACAGAGGATCTAAGGGGAACTGAAAGAAATTTTCATTAGGCGAGAAATAGTATTGGGTAGACTAATGGGACTGAAGGATGATAAATCCCCTGGACCTGATGGTCTGTATCCCAGGGTCCTCAGGGAGGTGGCTCTAGAAATAGTGGACGCATTGGTGATCATTTTCCAAAGTTCAATAGATTCAGGGTACACAAAAAGCTGGAGAAACTCAGTGGGTGCAGCAGCATCTATGGAGCAAAGGAGATAGGTAACGTTTTGGGCCGAAACCCTTCTTCAGACTGATGGGGGGGTGGGGGTAAGAAAGGAAAACGGAGGAGGAGGAGCCAGAGGGCTGAGGGAGAGGTGGGAAGGGGAGGAGACAGCAAGGGTCAACAGAATTGAGAGAATTCAATGTTCTTGCAAAGAGGATGCAGACTCCCCAAGCGGAATATGAGGTGTTGTTCCTCCAATTTGCGGTGTTGCTCACTCTGGCCGTGGAGGAGGCCCAGGACCGAGAGGTCGGATATGGAATGGGAGGAGTTGTTGAAGTGCTGAGCCACCGGGAGGTCGGGTTGGTTATTGCAGACCGAGCGGAGGTGTTTGGCAAAGCGATCGCCCAGCCTCCACTTGGTCACACCGATATAGATCAGCTGGCATCTAGGCAGCGGATGCAATAGATAAGGTTGGAGGAGGTGCAGGTGAACCTCTGTCGCACCTGGAAGAACTGCTTGGGTCCTTGAAAGGAGTGGAGGGGGGAGGTGAAGGGACAAGTGTAGCATCTCTTGCGGTTGCAAGGGAAAGTGCCCGGGGAAGGGAAGGGAAGAATTACAAGGGAGCTGCGGAGGGAGCGGTCTTTGTGGAAGGCAGACGGGGGGGAGATGGGAAGATGTGGCGAGGTGATGGGGTCACGTTGGAGGTGGCGAAACTGGCGGAGGACTATGTGTTGTATGTGCCGGCTGGTGGGGTGAAAGGTGAGGACCAAGGGGACTCTGCCCTCGTTGCGAGTGGGGGGATGGGAAGAGAGTGTTGCACGGTATGGAGGAGACCCTGGTGCGAGTCTCATCTATAGTGGGGGATGAGAATCCCCATTCTCTGAAGAATTAGGACATTTGTGATGCCCTGGTGTGGAACACCTCATCCTGGGAGCAGATGCGGCGTAGACGGAGGAATTGGGAATAGGGGATGGAGTCCTTACAGGAAGCAGGGTGGGAGGAAGAGTAGTCCAGGTAGCTGTGGGAGTCAGTTGGTTTGTAGTGGATGTCGGTCAGGAGTGTATCACCTGCAATAGAGATGGTGAGGTCAAGGAATGGTAGGGAAGTGTCAGAAGTGGTCCAAGTGTATTTGAGTGCCGGATGGAAGTTGGTGGTGAAACGGATGAAGTCAGTCAGTTGTGTGTGGGTGCAGGAGGTGACACCAAAGCAGTCGTCAATGTAACAGAGGTAGAGGTCAGGGATGGGGCCCTGGTACGCCAAGAACAAGAATAGTTCGACGTACCCGACAAAGAGGCACGCGTAGCTGGGGCTCATGCGTGTGCCCATAGCTATGCCTTGTATTTGGAGGAAATGGGAGGAGTCAAAAGAGAATTTATTGAGGATAAGGACCAACTCCGCTAGTCAGTGGACGAGTATAGGTTGGTTCTCCAGTCGAGGAAGAACCGGAGGGCTTTGAGACCATCCTGGTGGGGGATGGAGGTGTGGAGTGATTGGACGTCCATGGTGAAGATGAGAGAATGGGGGCCTGGGGAATGGAATGCGCGGAGACGATGGAGAGAGTCTGAGGTGTCTTGAACATAGGTGGGGAGGGATTTAACAAAGGGGGATAGGACGGAGTCAAGGTATGTGGAAATGTGTTCGGTGGGGCACGAACAGGCAGAGACAATGGGTCTGCCGGGGCAGTCGGGTTTGTGGATTTTGGGGAGAAGGGAAAATCGGGCCGTGCGGGGCTGGGAAATGATGAGGTTGGAGGCTCGGGGGGGCAGGGAGCTGGAGTCAATGAAGTTGGTGATGGTGCTCGAGATGGTGGCCTGGTGCTCGTCAATGGGGTCATGGTCCAGGGGTAAGTAGGAGGAGGTGTCCGAGAGTTGATGCGTGGCCTAAGCTTTGTAGAGATCGACGCGCCAGACTACCACGGCACCTTCCTTGTCGACGGGTTTGATAACCCAGTCTGGGTTGTTGCGGAGTGAGTCGATGGCAGTACGTTTGGGGGGGGGGGAGAGATTGGAGTGAGACAGGGGAGTGGAGAAGTCGAGGCGGTTGATGTCGTGACGGCAGTTCTGTATAAAGAGTTCTAAGGCCAAAGGGCCACGAGGGGGGGTCCACGAGGAGGGGGTTCGTTGGTGATGGGAAAAGGGATCATCAGTGGGGGGCAAGGACTTCTTCCCGTGGAAGAACGCTGTGAGGCAGAGGCGACGGTAGATCTCCAAGTCGTGGTGGGAGCGGAAATCATTGAGGTGGGGATGAAGGGGGACCCTCGATTTTCCAGCATCTGCAGTTCCTTAACATTCAATAGATTCAGGATCAGTTCCTGTGGGTTGGAGGATAGCTAATGTTATCCCACTTCTCAAGAAAGGAGCGAGAGAGAAAACGGGGAATTGCAGATCAGTCAGCCTGACTTCAGTGGTGGGAAAGATGCTGGAGTCAATTATTAAAGAGGTAATAATGGGGCATTTGGATAGCAGTAAAAGGATTAGTCCAAGTCAACATGCATTTATGAAAGGGAAATCATGCTTGACTAATCTTCTGGAATTTTTTGAGGATGTTTATACAAAAGGCAAAGGCGTGCACTATGGTTGCATCGTGAGATAAACATTTATCACAGATGGGAGACATTTGGAAAACATTTATTCAGTTTAGTTTTCTAGTAATATAATCTATGTAAAATTTTAAATTGAATTAAGATATGTCTTACATTGATCTAGCATTCATAGAAACATAGAAAATAGGTGCAGGAGTAGGCCATTCGGCCCTTCGAGCCTGCACCGCCATTCAATATGATCATGGCTGATCATTCAACTCAGTATCCTGTACCTGCCTTCTCTCCATCCCCCCTGATCCCTTTAGCCACAAGGGCCACATCTCACTCCCTCTTAAATATAGCCAATGAACTGGCCTCAACTACCTTCTGTGGCAGAGAATTCCAGAGTCTCACCACTCTCTGTGTGAAAAATGTTTTCCTCATCTCGGTCCTAAAGGAATTCCCCCTTATCCTTAGACTGTGACCCCTTGTTCTGGACCTCCCCAACATCGGGAACAATCTTCCTGCAGCTAGCCTGTCCAACCCCTTAAGAATTTTGTAAGTTTCTATAAGATCCCCCCTCAACCTTCTAAATTCTAGCGAGTACAAGCCGAGTCTATCCAGTCTTTCCTCATATGAAAGTCCCGATATCCCAGGAATCAGTCTGGTGAATCTTCTCTGTACCCCCTCTATGGCAAGAATGTCTTTCCTCAGATTTGGAGACCAAAACTGTACGCAATACTCCAGGTGTGGTCTCATCAAAACCCTGTACAACTGCAGTGGAACCTCCCTGCTCCTATAATCAAATCCTTTCGCTATGAATGCTAACACACCATTTGCTTTCTTCACTGCCTGCTGCACCTGCATGCCTACTTTCAATGACTGGTGTACCATGACACCCAGGTCTCGTTGCACCCAGGTCTCGTTATATATAGCCAGTATTTATCCCATCTCTCATTCGAGATTTTTATAGATAGTTCTTGTTCCCAATCTCTTCTAATTGTGTCAGATGATGGTATATCTATATTTAGAATGGTATTATACCAGTATGATATTAAATTAATTGAATCCGCCTTTCTGTTCATGGCTTCATCTAATAGATCTGGAGTCAGAGTTTGGTATTCTTGAGTATGTTTTTTCAAATAGTCACGGATTTGAAGGTATTTAAAGTATTGATTACTTTTCAGGTTATATTTGAGTTGTAGTTGTTGGAATGATAAAATGTTTCCCATTTCATACATGTCTCCAAGCATTTTAATTCCTATTCTTTCCCAATGGGTAAATGTTTTGTCAATAATGGATGGTTTAAACGACAGATTATTAACTATAGGAGAGAGAAGCGATATGTTTCTTAATTTGAGAGTTAAATTTATTTGTTTCAAAATTCTAATTGTACCATGAATAATTGGATTATTCTTGTATATTGTATTACTCAATTTTATCGGTGAGAGAAGAATCGCTCCTATATTAAAAGGAGAACAATCCACTTTCTCGATTATTATCCAGTCAACCCGTTGGGCAGAATTGTCCAACAACTGAATTACATTTTTGATATTTACTGCCCAGTAATAGTACAAAAAAATTGGAGGGCGTTAGTCCACCAAATTCTTTGGGTTTGCACAAGTGTCTTCTTTGGATTCTATGGGATTTCTAGTCCCATATAAAATTTGTGATATCAGAATCGAGGTTTTTAAAAACATTTTTAGGTAGGTATATTGGTATCGATTGAAATAAGTATAACATTTGTGGTAAAAAAAATCATTTTTATGGCATTTATTCTACCTATTAAAGTGTTTTCCAAAATTTAATCAAGGCATATGGGGGATTTATCTTAAAGATAAGACCATATATTTACAAGGGCTGCAAACTCTCAGCTTTGAGCGTGAGACTCACGCATTTCGACAAATTCTCACGCTCTCATGCTGATCACAAATTACTCATGCTCTGTTGTGAGAAATTCTGTGATCAGCAAGAATTTCAAAACTCATATCAACTGCATGGGCCGCGGGTGTTGGAGAGCTGGGGCTGAGGGAGGGATGGAAGTAGAAGCAGTGGTGGGGACAGATGCGGACGGGGAGCCGGGGATGGCGAGTGTTTGCCGGGTTGGCTCGCTGCAACTCTGGCCATGGAGCAGTGCAAGAGTCCCGGGCTGTTGGAGGCGTCAGAAGCGTTGCGCCGCTGCCGTTAGTCTCTGTGCAAACTTTGCTCTGGTGACTGGCATAGGTCAGGCAGTCAGGTCTGGAGAGAAGGAATGGGTGACGTTTCTGGTCGTAACCCTTCTAAGAGTCTCTACCCAAAACCTTTAGAAGGGTCTCGACCCGAAACATCACCCATTCCTTCTCTCCAGAGATGCTGCCTGTCCCGCTGAGTTGCTCCAGCATTTTGTCTCTCTCTTCGGTGTAAACTGGCATCTGCAGTTCCTTCTCACACGATGAGACCCAACAAGATGACTTTGCAGCTAGTACCAGGTAGTAGTCGGGTGGGGGCGGGACGGAGAGAGAGGGGATGTCAAAGGAATTTATATTCATACTCAATCGGGGAAATTAGTTGATATCTGTCTTTAATTTTATATTTTGTTCATCTTTAAATGGAAGTCTTGGATTCATGTATCGCGGGAACAAATAAGAAAAGGCAAGATGGTAAATATAAACTACAAATTAAGTTCAGAAAATGAAACTTGTAGTGATAAACTTTGCCCTTCACTTTACAAAGAATAACCTCAGGAATTATGCAGTAAATGCCATTCAAATACTCGGTAATCTTGAGATAATATTGTTCATGTTCAAATTCAATAGGTAAGTTTTGATTTGTTGAATATTATAATTAGTTCAAAGATACAGCGTGAAACAGCCCTTCGGCCCCTCATGTCCATGCCGACCATCGATCACCCGTTCACACTGGTTCTATGTTATACCAGTTTCTCATCCACTCCCTACACACTGGGGCCAATTTACAGAGGGCCAATTAACCTACAAACCCGCACGTCTTTGGGATGTGGGAGGAAACCGGAGCACCCGGAGGAAACCCACGCGGTCACAGGGAGAACGTGCAAACTCCACACAGGCAGCAACCGAGACCAGGATCGAATGGCGCTGTGGGGCATTTATTGTAATGCCTCTGCTGATATGCCGGGATGATTACCCAATATTACTGATTATTAATCCATTGTATTATTGTATATATGTTGCACCCGTTCTCCTTTATCTGTTCATTGTGAGCGGCTTGCTGGCATTTACCGGATACCACACAACACAAGCTTCTCCCTGTACCTCGCTACAGGTGGCAATAGTAAACTAAATCAATCTATTTACAAGTATCTATGCGTTGTTGCTTTAACCGGCCTGTTATGGTGCAGCAACTGAGAATGTCGACTACTAAACACTCTTGTCTTCATTCTACACTTGAAATTACCACAATTACATTTAAATGGCATTTGGACAGGTACACATGTAGGAAGGAACTGCAGATGCCAGTTTAAACCAATAGACACAAAGTGCTGGAGTAACTCTGTGGGTCAAGCAGCATCTCTGGAGGGAAAGAATGGGTGACGTTTTCGGGTCGAGACCCTTCTTCAGACATGAAGGTCTGTTTAATTAGCTTGTTATAAGCGTAAATTGTCCCTAGTGTGTGTAGGATAGTGTTAACGTGCGGGGATCATTGGTTGGTGTGGACTCGATGGGCCGAAGGGCCTGTTTCCGTGCTGTTTCTGCAAACTGAACCCTGTCCAGCTAGCAGGGCTGTGTAGGGCCGAGTACCGGGACACGGTGACATCTGGCTCTGATCTCCACAAAGCCAATCACGTATCGAGCAGCATCACAGATCAATGTGCCTCTGGTGCTTGGAGTCGGTCCACAGACACAGAGGGGAAGTTAGATGTTACTCCGGCTTTTTGTGTCTATCGGCGACTTGGAGAGTAGCATTCACCTACGACACCTTGTGGGGGATATGGAGCTTTTGCAATTTTCAGCTTGAAATTGTGCAATCTGGTGCATACTGTAGCGAGTCTTTTAACTTACACTTGAATGCAATATTTTATGCTTTAAATTGGATTAGCTATGAATGAGGAGGGGGGGAGGGGAGGGGGAGGGGAGGAGGTGGGGGGAGGAGGGGTGGAGGAGGGGGGAGGAGGGAGGGGAGGTGGAGAGGGAGGAGGGGGAGTGGAGGGAGGGTTAGGAGGATTGGGGAGGATGGGGGGAGGATGGGGGGAGGATGGGGGGGGAGGATGGGGGGGAGGATGGGGGGGAGGATGGGGGGGAGGATGGGGGGGAGGATGGGGAGAGGATGGGGAGAGGATGGGGGGGGAGGATGGGGGAGGATCGGGGGGAGGGGGAGGGAGTGGGAGGGAGGGGAAGGTGGGAGGGAGGGAGGAGGGGGAGGGAGGAGGGGGAGGGGGGAGGATAGGTGGATGGGGGGAGGGGGGATATGGAGCTTTTGCAATTTTCAGCTTGAAATTGTGCAATCTGGTGCATACTGTAGTGAGTCTTTTAACTTACACTTGAATGCAAAATTTTATGCTTTAAATTGGATTAGCTATGAATAAGGTTAGGCTAAATTACATTCCTAATTACATTCCACAGTAGAGCCAGGCTCTGATCAACAGGTGCAGCACATAAATGATCTTAGCATATTCATGTATGAAAATCAGGATATAGTCAAACACTTGGCCCATGTTGACCAACCTGGGTCTCACTGCACACCTGGTACTACTCTTGACCCTGACTCCAATTGGTGTACAATTTTGGTTGCCTAATTATAGGAAGGATGTCAACAAAATAGAGAGAGTACAGAGGAGATTTACTAGGATGTTGCCTGGGTTCCAGCAACTAAGTTACAGAGAAAGGTTGAACAAGTTAGGTCTTTATTCTTTGGAGCGCAGAAGATTAAGGGGGGACCTTGATTGAGGTCTTTAAAATGATGAAAGGGATAGACAGAGTTGACGTGGATAAGCTTTTCCCATTGAGGGTAGGAAAGATTCAAACAAGAGGGCATGACATAAGAATTAAGGGACAGAGGTTTAGGGGTAACACGAGGGGGAACTTCTTTACTCAGAGAGTGGTGGCTGTGTGGAATGATCTTCCTGCAGAGTGGTGGAGGCAGGATCGATTTTAACATTTAAAAGTAAAGTGGATAGGTATATGGACGGGAAGGGAATGGAGGGGTATGGTCTGAGTGTAGGTAGATGGAACTAGGGGAAAATAAATGGACTGGAAGGGCTGAGAAGGTCTGTTTCCATGCTGTAATTGTTATATGGTTATATGGTTATACCATCTCTCATTCCTGACCCCGAGTCCAGCCTTACACCTGACCCTCTATCCTACCCTGATCATAGCTGCTTACCTGCTTCGGTTCCCACTGCTGAATACTCCTATTGTCCCAGCTTTGACTGCACACCTAGTACTAAACCAGACCTTGACTCTGGATGCACACTTGCCCTGGCTCCTAGCCCCTTTGCACTGACAATATATCTGGCCCATACATAAAGCCCCATATCTGACCCCCTGGACTGAACCTATTACGTTCAATTCCACAGGTGCTTATCTAATGCGGTAATCTTTTATGGGACACTCCACGGACCAACTTTTGTACAAATAAATTTGCTACGTTTATTGGCTTCCTTGTTATCTAACATGCTAGTTACTTTGTCAACGAAGTAATCAATTGGTTCAACACAAGTTGTCATCCATAAAATTATACTCACTCACCCTGTATAAGTATTCTGTTACCATTTATTTCATTTTCCCAACAAACTGTTGGAATAAAACATGATTTTAATACATCAAATTTCAAAAAGTCCCTACCGTGGGAGGGGTGACACTCCCTGTCATTTCCTGACACGCCATCAGTCATTTTCACCCCCAATATTTTCAGTATTTTGCTGTCTTCCTCTTAGCTGGGACTTTTCCGAAATGCAGTCCAATAACGATATATTTAAGCAATATTATTCTGTTAAATGTGCCCACACATTGTGCCCCCTCCCCTGCCAGTGATTCCGTGCGCAATGCATCAGACGTAATGACGCGCAGGCGTGGGGACGGCCTTATTCACGTCGTCACTCACGTGACTCCGAAGTAAAATGCCTGTTTGCCTGATAATTATTCAAGGAAAGAACTGATGATTTTACTTCGGAGTCACGTGAGTGACTACGTGGAGAAGTCCCGCCAGGCGCAGCACATCATTACGTCCGTGCATGTCGCACTGAACGGGCTGGAGGGCGCAGCTCCACCAGCGGTAAGTAGAAAACTCACAGGTAAGTGGTTTTGAAAACTTTGCCTGCGAGTATTTAACTCCGTAAAGCTGGCTCGAGAAGTCAGTAGGAGTTGGTGGTATGGAGCGGTCAGGTAGGAGAGTTTGTTCTAAGCTTGTGTCCACGGATTCACTTCATCGATTGGGTTGGTAGATTAGCGCGGCAATGCCGGTTCCGATACCGGGTGCCATTTTACCGACAGCAGTTTCATTAGAAAGTGAACTTTCCACACCAGTTCCAGTTACTCAGGAGGCTGAGGCCACCGACAGCCATAGAAAGGCTAAAAGAATATCTAATAGGCCTGTGTTATCAGACGAGTCTGAAGAAGAAGAATGTGACTCTCCTCCAGATAATAAAAGAATGTGGGGGAGGATGCAGAATATGGAGAAGCTGCTCCAAACTCTGATAAAACAATGGGCTAAGGGCCCAGTGATTCCCCAGGCAGCTGTTCAATAAGGCCCATATTAAGAGGAATATGTGGAATGTCAGCAAGAGGATTTCCTTCCAGCGCCTTGTATAGGACTGGAGGATGCCTCCCTAATATATGACTTGGGAGAAGCGGGGCAGGATGCAGCTGACCCCATGTCTGGTGTCCCTGCTTATGAGCACAAGAGCCATGCTCCGGGTGTCCCGGATATTGCAATGAGTTTTGCTATTGCGGAGGGGACTGGTGAGGCAATGGACGAGTACTTTGCAAACAACGTTAGCTATTTAGTGTCACACCAGCTCCAGCAAGCTATAATGCAAGAGACTACCAATAAGTACAAAACACCTGTCAATTGTGCCTGAGTTCCTGTTTGGAACGAACCATGTCAAACAGATATGAGATATTGATGACGAGGCAAAAACAATTGGTTTGATGAAACCAAATACATCACGCCCACCTTTTCACAAACCTGGGTTTGTGTTTTGAAGATCGGATCCAGGTGCTGGACTGAGCAGGGGGAGGCCAGTGGGGCAACAAGGTTACCCACCAAGACAAAGTGGCTTCTACCCCAATGTGAGCAAACAGCAGGCTTACAGGCCAACTGCAGAGGTACAGGGAACTTTTGTTAAAGGTTCTGGTGCACAACCTCCTATTGGAGGTAGATTACAATTGTTTTACAATGAATGGTGCTGTATTACATGTGATATGTTTATACTACATACTGTGTCAGGTTCTACCATTGAGTTTATCTCAGGGATAGATCCACCTCAGCAGCACAAGCCAAATAAAATGTTGGTGTTTTCTGCTCCAGAAACTGAACACGTTAATGAAGAGATTAAGAATTTGTGTAAAAAAGGAGTGATTGAAAAAGCCTTTACTCATTCACAACAATTTGTGTCTAATATTTTCCCCAGACCTAAGAAAGATGGGGGTTGTAGAGTAATTTTGGATCTCACTCATTTAAATTGTTCAGTACTCTATAGACATTTCAAAATGGACACCTTCATTACTGCAAAACAGCTGGTCCCACAAGGTTGTTATATGGCAACCATTGATTTGCAAGATGCGTATTATTCAGTACCAATTCATGCTCATTATCGCAGGTACTTGAAATTGAATTGGATGGGACAGCTGTGGCAATACAAAGCATTGCCTAATGGATTAAGCTCAGCACCTAGGCTATTTACTAGATTGCTAAAACCTGTGCTGGGGCTGTTAAGGGACTGTAATCACATTGTCATGGCTTACTTAGATGATGTCTTAATTATCAGCAACACTAAAGAGTCAGCTGAGGAATCGGTTGCAGTAACCAAAAATGTGTTTGAATCATTAAGGTTTTTGGTCCATCCAACTGTCCAAATTACAGCCAACCCAAAATATTCAGTATTTGGGATTTCTTATTGATTCAGTTGATATGACAGTAACATTACCAGCAGTCAAGGTTGTGGATATTGCTGAGGTCTGTACTTGTCTCACACAAAAGCTTAATCCCTCCATCCAAGAAGTTGCTAAGGTCGTTGGGAAATTGGTAGCAGCTTTCCCTGCAGTAAAATTCGGGCCTTTGCATTATCAGCATTTGCAAAGAGTAAGAGAACAAGCACTAAAAGAGCATGCAGGTCATTTTGACCGGGGTATGCAATTACCAGCCACAGCTCTGGCAGAGTTGCAGTGGTGGATTGTTAATGTCAGTCAAGCTACCAATAATATTTTGGTGCAGGAACCTTCAATGGTTTTACAGACTGATGTGAGTGTTCTCGGATGGGGGGCTATGAGCTTCGAGTCCAGTTGTGGAGGTAGATGGAATGAACAAGAAAGTTTGATTCTTCACACACAAGGAATACATTATTTGGAATTACTGGGGGCATTTTATGGGTTAAAGGCATATTGCTCCACAATTAATAATTTACACATTCAACTCCAGATTGCTAACACTACGGCAGTGACATATATCAATCACATGGGAGGAGCGAGATCAGTTTCATGTGATAGCATGGCTAATCTCATATGGCATTGGTGTATTTCAAGAAACATTTGGGTTTCGGCCATCTATCTGCCAGGGGTAGACAATGTGGTGGCAGACCAAAGGTCACGAAAATTAACGATGATAAAAATGGATGTTGAATTCTAAAGTTTTTCAAACAATTGTCACTCAATTTCGATTGCCAGATATTGATCTATTTGCATCCAGACTGAATCACCAGTTGCCTAAATATGTTTCATGGGAGCCAGATCCAGGAGCAGTAGCTGTGGACGCTTTTTCATTACATTGGCAACAATCATTCTTTTATGCTTTCCCTCCATTTTGTCTGATTACGAAATGTTTAACCAAAATAGAGTGTGACTCCGCCACAGGCGTTTTGGTGGTCCCAGATTGGCCAACACAACCATGGTTCCCATTGGTACTCAGAATGATGGTTCAGCCTTTCATGATGGTTCCCAGCTGCAGTAATTTGTTGGTGCATCCGGTTACAGGAGAAAGCCACCCATTACATGACCATATCAATTTGTTGGTCTGCAGGTTCTGAACAGACCATTCCAAGGCCTTGGATTGTCAGATGGGACCATGGAGGTTATCACTGCAGCCTGGAAGAATAGTACTAAAAAACAATATATGGTTCATATAAAGAAATGGGAGATGTTTTGTGTACAGTCAAATTTATCTTATCATACTGCAAGCATAAGTGATGTGTTGGAATTCCTTGCTAAGTTGCATTTTGATGAGCATTTGTGTTATAGTGCTATTAACAGTGCTAGGACTGCTTTGTCCTCTTATTTAGGGCAGTCTGCAGGACAACAGCCTATCGGGGCTCATCCGTTAGTATCCCGATTTATGAGCGGAATTTTTAACAAAAACCCTCCTAAACCCAGGTATACAGAAATCTGGGATATCAGTGCAGTTCTCACACTGCTTCGGCAATGGGCTCCAATTACATCGTTGTCTATGCAGAGGTGAACTCTGAAAGTGGTTATGCTAATGGTGCTGGTTTCAGCACAACGTGTACAAACATTACAATTGTTACAAATAGATTGTATGCATTTGTCTGTAGATGACATTACTTTTTATGTCTATGATTTAATCAAACAAAGCAGGCTAGGTATGGCAGGATCCAAGGTGACATTTAAAGCATATCCTGTTGACCAAATGTTATGTGTAGTTAAACACTTAAGGCGATATCTTGAGTTAACAGGGAGTCTCAGGGGTTCTGAGACAGGACTGCTTATTAGTCACAAAAAGCCATATAAAAGAGTGTCAGTACAAACTATTTCTAGATGGTTGAAACAGGTTCCCAATTGTGCTGGAGTCGACACTCATGTGTTTAAATCTCACTCCACCAGGGCGGCTTCCACATCCGCGGCGAAGGCTCAGGACGTGTCGCTAGACCAAATCCTCGTGGCCGCAGGATGGTCTAGAGAAGCAACTTTCTCACAGTTTAATGATACACTTGTACAGACAGTGCCACGGTTTGGGCATGCTGTTTTGGGTTCCGTTTAATTCATTTGCTTTGTTTATATCATTGTTTGTAATTTCCTCCTGGGATAGAGGGGTTATTACTGGGTTTTGTTATTATTGTTATTAAAAACAGTTATTGAATAATTTGAAGCAATGTTCAATATATTATTTGTTACTGTGTTAAAGAAGGAACTGCAGATGCTGGAGAATCAAGGGTTACACAAAAAGCTGGAGAAACTCAGCGGGTGCAGCAGCAACTAAGGAGCGAAGGAGATAGGGGACGTTTCGGGTCGAGACCTTTCTTCAGACTGGCAGTCCAAGACTGGGTTAGCTAGACCAGCTTGCTGTCAGTCTAACCCCTATTTCTGGGGACCCTTCTTCAACTATTATTTGTTACTACTGCGTCAACCGAAGCAGTTGTCGTATGGAGTGCATCTATGGCATGTAAACACAGAGCTTTGAAATCTTCACGTAGTCACTCAAGTGACTCCGAAGTAAAATAGTAAGAAATAGCAGCGACACCCAGAAGGGGAATGCGAGTAGGGATTCTCCCAGTATGGGCTCCCAGACTGCTATGGTTCCACAGAGAAAGGGGTTAGACTGGCAGTTAGTGGGTTTTACTAGCCCAGTCTCTGTTAATGGGGTTAGCAGCTCCCACATCACAATGGTTCCCCAGAGCAGGGGGTTAGACTGGCAGTTAGCCGGTCTTGCAACCCCCATCATTTACTATGGGGTCCGCAGCTCCTACATCATAGTGGTCCCCAGAAATAGGGGTTAGGCTGGCAGCAAGCTGGTCTAGATACCCCAGTCTCAGACAATGGGGTTAGCAACCCCCAGACCGCTTAGGTCTTCTGAGATAAAGTGGTTAGACTGGCAGTACGCCGGTCTCGCTACCCCTGTTGCGGACTATGGGGTCAGCAGCCCCAGACCGCTTAGGGCTTCCCAGAAAAAGCGGTTAGACTGGCAATAAGCTGGTCACGCTACTCCAGTCATGGACAATGGGGTCAGCAGCTCCCAGATCGCTACGGTCTCCACAAATAAGGGGGAAAACTGGCAGTAAGTTGGTCTTGAGACCCAGTCACTAACTATGGGGTCAGCAACTTACAGTTCCCCAGGAAAGGGGTTAAACCAAAGGAATGTCGGTTGAGTCGGGACAGGAGGTTCCCCCCTCCTTCTATGGGTAGCGTCTGTGAACGCCTAAAACCCACCTGGAGCACCTGATGGAGAGGTTGCTCCAGAGAAATATGCTCCAGAAGAGAGCTATTTGAGCCCGGGTATTATGGAGAACCCGCTGGCATCGGCACCTGTGTCAGGGCTGCACAACGTCTCCCTCTCTGAGGAGGGGAGCATCAGGGGTCAGTTTCGCTCTGGCCCAGAGTCATATTCTGATATAGGTCCGAGCGGCCATGTCAGCGCAGGTATCCTCAGGGGCCTGCGGCAGCACTTTTCTCAGAGCTGTCTGTGAGTCTCCCTCTCGGTGGAGGGGAGTGCGAGGATATACTCGCAAGGGAAGAGGCAAACAACCCGGAAGTGGCCAGATTACCTCACGCTACAAGTGCCGGCAGTGAACAGAGCTATCAAATGAAACCATTGTATCGGCAATGACACCCCCACGCCTCAACGGCAGTAAGCAGTTCACTGATGTTGATGGGCACTTGAAAGCTGGGCCAAGCTGGTCTCAGGAATATGAAAATCAAGGATGGAAATGGAACCCACATCAGGGGCCTTTGGGATTACCATAAGACTACCGGTAACCATGGAGGTAGGTGGGTCTGGTTGTTTCGAAACATGGGGTAAGTGGACCATTTACAAGTTTGTAATATTTACACTTGTTTTGTACAAATGAAAATGATAACATGTGATGGGTAATTATTACACAGTATACAAGGGCACCAAGCATGGCTTGGAATTGGGGCCAGAGTTGTCCTATGAGGCAGGCTCAGGATTACGGCCAGCATTGCCTTCCGCGACAAGTTTGGTAATATGGCCAGAGTTGTCTCTTGAGGCAGGCTCAGAATTACGGCCGGGGCAGTTTGAAGGCAGGCCAGTAGTATGGCCAGAGTTGCATTCAAGGCAGGCACGGAATTATGGCAGGCGTGGCCTGTTCATTGTGAAAGATGGAGAGATGTCGGTTCATATTTCATTTACTCCCATGTGCAATATAGCTTTTCAGTGTATGGAATGTCTCTACTGTCTAACTACTAATTTCCTTAGGATCTTTATGGTATGCATCAATCTCAAAGATGCAAACTATTTAGGTCCCATTCACAGGAGATCACCGGAGACATTTGAAATTGTTCTGGAGGATATTCCTTACGCTGTGTTTTGCTTAAATCAACTGTTTGCAGCCGTCCTGATTGGAAGTTATTGTCTATCGGATTTATCTTTAACTATTAATTATCTGTGATTCCATCTGGGGCAACAGATTGGAATCAATTGAAGCCTGTAATAACCTTGTTATCAAGCAGTCTTGTACTTATCAAGTGGCTATAGCAGCTGTGTTTCAGCTGTGTATTATGGGCCTTGCATTATTAGAACTTTCAACATGCAAGTAGTAACCTCTCAAGTGCCATATAGGTAATTGTTAACAGACCTATGCTATTATCAGCTGAAGCTACCAAAGTCACAATAGTGGTTGAACTATATTCAGCATTGCTCCAGTAGTTTTGATCATGTCATAGTAAGATTAAACGAGAACTTACCAGTTTGAAGTTTGATCTTGATTTTATAAGTTACGTTGGTGATTACGTGAAGAAGACCCGTCAGGCCGCATGCGCACCAATCTTCAAAGCAGTGGTATGAAATCACAAATAACAACACCGAAGTGACACAGTAAGATGCGTGACTCGAGAACTACCAGATGATCTTTTATGAGAGAGGGTTGGGCGTGGAGGGCACGTAATCACCAACGTAACTCCTCATAAAATCAAGATCAAACTGGTAAGTTCTCTTTTAATCTTACTATTTTACTTCGGAGTGATTCCGTGAAGAGTTCAAAGCTTTGTGATTTCATGCCACAGATTACAAATCCTGGCTTCCCACTGCATAGATTGACTCGAATGAGAAAATAATGCATTAGTAATAACATTGCATTTAATGCAGTAATAAGGTTTATTTGAAATTATAAATAAAACAACAGTACCCCTCTATTCCAGGGGGCACTTCAAACATAACTTAAAATAGCATTGGCAAACAGCCCTGGATCGGCAATCGGCCGATGATAGAAATTCTGAAACATCAGCTCATTTGCCCATCCGGCGGCCGCCAAAATGTGGTCGACAGGCATGTCCCTCGCCTTGGCCGCCGACGTAGCTGCTGCCCTAGTGGAATGAGATCTCCTGAGGAGACTGAAGAAGGTCCATCTGTCTCCTCAGATCCTGGTGAACTTCTACCGCTGCACCATCGAGAGCATCCTTACCAACTGCATCACAGTTTGGTATGGCAACTGCTCTGTCTCCGACTGGAAGGCATTGCAGAGGGTGGTGAAAATTGCCCAACGCATCACCGGTTCCTCGCTCCCCTCCATTGAGTCTGTCCAAAGCAAGCGTTGTCTGCGGAGGGCGCTCAGCATCGCCAAGGACCTCTCTCACCCCAACCATGGACTGTTTACCCTCCTACCATCCGGAAGGTGCTACAGGTCTCTCCGTTGCTGAACAGGTCTCTCTGTTGCCGAACCAGCAGGTCCAGGAACAACTTCTTTCCGGCGGCTGTCACGCTACTCAACAACGTACCTCGGTGACTGCCAATCACCCCCCCCCCCCACCCCCGGACACTTATTATTATTTATTCAAATAATTTGCTGTGTCGCTCTTCCAGGGAGATGCTAAATGCATTTCATTGTCTCTGTACTGTACACTGACAATGACAATTAAAATTGAATCTGAATCTGAATCTGAGATGTGAACACATCAGTGTTAATACCTGCATCAATCAAGACTTGTTTCAACAATCTCGAAATTGTATTAACTGACACTCTCTTATGTGTTTTTTTATAACTGATAAACAATCCTGTCCCCATGTTACATAAAACCTCTGTAGCTGCAATGTATTGCATCAAATGTTTTTACGCATAAGGATGGATCCGTGGGATATGCTGAAAACACTATTTTGAACCCTGTGACACCTGGCCTGCTTTGTTTGAGGAGGTCATAAATGTAAAATGTAACATTGTCTGCAGCCGTTTCCATTCTATCTAGCTGTAGTTTTTGTAATGTCTGTACTCTTTGTGCTGAAATCAATGCCGTGAGCATGGCCACCTTCATGGTGATTATGGTCAAAGACAAAGATGAGACAGGAAACCACTCACACAGTAGTCTAAGGATCATACTCACATCCCAAATTGCCATATGTCTAGGTTTGGGAGGTCTGGAATTAAAAATCCCTTTCATTAACCCGAACAACGAGAGGGTGAGATCCAATAGAATGTTTGTCTGAATTAATCACTAAATATAATGATAAAGCATTTCTTGCTGTATTGATTGCACTATAACTCAGTCCTTCATCATAGCAGAGGGTTGACAGAAACTCTAGAACATGTCAAATACGTGCTGTATAATAGTCAATATTATTTTGTACACAATAAACTTCCCATTTTTTTACATAACAAATATATTGCTTTTGAGTACTCAATCTCCAAGATGCAGTAAGCATGTCCACAGTTTGACCCGACAATCCACGCCCCAGGTATGGCCTTCTTAAAATCTGCAAATTAACAAATCAATACGGTCATACAACGAATGGCATTCGCCAGTTACCGGATGCACCCATAAATCCCTTTGATTGGGAACAGTCATCAGCTGTAAGATCAAAGGGTACCATGGCTCGGTCGACCAGTCGGGTATCACCAGTTCCCATGAAGCATCATCCTGCTTGATTTTAAGCAGACAACGATTTATGAGACAAAACGGTGGAAATGCATATATAAACAAACCACCCCAATGCAGCGAGAAGGCATCAATCGCTACTGTCCCAGGATCTGGTTCCCATGACACATATTTGGGAAGCTGGTGGTTTAGTCTGGATGCGAACAAGTCGACATCTGGCCTTCCATATTTGACAATGATCTCATTGAATACGTCCTGATTCAACATCCACTCTATGTTGTCATGGAACATTCGTGACCTGGTGTCTGTCACTGTATTGAATCTCCCTAGTATATATGTAGCTGAGAGCCAAATGTGTTTGTCAATACACCAGACACAGATTTGGTTTGCCAGTCTGTCACAAGATACCGACTTGATACCACCCATGTGATTAACATATGCTACTGCTGTAGTGTTACCAATTTGGAGCTGAACATCCAGACTGCTTTTGTAGAACAATAAGCCTCGAGCCCATAAAATGCTCCTAAAAGCTGTAAATGGTTTATTCCCCATGCCTGCAGAAGCAAAGCTTCTTCCATACGCCATCTTCCTCCACAACTTGAACTTGTACCGTGGCACCCCACCCAAGTGCACTGACATCAGTCTGTAAGACCATGGAAGATTGTTCAAACACCACTGTGCTGAAAATACTGGAGACATGTTAGATCCACCATTGAAGATCAGTAACTGCATCTGCTGATAATTACATGGGCCTATCATAATGACCCAATTGTACCCTGAGTGCCTGTTCCTTTACTCTTTGTAATTGCTGATAATGCAAAGGCCCAAATTGGACTGCTGGAAATGCTGCTACCAATTTCCCGAGCAGCCTGGCCACTTGCCTAATTGAAGGTTGTTGTTTGTTTAATCATCAATTAGCACTACACTTTTCTCGCTGGGCAAAGTAATTACCATTTTAAGTGAGTCAATTGTGAAATCCAAATTATAAATTGTGGTAAGTGGTGTCAATTTAGATTTTCCCAAATGAATGACAAACCCCAGTTTTTCAAGTGTGAATTTGACAACTGCCACTGATGTTTCAGCTAATTCTCTTGTTTGCCCGATAATTAAAATATCATCCAAATAGGCCATAATTACATGGCCCTAACCTCTAAGTAGCCCCAAAATTGGTTTTAACAATTTAGTGAATACTCTAGGAGCTGAGGTTAAACCATTCGGCAGTGCCTTAAACTGCCATAATTGATTCATCCAAATAAATTTAAAATACTTTCTATGCCCGCAATGAACAGGCAGGACCTCCCCATCAGATTCGGGGTCAGGTCTGATCTGACCCATTGCACTCCCCTCAAATGTGAAGGGGTTATCTGGCAACACTGTTGCTGCTGGCGCCACTGGCTCTGAGTGGCGCTGACACTCCTTCTCCTGGAGTGAAGTTTTCTGGAGTACTGTGTGCAACAGCTCCTCCACTTGGGATAGGCTTGAATACACTCTATCCAGCCCTGGTGAGGAATCATCCCCCGACTCCGTGGGCCTAGCAGACTTTTCAGGTGCCTTGTGCCCTAATGGCGCTGGCTCTGTGCTGTAAAGCACTAAGTCTGCAGTCGCTAACTCTGTAGCTAGCGACTGTACAGGGTGTGCGGCAGTGACTCCAAACCTGAACTGCCATGGTTGGCTGTGACTCACCACTTTCCCTTCCCTGTTTTGTCCATGCTAGCGATCGGCAGATAAGTGTACCGGCAAGCATGGACTCGAACTCCAGTGAAAGTTTTATCACTTAACTGGAGTCTGAATACTTACCGCTGGAGGAGCTCTGTACCTCACAGCCTCCGTGCGTCAATGCGGCTGATGTACTGATGCGCATGCTGCCTGACAGGTCCTCTTCACGGAATCACTCACATGACTCTGAAGTAAAATCTTCAGTTATATTACTTACACGTGCTCAAAGATGGAAAATCACGAATGCCATCTCTAGTAACGAAGGTGGATGGGATTTGCATGAATCACCAATTCTTCAGTTGGTGGTAACAACTACCTATAGACACTAGGTGTATACTATGGGTTAAAGGGTTATTGTGCGAATATGCAAAACCTGCATGCTTAGTCCCAAGTTGATGCACTGTGGTGGTGGCATATGTTAGTCACATGGATGCAATAAAGTCAAAGTATCCTGTCATAATTTACCCAACCTTTTTTGGCGCTGGTGTATCATCATGCAAAATTAATGACAACACAGTATGGATGTTGGATCACAAAGCATTTTAGGATTTATGGCTCGATGGCACCCAATATCGATATGTTTGCATTATGAGTGTTTCTCTCATATAACCATATAACCTTTTTTAGGGGTAACCATATAACAATTACAGCACGGAAACAGGCCTTCTCGGCCCTTCCAGTCCATGCCGACCATTTATTTTCCCCTAATCCCATCTACCTGCACTCAGACCATACCCCTCCATTCCCTTCCCATCCATATACCTATCCACTTTACTTTTAAATGTTAAAAACGATCCTGCCTCCACTACTTCTGCTGGAAGATCATTCCACACAGCCACCACTCTCTGAGTAAAGAAGTTCCCCCTCATGTTACCCCTAAACTTCTGTCCCTTAATTCTCATGTCATGCCTTCTTGTTTGAATCTTTCCTACCCTCAATGGGAAAAGCTAATCCACATCAAATCTGCCTATCCCTTTCATCATTTTAAAGACCTCAATCAAGTCCTCTCTTAACCTTCTGCGCTCCAAAGAATAAAGACCTAACTTGTTCAACCTTTCTCTCTAACTTAGTTGCTGGAGCCCAAGCAACATTCTAGTAAATCTCCTCTGTACTCTCTCTATTTTGTTGACATCCTTCCTATAATTAGGCGACCAAAATTGTACTCCATACTCCAGAATTGGTCTCACCAATGCCTTGCACAATTTTTACTTCCCTACTCCTATATTCAATGCTCTGATTTATAAAGGCCAGCACACCAAAAGCATTCTTTACCACCCTATCTACATGCGATTCCACCTTCAGGGAACTATGCACAGTTATTCCTAGATCCCTCTGTTCCACAGCATTCCTCAATTCCCTACCATTTCCCTACGTCCTATTTTGATTTGTCCTGCCAAGATGTAGCACCTCACTCTTATCAGCATTAAACGCCATCTGCCATCTTTCAACCCACTTCCAAATGGCCCAAATCTCTCTGTAGACTTTGAAAATCTACTTCATTATCCACAACACCACCTATCTTAGTATCATTTGCATACTTACTTATCCAATTTTCCACCCCATCATCTAGATCATTGATGTACATGGCAAACAACAGTGGACCCAACACAGATCCCTGAGGCACTCCACTTCCAACCGGCTTCCAACCTGACAAATAGCCATCCACCATTACCCTCTGGCATCTCCCATTCAGCCACTGTTGAATCCATCTTGCTACTCCGCCATTAACACCCAAAGATTGAACCTTCTTAACCAACCTTCCATGGGGAACCTTGTCAAAGGCCTTACTGAAATCCATATAGACAACATCCACTGCTTTACCCTCATCAATTTCCCTAGTAACCTCTTCAAAAAATTCAAGAAGTTTTGTCAAACATGACCTTCCAGGCACAAATCCATGTTGACGGTTCTTGATCAGACCCTGTTTATCCAGATGCTTATATATATTATCTCTAAGTATCCTTTCCATTAATTTGCCCACCACTGACGTCAAACTAAGAGGTCTATAATTGCTAGGTTTATTCTTTGAACCCTTTTTAAACGATGGAATAACATGCGCAGAACGCCAATCTGTGGTCAACTGATGCAGTCGTGCTTGTGTGGGCTCGTTTTTCCATGGCATTAAATCACAGACCTTCAAAATCTTCATGTAGTCACTCATGTGACTCCGAAATAAAATAGTAAGGGAAACGAGAACTTACCTGTTTGAAAACGTATCGTTATTTTATGAGGAGTTACGTTGAGGGATTACATGCCCTCCGCTCCCTACCCTCATAACATAACGATCATCTGGTAGTTCTAGTCATCGCTAAATCTTACTATGTTAGTTCAACAACTGTTATCTGTGATTTCACACCGTTGCTTTGAAGATTGACGCGCATACGTGGGGACGGCCTTCTTCACGTAATCCCTCATCGTAACTCCTCATAAAATAATGATCAAACTTTAAACTGGTAAGTTGTCAGTTAATCTTACTATTATTGCAAGATAAAGCAAGGAGCCTGCTCAAAGATTTGGAAGTCATCTAGACACAGATTTGTCTAGACATCTTATCTTTGGAATGTTAATTCAAGGTTGGATTTTATGTTTCATTTCAACAAAGGATTGGAAAAAGAAAAATACTGTGGCGGGGAAAATAACTTGAGAATATGGAAAAATATTACCAGTGGACGTATATAGAAACTTATGATTTGAGAAACACAATTATATACTAACATAAAATATAATTAATAAAATTGTGTAATATTAAGGCATAGCGTAACAATGGCTGTTGTTTATTTCATGATGTTAATTACTTGCTAAATATAAGAATAACGAGTTAAATATGATTGATAATTATTAACATTCTGACAAATTTTATCGATGTAGTAGATTTGGTTTAAATTGCGCGCAAAGGGGAGGGGAGGAGACTCAGATACTTGGAAGTTATCCAAGGGTACTTGGAAGTTATCTGGGCTTTTGTGTCGGACAACAGCAGGTTCCAAGGTTAACACCTTGGGGCCCGCTGTTGTCTGATACAAAAGTTTGAGACTTAATTGTAATAGATCTTGGAATATTGATAGATATGGATATATAATTAACATAATCACTCATATCTAAGTATATACTTAATGTTGGAAATTCTCTTTTATTTTGTTTTTCCTCTTAGAAGATACATTTATAATCTATCTATCGGAGTGCGTTTTATTTTATATATATATATTAACTTTGTATCGCTCTCTCTTCCAATTAATAATAATTGGTCAAGGGGGCAGAGCAAAACATATAAAAACATTTACGGAAGTCGATAAGAATTTTTCTACCACCTGTTGGTGTTTTAAAAAAAAATTATAATATCTTTATTTTTGGATATTATAAAATCACTTTTTGTTTGTTAATTATCTTTTCACGACTCTACACTTTCTGGTCTTTTTCAAGGTCTATTCTGAAGGGGAGATGCCAACAAAATCTAATAGCTGGGGATGATCACCCCTCACCTAGAGTAATGAGGTTCTTGGTTGCACCATATGAAGTAAAGGTAGTAACATGATCCATAATGCAAGACGATAAACAAAAGAAAACTGGAGGAATCACGTTCTGCAGTTGGAATATAAGGGCTGCTAATGAACCAATTAAAAGGGGTAAGATCTTTGCCCAATTAAAAGCTTTAAATAGTGATGTCATTTTCTTTTAAGAGATGCATCTGAAATATCAAACACAGATAAGACTGAAGGCAAATTGGATCGGGCAAACTTACTACTCTTCATTTACTTCTAAATCTAGAGGCACGGACATTATCATTCGCAAAGTTATACCATTTAAATTAAAGAATACCATAGCAGATAAAGAGGAGAAGTACGTCATAGTCACGGAGACATTTATCTACTCCACTTACTTTGATAAATATTTATGCTCCTAATTTTGACAACCCTCAATTTTTTAGTAAAATTCTGGATACAATTTCAGAACTTAATTATCAAAATGTGGTAATAGGGGGAGATTTGAATTGTGTTTTAGATCCATATCTGGATAAATCTGCAAAACAAAAAAGGATTAACATAAAATCTAAAACTAGTGAACTCCTAAATACATACATGAAAAATACCAATATGATAGATGTATGGAGGATCGCTAACCCAGTAGGTAGAGAATATTCATTTTATTCAACGGTACATAAAACATACTCACGTATTGATTATTTCTTAGTGGACACAAAATTAATTCCATACACATATAATGCTAAATATCACAATAGTATTATTTCTGATCATTCCCCGTTAACTTTCTCTTTAAAATTCGAAGGAATGTCCTGACAAAAAATCGTTTTGGAGGTTTAACCCCCAAATATTAAACAACTCACAAAGTTGTACATATTTAAAAGAGCAGATGAAATTCTTCTTTGAGACAAATGAAACACCAGATATTTCACCCTCCTTATTATGGGAAACTTTTAAGGCATTTACAAGAGGAACTATAATCTCATATCAAGCTTTCCAAAATAAAAAGAATAATACTGAACAATTACAGCTAGAACAAGAAATTAGACAGTTAGATTTAGAAAATGCTAAAGAACCAACTATAGATAAACACAATAAGATAACAATACTAAAATATAAATTAAATAAAATTTTATCGGCCAGACTAATAAGATTATTTCAAATTATAAAACAAGAAAATTTTGAATTTGGTGATAAACCACATAAACTCTTAGCACGCCAACTGAAAAAACGGGAAACAGAAAACACAATTACTAAAATTAAATCAGACAAAGGGGAATTACTAACACTATCTAAAGATATAAATCAAAGATTTGCTCAATATTATCAAAATTTATATACATCGACAACCTCTGCAAATAATACTCAAATTACAACTTTCTTAGACAATTGTAAACTTCCAAAATTAAATATGGTGGAACAAGAGGGATTAGGAGCTCAGATTACACTTCAGGAAATAGAAGAAACAAGTTTGTTGAAGAATGGCAAAACGCCAGGACCAGACGGCTTTAGTAATGAATTCTATAAAAGATTCCACGAGAGAATTTCTCCACGCTTGCAAAATTTATATATATATGCTTTTAAAGAAAATAAACTCCCAGAAACACTGAGTCAACCATTACACTTATATCAAAAAAGGATAAAGATCTAGAAGACCCAGGCTCATATAGAGCTATTGGACTCCTAAATACAGATAAAAAAATATTAGCAAAGACACTAGCGAGAAGATTGAGTAAATATATTAGCAAACTAATAAACCCGGATCAAACTGGGTTTATACTGAAGAGATACTCATTTAACAATTTGAGACGGATGTCTAATATAATATACTCACATAATACTGAAGAAGACCTAGCAATTATCTCAGTGGATGCAGAAAAAGCTTTCGATCAAGTAGAATGGCAATATTTATTCAAAGTATTGCAAAAATTTAACATGGGAGATAACTTTATCTCATGGGTAAAATTATTATATGATAAGACAACGGCTAGAATACTGACTAATAATATATTATCCCCGAAATTCCAATTGGCAAGGGGCAATAGGCAGGGGTGCGCACTATCGCCTCTGCTTTTTGCACTAGTGATAGAGCCTTTAGCAGAAAGTATAATAAGTCATCCGAATATTCATGGATACAATACCAAACACTCAAATAATAAAATTTCATTATATGCAGACGACATATTATTATATATTACAAATTCGTAAATTAGCATACCAAATATACTAAATTTAATAGAGGAATTTGATTCTTTTTCAGGAACATAAGCGAAATTATGACGATAAAACCTCAAGAGCCAGTACATCTGTTGAAATTCCCCTTTAGAATTGCAACAGAAAAATTTAAGTATTTGGGCATCCAAATTACTAGGAAATATAAATCATTACTCAACGCAAACTATATGCCTTTAATAACTAAATTAAATGGGTTGATTAAATTCTGGAAAACACTGCCGATGTCCTTCATAGGCAGAACGAACGCAATAAAAATGATCTTACCACAAATACTGGACCTATTTCAATCAATACCAATATACTTACCTAAAAAATTCTTTAAAAAATTAGATTCTGATATTATAAACTTCATATGGGATTATAAATCACATAGAATTAAGAAAAAACACTTGTGTAAATCTAAAGAATCGGGGGGACTAACACTCCCTAACTTATTGTATAATAATAGTTATATTATTATATAACTATTAATATTCACTATGGGCAGTGAATATTAAAAACATAATCTATTGGTTGGACAGTTCTGCCCAACAGGTAGATTGGATAAGAATGGAGAAAGAGGATTGTTCCCCTTACAATATAGGAGCGATCCTTCTTTCCCCGATGAAACTGAACAATATAATATATAAGAAGAATCCAATTATTCACAGTATAATACGAATTTGGAATCAAATGAAATTAACTTTAAAATTAAGAAAATTATCGCTTCTTTCCCCAATAACTAATAATCCCTCATTCAAACCATCCATTATTGATAAAACGTTTATCCATTGGGAAAGATTAGGAATTAAAACAATGGGAGATATGTATGATATGGGAAAACTTTTATCATTCCAACAATTACAACTAAAATATAATTTGAAAAATAATCAATATTAAAATATCTTCAAATTCAAGATTATTTGAAGAAACATATACAAGGATATCAAATCCTAACCCCAGATTTATTGGAGGAAGGAATGAATAGAAAGGCAGAATCAAGCAATTTAATATCTTACTTATATAATATAATTTTAAATATAGAAACACCAATGACAGAGGTAATTAGAAGGGACTGGGAACAAGAGTTACTGATAAAAATTCCCTTTATTCAGTCTAGTTTTAGAATAATATAATCTATGTAAGGAGGAAAAAATCTGCTCCAGGACATAAACCAGCAAGTGCTTGGTGTAAATGCTGCGCAACTTTGCAAACATAAGCCTTTGCATGTTTATCTGTCCAAGAAACCTCAGGTTCATAAAGGAATTTGGAAGGCGTCTCCTTAGGTCATCTGGAATTTGACCACAGTTGTGCAATTTGGGTTTTCTAATTTAAAGAAGGACATTCTTGTTTCTTTAAGGGAGTGCAGCGTAGGTTCACCAGGTTAATTCCCGGGTTGGTGGGACTGACATATGATGAAAGAATGGGTCGACTGGGAATTTAGAAGGATGAGAGGGAATCTTAAGGAAACATATAACTATATAACCATATAACAATTACAGCACGGAAACAGGCCTTCTCGGCCCTTCCAGTCCGTGCCAACCATTTATTTTCCCCTAGTCCCATCTATCTGCACTCAGACCATACCCCTCCATTCCCTTCCCGTCCATATACCTATCCACTTTACTTTTAAATGTTAAAATCGATCCTGCCTCCACCACTTCTGCAGGAAGATCATTCCACACAGCCACCACTCTCTGAGTAAAGAAGTTCCCCCTCATGTTACCCCTAAACTTCTGTCCCTTAATTCTCATGTCATGCCCTCTTGTTTGAATCTTTCCTACCCTCAATGGGAAAAGCTTATCCACGTCAACTCTGTCTATCCCTTTCATCATTTTAAAGACCTCAATCAAGTCCCCCTTTAACCTTCTGCGCTCCAAAGAATAAAGACCTAACTTGTTCAACCTTTCTCTGTAACTTAGTTGCTGGAACCCAGGCAACATTCTAGTAAATCTCCTCTGTACTCTCTCTATTTCGTTGACATCCTTCCTACATATAAAATTCTTAAAGAATTGGACAGGCTAGATGCAGGAAAAATGTTCCCGATGTTGGGGGAGTCCAGAACCAGGTGTCACAATTTAAGAATAAGGGATAGACCATTTAGGACTGAGATTAGGAAAAACTTCTTCACCCTGAAAGTTGGGAATCGATGGAATTCTCTGCCACAAGAGGCAGTGGAGGTCAATTCACTGGATGTTTTCAAGAGAGTTAAATTTAACTTTTAGGGCTAAAGGAATCAAGGGATATGGGAAAAAAAGCAGGAACGAGGTACTGATTTTAGATGATCAGCATGATCATATTTAATGGTTGTGCTAGCTCTCAGGGTCAAATGGCCAACTCCTGCACCTATTTTAGTATGTTTCTATGTTTATGTTTTTCTAAGTCCAATAGAATGGTTTGGGACTTTGTGAAGATGGTTAATGAGCCATTTTGTTCCTGATGAGATATTTTGTTAACAGGGCAGTGGGTTTTGCTCAAATTTCTTGAGAATGTGCTTCAATACTTATGGCATAAACTCAGTGGTCTGTTTATTAGTATGGGTGTCAGGGATTATGGGGAGAATGCAGGAGTATGGGGTTGGAAGGGAGAGATGGATCAGCCATGATTAAATGGTGGAGCTGACTTGATGGGCTGAATGGCCTAATGCCGCTCCTATCACTTAATAAAATAAAATAAAAAATATTAAGAAATAAAAACACGAGCCAAAGTTACTAATACATAGAAATATCCAATGCTCTGCTTTTTCCTGTTCCTTCTAATATAGTGGATGTACAACACTCACAGGCAAATGCATGTGCACTCAACTCATCTGTAATTATGCTCCGTTTTGCATAAAATAACAGCTCTGAAACACCAGGCTACATTATGTTGGAAGCATTTCCAAGAATAGCATCAATATGACAAGGAGCTCAGACAAACAGGCACTTCATGTTTGAATTTATAACACAATGATATTAAAGATACAACTAAGGATACTATTTTCAGAAGAGGTAGCACTGCTTGTCAAATCTTGTCTCTTCGATATTTTATTTTCAAGATTCTGTGAAAGTAAATGAGGAATTGATTAGCAAGGGGAAATGGTAAAACTGGAATTATGCCAAAGAAATTGTGTTTTATGAGTCTTTTGTTTTAAAGGAGGTGCAAGGATTGAATAAAGACAAATTAAAGGATTGATTTTGCAAGGGATGGAACATACTGTATCAACAAAGTATCAGGGCGTCATGGTTGGCGCAGCGATAGAGTTGCAGTGCCAGAGGCCCAGGTTCGATCCTGACTACGGGTGCTGTTTGTACATTCTCCCCGTGACCTGTGTGGTTTTCTCCGAGATCTTCGGTTTCATCCCACACTCCACTGATGTACAGATTTGTTGGTTAATTGGCTTGGTATAAATGTAAAGATTGTCCCGATTGTGTGTAGAATAGTGTTAATGTGCGGGGATCGCTGATAGGTGCGGACTTGGTGGGTCGAAGGGCCTGTTTCCGCGCTTTATTTTTAAACTAAACTAAACTAAATGTAAGAGGGGAGTTCCCCGGTGTGCAAGAGCAGAGGGCTTAGACTCAGATATGTCAATATCTCAGGACAACACATAGAAAGATCTTTCAAACAAGACACACATTTTTGGTTCAACTGGTGTAGATGATGGGCAATTGGAATTTAGGATAAGAGAATATGAAAATTTAACAGACTGTTATGAGACAAGTTTTTCACACAGAGAGTGGTTGATGCATGGAATGTTTCACCAGGGAGTTTGTATGAGTGGACATGATGCTGCTGCTGCCCGACCCCAGAGATTCAGATGCTCCAGACCGCTTTTCAGAGCTCCCGCGGTGGCAACTTCTCCCGCCCGACTTGCGGGGTTGAAAATGACCTGGAGTGGGGCCTTACATCGCCCGGCGCGGCTTTAATGGCCGCGGGACTTGCTAGGGCCTGCCGGGGGCTCTAACATCAAGACCCGGAGCAGGCCCTCGCATCACCCGGCGCGGTCTGAATGGCCGCGAGACTTATTTACCATCGCCCGCCGGGGGCTTTGACTCTGACATCGGGAGAAGAATGGGGAGTGCAGGGGAGCGATAGGACTTTGCCTTCCATCACAGTGAGGAGGAGATTCACTGTGATGGATGTTTGTGTAAATTGTGTTGTGTCTTGGTTCTTTTCTTGTTTGGATGACTGCAGAAACTAAATTTCGTTTGAACCTCAATGAGGCTCAAATGCCAATAAATGGTATTGTATTGTATTGTATTGTATGATGGCAAAGTTTAAGAGGGAATTAGACAGATGCATAAACAAGCAGGGAGTTGAAGAGTACAGATGGGTGGTGTTAGTTAAATTGACATCTGAGTAAGCACAGATAAGATGGCAAAGTACCTGTTCCTGTGATGTACTGGTGTCAGGTGACATGAGCTGTGTATTTAGAGAAGCAATGTTGCAATCACGTTGTTACCATGACTTTGGTGTAAAAACAGCATTGTGTGTCACACTAATTCTGTTTGTGAGTGTCATATAAAAATTGAGATTGTTAATTGCAAAGTTGGAATTACCTATTCTCTTTGTGTTCGCTGGTGAGGTGTTGCAAATTCTTGCAGCTGCTCGCAATTAGTGTCACCAGTGTAAACTCTGCAAGCCAGCTCTTAAAGAAACAAAGTATAATACAAGCAACGCTTTTCCACACACAAAGAAGTTTGCTACTAAATGAATGGATTAGTCTATATTGGAGGAAGGGTGAGTGAGTGCTCCCTGAATGTCAGTGGGATCTAGTACCCTGATGAAGATCAGTATCTGTTGGAGATGCCTGCTTTGTGTAAGAGGGGCATGATCATCAAGGCCTTGGAGCCACTCTTATGGAACTACCAGGTAGGAGGTGTAGGTGGTTGGTGGAGGGTTAGGACATGAGTGCACTTGGGCAGAATAGTGGTGCAGCGGTAGCTCGCAGCCTAAAGCCCCTGTCCCACTTAGGAAACCTGAACGGAAACTTGTGGAGACCGTGTGCCCCACCCAAGGTTTCCGTGAGGTTCCCAGTGGTTCCCGTGAGGTTCCCAGGTGTTCCGGTCACTCTCCATGAGTCACCAGAAGTTCTGGTCAATTGCCTGGAAAGCCTCAACCGAAGCGTGAGCTGCATCTACTGACCAAAGATCCTAAAGGATCTTTAATACCGACATCGCGCACACACACACACACACAGTGAAGGAGGGGGCCAGGGACAGCGGAGGAGCGTTTTCTGCGTGTTGAAGAGGAAAGTAAACGGCTGCCACAGAGCACGGTAAGTCCTTTAGAGAGCGCGGGAGGGAGGGAGAGGGGGGGAGAGAGAAGGGGGGGGGGGAGAGAGAAGGGGGGGGGGAGAGAGAAGGGGGGGGGGAGAGAGAAGGGGGGGGAGAGAGAAGGGGGGGGAGAGAGAAGGGGGGGGAGAGAGAAGGGGGGGGAGAGAGAAGGGGGGGGAGAGAGAAGGGGGGGAGAGAGAAGGGGGGGGAGAGAGAAGGGGGGGGAGAGAGAAGGGGGGGAGAGACAAGGGGGGGGAGAGAGAAGGGGGGGAGAGAGAAGGGGGGGAGAGAGAAGGGGGGGAGAGAGAAGGGGGGGAGAGAGAAGGGGGGGAGAGAGAAGGGGGGGAGAGAGAAGGGGGGGGAGAGAGAAGGGGGGAGAGAGAAGGGGGGAGAGAGAAGGGGGGAGAGAGAAGGGGGGGAGAGAGAAGGGGGGGAGAGAGAAGGGGGGGAGAGAGAGAAGGGGGGGAGAGAGAGAAGGGGGGGAGAGAGAGAAGGGGGGGAGAGACAGAAGGGGGGGAGAGAGAAGGGGGGGAGAGAGAAGGGGGGGAGAGAGAAGGGGGGGAGAGAGAAGGGGGGGAGAGAGAGAAGGGGGGAGAGAGAGAAGGTGGGGAGAGAGAAGGGGGGGGAGAGAGAGAAGGGGGGAGAGAGAGAAGGGGGGAGAGAGAGAAGGGGGGAGAGAGAGAAGGGGGGAGAGAGAGAAGGGGGGAGAGAGAGAAGGGGGGAGAGAGAGAAGGGGGGAGAGAGAGAAGGGGGGAGAGAGAGAAGGGGGGAGAGAGAGAAGGGGGGAGAGAGAGAAGGGGGGGAGAGAGAAGGGGGGGGAGAGAGAAGGGGGGGGAGAGAGAAGGGGGGAGAGAGAAGGGGGGAGAGAGAAGGGGGGAGAGAGAAGGGGGAGAGAGAAGGGGGGGGAGAGAGAAGGGGGGGGAGAGAGAAGGGGGGGAGAGAGAGGGGGGGAGAGGGGGGGGGAGAGAGGGGGGGAGAGAGGGGGGGGAGAGAGGGGGGGGAGAGAGGGGGGGGAGAGAGGGGGGGGAGAGAGGGGGGGGGAGAGAGGGGGGGGAGAGAGGGGGGGGAGAGAGGGGGGGGAGAGAGGGGGGGGAGAGAGGGGGGGGAGAGAGGGGGGGGAGAGAGGGGGGGGAGAGAGGGGGGGGAGAGAGGGGGGGGAGAGGGGGGGGGGAGAGGGGGGGGGGAGAGAGGGGGGGGGAGAGAGGGGGGGGGAGAGAGGGGGGGAGAGAGGGGGGGGGGGAGGGGCCGTAAACCACTCCATCTGGGGTCATATTGGAGCGGGTGTCACAGCCCAGGAAATTAAGCTCCAGAAAATGTTGACATTGCTGGCCTCTGGTATTACAGCCTTTGCAAGGTCTGTCGATGGGGAGCTGCTGACTGAAACACAGCAGGACGCAGTGGCGCTAATATGTAATGCCCACTTTGAGATCAATTGCCTGCGCAAAAATGCAATACGACCGGCACTAAACCACAAATTTGTTGTGCTGTGCAAGGCCAGCAATGTCCAGCCGGCCAATTACCCATTTGGGGCAGATCTGCTGAAGCAGATCCGGGAGCTGGACGATGAGGCTAAGACCATCCGCCTCATGAGCAGAGTCCAAACCACACCCAGGGGTCATCATACTGGGCACACCCATATGCCCCCTTCAGCACCAGGCGATACCTGCCTAGGGGCTCCGGAACTGGAGGAAGACTCGAACTGGAGGCACCAAGGTCTTTTTTAGGGGTAACCATATAACCATATAACAATTACAGCACGGAAACAGGCCTTCTTGGCCCTTCCAGTCCGTGCCGACCATTTATTTTCCCCTAGTCCCATCTACCTGCACTCAGATCATACCCCTCCATTCCCTTCCCGTCCATATACCTATCCACTTTACTTTTAAATGTTAAAATCGATCCTGCCTCCACCACTAATTGGGTAGGCCCCAGCCGGTCCACGGCAAGGATGTACGGAGGGCACCCACCATCAGCTCTACTTCCCAAGCCTCAAGGACGAAAACCAGCCAGTAACTGCCAGTAACGTGTGAGGTAGGTGAATCTAGTTCCTTGTGGAACACCTTACACATGACTCATTCACAAGTTGGGGGGAGATTGCGTCATTTCTTGAATGAATGGAGTTGGATCACAGCAGACCCATTTATGCTGCACATGATACAAGGTTTCAAAATTGAGTTTCTTCTTGATTCATTACCACCCACACAACATTTACCAAACCGCACATATGTGTTTTCACAACAGGAAAGTTTGGATGTGCAAGCTGAAATCCAGGCTTTATATAAAGAAGAGGTCATTCAGAGGTTGCATCAGGAACCTCATCAATTTGTATCCAACATATGAACCAAGACATTTCAAAATGGATACCTTTGGCACTGCCATCCAACTGGTTTCTAAAGAGGGTTATGTGGCATGCATTGATCTTAAAGATACATACTACTCAATATCTATTCACAGGGAGCACGGGAGATATTTGAAATTTAACTGGATGGGACAATTGTGGCAGTTCAAAGTGTTGCCTAATGTGCTGACTTCAGCTCCCAGACTCTTTACTAAACTACTAAAACCAGTTTTGGGGCTACTACGAGCTCAGAATCACATAGTCATGGCATATTTGGATGACATTTTAATTATCGGGGACACCAAGGAATCAGCTGAATCATCTGTCTCAGCCACCAAACTCATGTTTGAGAGATTGGGGTTTCTAATCCATCCAGTTAAGTCCAAATTGACACCTACCCGGGTAATTGATTACCTGAGGTTTACAATTAACTCAATACACATGTCTGTGACACTGCCAAGGGGCAAGCAATTAGAGTTAATAGAAGCCTGCAACAATCTAATTGTTAAACAGCAGCCTTCAATTAGACTAGCAGCAAGTGTAATTCGCAAACTTGTGGCTGCCTTTCCAGATGTGCGTTTCGGGCCTTTGCACTATCAAATTTTACAACGTGCAAAGGAACAGGCACTTAAATCCCATGCAGGCCAATTCGGTAGACCCATGCAATTGCTAGCAGAGGCCATTATTGAATGGTGGGTAACAAATATACATCATAGCTCCAGAAATGTTTTAATTGATACACCATCGGTTATCTTACAAACCGATGCAAGCACTTTGGATGGGGAGCAACAGATACCATCTGTAGCTGTGGAGGTAGATGGAATGTTCAGGAGTCCTTAATTCTTCAGCAACATCGTATTAACTACTTAGAGTTGTTGGGAGCACTCTATGGGCTGAAGGCTTATTGCAGCAATATGCAACATGTGCATGTTCAACTTCAAATTGACAACACTACAGTGGTGGCGTATGTCAATCACATGGGTGGAATTAAGTCTGTATCTTGTGATAAATTAGCAAACCTCTTTGGCACTGGTGTATTGCAAGGAACATTTGGGTCTCAGCAATCTACCTACCAGGTAGATACAACATGATGGCGGACACTAGATCGCGGAAATTCAATGACAACACAGAATGGATGTTGAATCATGAAGTGTTTAACGACATTGTCGCCTGGTATGGCATTGACTTGTTCGCATCCAGATTGAATCACCAGTCACCTAAATATGTGTCATGGAAACCAGACCCAGGGGCAGTGGCAGTAGATGCATTTTCACTGCATTGGGGAGGAATGTTCTTTCATGCTTTTCCCCCATCAGCCAATGCTTGGCAAAAATTAAGCAAGATATTGACACAGGCATTTTGGTAGTGCCTGACTGGCCAACACAGTCTTGGTTCCCACAAGTCCTGGGAATTATAACACAGCCTTCCATGGCTGTCTCCAAAAGCAGGGACCTGCTGGTTCACCCAGTAACGGGGGGCTACCACCCACTACATGACCGAATCATTTATTGATTTGCAGATTCTGAGGAGACCATACCTGGGACTTGGACTGACTGAACGAACAGTGGATGTGACAACAGTGGCCTGGAGGGACAGTCCACAAAAACAGTACCTCTCTCACATCAAGAAGAGGGAGATGTACTGTCATGTCTCAAACATCTCGTATGATGCAGCACGCATCACGGATGTCCTGGAGTTCCAATCAACCATATTCTATGACCAAGAATTAAGCTACAATGCTATCAATAGTGCCAGAAATGCACTATCCTCTTAGTTAGTGCTGGGAACGGGGCACCAATTGGTAGGGACAATACCCTTAATAACGAGGTTCATGAAGGGCATTTTCAATTCCATACCACCCAGGCCCCGGTACATGAACATCTGGGATGTGAGCGTGGTGCTTACACTGCTTCGCCAGTTGGCACCAGCTTCCTCCATCCCTCAAGTTGGTCATGCTGATGGTGCTGGTACAGCACAACGAGTCCAGACGTTGCGCAAGCTACGACTGGACAACATGACTACCAATGTAAATACCATAACCTTAATCATATATGATCTGATCAAACAGAGCAGGCCGGGGGTACCAGGGCTCAAGCTTGAGTTCCTGGCATACCCCGAGGATCCACGGTTGTGTGTAGTATCACATATACCCCTACATTAAAGAGTTATCTGTCCTGATCAGTTATAAGAAACCTTTCCACAATGTATTGGTACAAACCATTTCCAGATGGTTAAAGGAGGTTCTGGCGAGTGCAGGAGTGAGCACTGACACTTTTAAATCTCAGTCCACCAGGGCTGCATCTACGTCGGCAGCGAGGGCAATGGACATCCCCCTCAACAACAACCTAGCAGCTGCAGGATGGGCTAATGAACGAATGTTCTACAGGTTTTACGACAAACCTATTGCCGGACCGGGGGTGTTTGCACGTACCATTTTAGATTCTGTTCTATAGTTTCCCCCCAGGATGGGAGGGGTTACTATTATTTTTCTTTTCATATTAAAGCATCAGTATTGTTATCCATTGATTTTTTAACTGGCACACACGGGAATCATGAGGTCAACGCCAAGTTCCATATTGGATTTTCTTCACATAAATATGTCCATATACATTCACTCATCAAGGAAATAATCATTGTATAAATACATTGATTGGCTTCCAGACCACTAATCTCAAGTGACTGTAAGCTGTTTGTAAGTTAGCGTACATTTAAAAAAAAACATTGTGAATGCATAGATACAAAGCTGAAGGTCTTAGTGGTATTAATGTTTATTTTCTTAACTGCAGGAAGTCCATGGCCCTATCACTTGCAGATAATGCAAAACATTCAACATGGAAGGTTAGATCACATGGGATTCAAGGAGCGAGAGCAGAATGGATAGAAAATAGGGTTCATGGAAGGAAGCAGAGGGTGATGGTGGAAGGTTGCTTCTCGGACTGGATGCCTGTGACTAGTGGGTTCGGTACTGGAGCCATTACTGTTTGTTATCTACATCAATGATTTGGATGAGAACATACAGGGCAAGATTGACAAGTTTGCTGATGATACAAAAGTGAGTGGTTTTGCAGATAATGAAGATGGTTGTGAAAGATTGCCGCAGGATCTGGATTGATTGGCCAGGAGGCTGGAGGAATGGTTGATGGGATGTGAGGTGTTGCATTTTGCAAAGTCTAACGTGGGCAGGACCTACACGTTGAATGGTAGGGCTCTGGGGAGTGTTGTAGAGCAGAGGGAACTAGGAAAGCATGGTTCCTTTAATATGGAGTTGCGGGGAGATAGAGAGGTCAAAAACGCTTTTGGCACATTGGCCTTCATCAGCCATTGTGCCAATAGGTTGTATGAGACATTGGTGAGACTGCATTTAGTATTGTGTTCAGTTCTGGGCACTATGTTATAGGAAAGATGGAGAGCGGGGGAGGGTACAGAGAATATTTATGAGGATGTTGCCAGAACAAGAGAGTTTGAGCTATGTGGAGAGGTTGAGTAGGTTGGAACTCTATTCCTTGGAGCGCAGGAGGCTGAGGGGTAATCTTATTGAGGCGAATAAAAAAATGAGAGGAATAGGTTGGTAAAAGCAAAGAGTCTCTTGCCCAGAGTAGGGGAATCGAGGACCAGAGGACATAGGTTCAAGGTGAGTGGGAAAGGAGTTACTAGGAATCTGAGGAGCAACTTTTCCACCTAAAGGGTGGTGGGTGTATGGAACAAGCTGCCAGAGTAGGTAGTTGAGACTGCGACTATCTCAATGTTTAAGAAACAGTTTGACTGGTACATGGATAGGACAGGTTTGGAGAGATATGGACCAAGTGCAGGCAGGTGGGACTTGTGTAGCTAGGACATGTTGGCCGGTGTGGGCAAGTTGGGCTGAAGGGCCTGTTTCCACACTCTATCTCTCTATTACTCTACCATGTATTTGAAGCATGTTAGAAACTTGAACACTTTTACACATCTCCTAATGCATTTTAAAGTGAAATCCCAAGCTTAATGATTGATATAAGGATTCTATACTTCCAGCTTTCTTGGAGATTAAAAAGATAAGAAGATCATCAGTAGCCTTCAGTGAATAAGCTCAGACTTGTGAAATATGGCTACATGTATAACTGTACTATTTCCAGGTCTAATTCCATGAATATGTTTAAGTACTATAGTTAAGCAGCATTCTCTTTAATGCATTTTGGTCGAATGGAGATGACCAATACCCACCTGAAACAGACTATGCATTTTGCCATTTCAATTTATATTGTGCAATTAATTTCATTTATAATCAAGAGGGTAACCAGAGAGAAAGTAGGTGAAAGATAAAGCATGGAATTTGTGCTTGGAGTCAGGCGATGTGGATGAAATACTAAATGAGTACTTTGCACCTGTATTTTTCAAGGACACGGAGGATAGTGAGAAGATTGTCAGTGTGGAGAATACTGATGTGCAAGGGTAGCTTGATATCACGAAGAAGGAGGAATTGGAGCTCTTGAAGAGCATTAATGTGGTCAATCCCAAGGGCTTTATGGGATATATCCAAGGCAAGAGAGGAGATTATAGGAGCCTTGGCACAGATCTTTGCATCTTCTCCTGCCACAGGTGAGATGCCATATGACTGGTGAATAGTCAATGTCGCTCCTTTGTTTTAAATGGAAGTGGACATAATCCAGGAAATTATAGACTGGTGAGCAGTGGATGTTGTCTAAATGGATGTTGTCTCCCATGACAGACTGATCCAGAAGATTAAGATGCATGGAATTCACAGTGACATGGTCACATGGATTCAGAACTAGCTTATTAAATGAAATCAGAGGTTGTAGTGGAAGGGCATTATTCAGGCTGGGTATCTGCAATTGGTGAAATTTTGAAAGGATCTGTGCTGGGACATCTGTTGTTTGTGATATGACTTGGACAGACTACAGATTCAATTAATTCAAAGCTACTTTTGTTGCCACATGTACTAAGTACAGTGAAATAGTAAGATTAAACGAGAACTTACCAGTTTGAAGTTTGATCTTTATTTTATGAGGAGTTGCGATGAGGGATTTCGTGAAGAACCCGCCAGCACGCATGCGCGACATACTTCAAAGCAGCGGTGTGGAATCACAGAACCAAGACCAAGAAATGACTTGTTATAGTAAGATTGAAGAGACTCTAGTTACCAGTTGACTTTATGATCGAGGGTTGGGAGCGGAGGGCACGAAATCCCTCATCGCAACTCCTCATAAAATAAAGATCAAACTTCAAACTGGTAAGTTCTCGTTTAATCTTACTATTTCATTTCGGAGTCACGTGAGTGACTTCGTGAAGACTTCAAAGCTTCTGTGATTTCACGCCCTGGACAACGTCCATGCTATCACACACGCTACTGAAAGGATGGACAGGAGTAACCAATTTCCGAAGCTACTATTCTGAAAAATAATAATATTTATTAATAACAACAACAAAGAAAAAACCCCTCACTGAGGGGTGACTGTATGTTCTCGGCCTGCATCTAGCACGGCTCCTGCGAACATTCCAGGTATGGTGACGGGTTTATTATAAAACCGCTGAAAGGTGGCTTCACTGGCCCATCCCGCTGTGGCAAGTATCTGGTCCATGGGCACCTCCATGACCTTTGCCGCCGACGTAGATGCTGCCCTGGTGGAATGAGATTTAAAAACATCAGTGTCAATACCTGCCTTGTTTAAGACGATCCTGAGCCATCTGTAGATCGTCTGTGCCGTCACTCTATGGTGAGGTTTTTTGTGGCTGATGAGCAGGTATTGCTCCATTCCCCTTAATTTCCTCGTCACTTTAATATAGTGGCGGATATGGGTGGCTATGCACAGCCTAGCATCAGCGGGGTATGCTGGAAACACCAGCTGCAGCCCTGTGAATCCAGGTCTATGCTGCTTCAGCAATTCATCAATGAAGAAAGTGACCCACTCAGGGGTAGAGATCATCTTGTCGATATTGGCCTTGTGAACCGTCTGCACCCTTTGTGCCGAAGTGAGCGCCATCAACATCACCAACTTCAGGGTGAGTTTGTCCAGTTCAAGCCCAGCCATGGGTGACCACGTCCTGAGTAGGGTCAGTACTTTTCCAATATCCCAGGTGATGTTGTAACGGGGCCTTGGCGGGTTGGAATTAAATATTCCCCGCATCAGCTTGGAGACCAGTTTGTTAGATCCTACCTCAATATTGAGGTAGGATGATAGGGCACTCCTGGCGCTATTGATGGCACTGTAACTGAGATGTTCATCATGGTGTAGCCCCGCAAGAAATTCCAGCACGTCTGTGATGGAAACGGAGTCATATGCAATGTCCAGGCGGCCGCAATAGGTTTCCCATTTCCTGATGTGCGATAAGTATTGCCGTCTTGAGGACTCCCTGCATGATGCTCCCATGGTATCCATTGTCCTTGATGATAGACCATACTGTAGTAATGGTCTGTTCAAATCCTGCAAGCCAATAGATTCAAGTGACTATAGCAGGGGTGTGGTTTCCCTGTGACAGGGTTCGTCACCAATTGTGGGCAACCCTCTAAGAGGACCCATGGTTGACTTATCATTCCAAGGACCACCGGATACCATGACTGCGTAGGCCAGTCGGGTATGACAAGGATGCCCTTAGCAGCATCGAGCTGGATTTTCCGCAATACCCGACTGATGAGGCAAAATGGAGGAAATGCATAGAAAAACCATTTCCCCCAATCTAGCGAGAACGCGTCCATCGCCATTGCCCCAGGATCTGGTTCCCATGATACGTATGTTGGTACCTGATGGTTCAACCGTGACGCAAAAAGGTCAATATCCGGTTTACCAAATTTGGCTGTAATTTTGGTGAATATTTGGGAGTTCAACATCCACTCGATTTTGTCATTAAATTTCCGTGACCTGGTGTCCGCCACTGTGTTGAGCTTACCTGGTAAGTAGGTAGCTGAGATCCAAATATTCCGTTGAATACACCAGAGCCAAATTGTATTTGCCAATTCATCACATGAAATTGACCTGGTACCGCCCATATGATTCAGATATGCCACCGCAGTGGTGTTGTCTATTTGGAGACGGACATGAGTGTCAGTAATGTTTGAACAATAAGCTCTTAGTCCGTGGAATGCTCCCAGCGTCTCCAAATAGTTTATCCCCTGTGCTGACAACAGAGTAGCTTCAAGTAAGTCCCATCTACCTCCACAACTGGTGTTGTTGTCCGTAGCTCCCCAGCCATGGGAGCTTGCGTCTGTTTGTAAGTATACCACCGGACGAGGCACAATGAGGGTTTGAATGAGTTATGGATATTGCCAATCCACCATTGCAACTCAATTTTTGCCTTGAGCGGCAGCTGCATAGGTCTATCAAAATGTCCAGCATTTGATTTTAATGCTGCTATTTTTGATCTTTGCAAATTTTGATAATGTAAAGGTCCGAATTGAGCAGCTGGAAAGACTGCTACAATTTTCCCAATTACCTTGGCAGTTTGTCTAATTGACGGTATACTGGCGCAGACCAGATTCTTACATGCTTGAAACACATCCCCAACTTTATTAGTTGGTATGGTGGTGATCATGCGATTGGCGTCTACCGTGAACCCCAGGTAGTCCATGATCTGTGCGGGGAAGAACTTTGATTTGTCTGGATGGATAATAAATCCCATTTTTTGAAAAATTTCCACTGTGGCTGAAACTGCCAATTCTGCTGACTCCAGTGTATGTCCAATTATCAGAATGTCATCCAAATAAGCCATGACCGTATGATTTTGCCTCCTTAGTGTAGCTAGTACTGGCTTGAGTAGTTTAGTGAACAGTCTGGGGGCTGTGGTAAGCCCATTGGGCAATGCTTTGTATTGCCAAAGCTGATCCATCCAGATAAACTTCAAGAACTTTCTGTGATGTTTCCGAATGGATACTGAATAGTATGCATCTTTTAAATCAATGCATGCCATGAAGCAGCCCTTCGAAATCAAAGATTTGGCTGTTTCGAACGTGTCCATTTTGAAATGGGTATATTTTACAAAGGTATTCAAGTGAGTTAAATCTATAATGACCCGACATCCACCATCTTTTTTGGTTTTAGTAAATATATTAGATACGAATTCAATTGGTTCATGTGTGGTTCTTTCTATCACCCCTTTCTCTTGTAATCTCAAGATTTCAGCATAGCCTTCTGCTGATTCCTTTTTGGAAAGTGCAAATTTGCGATTTGGCATATGCTGAGGTGGAGGCAATTGGCCATTAATAAACTCAATTTCATAACCCTGAATACTTTGTAAGATAAACTCATCTGAGGTGATGGTTTCCCATGCCTCCTTAAATCCCCGTAGTCTGCCCCCAACCTGTGAGGTTAGACATGCAAGTGCATGGAATCCAGACCGCCTTACCTTCATGGTTATCGGTGGTCCCTGATATGTTTGGTGGGACGTGGAGGTGCTGGGTTGCGTTGTTGATGTGGAGTCCGCATTTTCCATGCTGGCCGCTGAGGGCCTATTCCTAAAAAAGGCCTGGGCTGAGGAGGCTGTTGATATTGAGGAGGCGCCGGAATGTAGGTCCTTGCTGGCCTGTCGGTTTGACCTCGCGGCCTAAAGTAAGGTGTTTTCTTGGCCGAAAGTCTGGTCACAGTATGTGATCTCATCAGACCCACTGTTTTAGCATGGTCATCTAGGTCTTTGACCTGCTTCGGGAGGTCTTCTCCGAACAGCTGTCTGGGTGGTGGTGTAGGAGGTGCTCTGCATAGTCCCGCAAATTTGGGGTTCAACGAAGGTTTAATTATGCTTTTCCTGAAAGCGTTGATTTCGTACTGCGTATTACAAAGCAGTGCTAGAGCATCCTCCTGTTCGGTGTTTAAATCAACTCCGTCCACTGACCTTGCAAAAGCGGTAATCCCAGACGTAAGTAGTTTCAGGATTCTCTGCAGTTTCACTTCCTGCACTCTGATGCCCGGCCTGATATTGCCCCAGATTGGCATGTTTACAATCGGCACGTTGAGTGAATTGCAATTTCCTGGAGCCTTGTGTCTTTCCATGGCCTTCGCAAGGACCTCCTCCTGTAGCTGGTGGTTCGTGAGGTAATCTATGGTCGCGGCCAGTTTAGTGTTGAGGGGTTGTCCTGAAGATACGGGTAACCCGAACTTGGCTGCCACATCCAGGAGCTCTTCCTGGGGGACCTCAGGTGCTGCTGTGGCATGTACCAGGATCTCCTCCTCTTCTGGCCTCATGCTGTCCATAGATGGTGATGGGGATATGTCCATAAGTCCCCTGGAACTGTGAGTGTCCTGTCTTTGATTTAGTAGGACTTGTTCCAATATCCTCTCCATACGGTCCAAGCGCCCTTCATCGTGCATGTATGGGCGGTTAGAGTCCTCATGCCTGAAGGAACTACTGAGGCTCCTGTCGTCGGCCCGTACCTCGTCGAGGTAATATCGTCGACGATGTGTCGCTACCAGCCGCCTCGGCGAAGCTGAGCGATTCCCGCGCGGATCTGCTCAAGCGTCTCCTTTTCGCTGAGCTGCATCCGGCTGCCTCTGAGGGCATAGGTGGGGAGAGGTCGGCACCCACGCCGCAGCGTGGTGACCCGACATCCGCGCGGGCTTGCCGACTGTCCTTGATTTGGACCCAGACGGCGTACGGTCCCGACCCGCCCCCAGCGGGGGAAGCGGTGACCGTGACGAGACTCCACCCGCGTGACTCCTCCTGGTCCCCCTGGGTGGTGAGTCCATGCTGGCCCTCCTTGGTCTGCCAGTGGATTCTGGTCTCGCCGATTCACCAGACCACATTCTGGTGGCTCCTGGTGAGACCTCAGCCCGAGAAGGGCTAGGTAGTCGAGCTCTATCCCTGGTTCCTTCGAGAGGGCTCAGGGAGAAGGGCCGTGCGGCAGCACGCGGGTCCCTTTTGCTCGTCTCCACCAATGACCCAGTGGGTGACAGAGAAATGGAGTCAGGGTGCCCGTGCTCCGGCGCTGTATCGAGTTCTTGCTCTGCGGGACCCCCGCTAGAGCACAGCTGCGTCGGTGAACCGGGTCCTGTGATAACAGGGCTCCCCGATTTGCGCGCCTTTTTCCCGGCCCGTCCTACCGCTGTAGACGGGGACTCCGGGATGGGTGGCCGGCAACTTCTTCCAGAAGTTCTGCGGCCCTTACTCCTTTTTACGTCCATGTCCCTGTGGGAGAAAACACAATTACTCACACAGGACAACCAACTCAAGGTTGTCTATACTTACCTGAGTGGCCCTTATGAAGGGCTGGTGGTGAGCCGCGCTCCTCTCCAGCCGTCGGCTGCAATGCGAGCGACGATATGTCGCGCATGCGTGCTGGCGGGTTCTTCACGAAGTCACTCACGTGACTCCGAAATGAAATGCTTTGTTTTGCAGACAATCTGGTAAAATCATGTGGCAGACCTCACCTAAGCAGTAGACAAGTGCACCGCATTTTGGCACCAACAGAGTTACAAAAGTACATCGAATATTCCCCACCCCCACTTCATTTCGGAGTCTTGAAAAGTATAAACTATTTAGCTTTGAACTTTCCTTTCCAAAGAAAAGAAACTTACCTGCATTGATATTCAATCTAAATTCTCAAAACACATTTGATTTCTCACCGCTGCCTCCTCTCAAGTGTGACAACATGTTTGTTAAAAGACGAGGGTTGAAGTCCAGATTGGTTCTGACTCATATAATTTATTTTGGGTTTGTATTCAATCACTTTGCTGACATAAAGAATACAAACTATATTTGTGTTTGCAAAAGCATTGAATCTTCCCTTTACTGTGTGGCTATTTCCTCTCTGATTGATACTAACAAGATCTTTACCTCATGCTCCAACTGCTGTCATTCATCCAGCCACCTAATAGCAGTCCCCACAACAATACCTGTGTGTTTAGCTATTAAAATGATGTTATCTGTACCCGTGTATTTTGAAAGAAAGAAGTACCTTGCCAGTCTGTCTGTTTCTGCTAGTTAGCACTGTCAAGAGGATGCTAATGAAAGATTTCTCACCTTGGAAGGTTGAAACTCTGCTAGCTTCCAGTGGTTGGACAGTCTAATTAGATTGATTTTGCTGATGCAATTGCTGTGATTGTTATTAAAGATACTAAGCTCATGGGAGCATATGGGAAAACATATTGATAATTGGAATTGTGATGGCGTGAATGTTTTGCTCAAAGACTTAATAAGGCTGGACTGTAAAGCTTGAGTAGTTGTCTGTTTTTTTAAACATACCGTTTTCTTGAAAGTGCTGAATCAAGATGTGACCCTGGTTAATGTCCTTTTGGGAGCATTGGTTCTGTGATAAAACAGAATGAAATAGTAAGATAAAATGAGAACTTACCTGTTCGAAGTTTGATCTTTATTTTATGAGGAGTTACGATGAGGGATTACTTGAAGAAGCCCCGCCTGGCGCTTGATCGGCATACTTCAAAACAGCGGCGTGAAAAACACAGAACCAATAGCCGGAGTAAAATAGTAAGGCTCACAAAGACTAGAACTACCAGATGATCATTTAGATTATGAGGGTCGGGAGCGGAGGGCACGTAATCCCTTATCGTAACTCCTAATAAAATAAAGATCAAACTTCGAACAGGTAAGTTCTCGTTTAATCTTACTATTTTACTTCAGAGTCACGTGAGTGACTACATGAAGATTTGAAAGCTCTGTGAAGTTCATGCCGTAGATCATTCCATATGACACACTGCTTCAGTTTACATAGTAGTGAGTAAATAATATATATTGCTTGAAATTATGCAATAAATATTTTAATAATAATAATAAAAAGAAAAGTAATAACCCCTCTATCCCAGGGAAAATAACAACAAATGATATGCAACAAAGCAAACAATTTGAACAGAACCCAACACAGCATGTGCAACCCTGGCACTGTAACAACAGGTTTATCATAAAATCTAGGAAAGTTTCTTCTTTAGACCATCCTGCGGTCTCCAGAATTTGGTCTAGCGTCATGTCCTGCCCTTGTGTAGTGAGATTTAAACACATCAGTGTCTACTCCAGTTAATCCAGATTCTGTTTATCCATCTAGAAATAGTTTGTACAGTCGCTTTTTTTATATGTTTCTTGAGGGTAGTGACCATTGGTGTCTCACAATCTCGGAGACTCTTAATTCAATATATATTAAGTCAGATGCTTAACCACATACAATGTTTAGTTGACAGAGTATGTGTTAAAGATTACATTGGTTCCAGCCTTTCTTGGCTTGCTTTGCTTGCCTAGATCATTGGCATAAAACGTTATTTTATCTACAGACAACTGCATACAATCTAACTGCAACATTTGTAATGTTTGTACTCATTGTGCTGATATTAATGGCAAGAGCATAACTACTTTAAATATTAACTTCTGAAAAGACAGTGACGTAATTGGAGTCCATTGCCGAAGCAATGTGAGAACTAAACTGACATCCCAGATTTCTGTATAACTGGGTTTGGTAGGATTTTATTAAAATTCCTCTCATAAATCAGGATATTAACGGATGTGACCCAATAAATTGTCGTTCTGAAAATTGTCCTAAATAGGAGGACAAAACACTCCGAGCTCCATTCATGGTACTATAACTCGGGTGCAACATAGCAAGGAACTCCAATACATCCGATATGTTTGTAGTATGATAAAATATATCTGACTGTAAACAAAATATTTCCCATTCCTTATATGAAACATATATTGTTTCTTCGTGCTCTCTCTCCAAGCTGCAGTTATGACATCCATGGTCCTATCCGACATTCCATCAGAACCTGCAGATTAACAATTAATACGGTCATGTAATGGATGACTTCTGCTGTTACTGGATGTACCAACAATTACTGCACCTGGGATTTGTCATGAATGTCTGAATCATCATTCTGAGCACCAATGGGAACAATGGATGTGTAGAAATGGTCCCTAGCTAAGGGACGTATCAGATATTAACTGATAAGAACAGATACTATTCTTGATCTTAGCCAAAAGGCCGAGAAGCAATACTAGTTTGGAACCACCAAACGCCTGCGGCGGAGACTTGCTCTATTTTGGTGACACATTGCCTAATCAGGCAAAATGGGGAAAACATAAAAGACTATACTTTCCCAATGCAGTGAGAATGGATCCACCGCTAATGCTCCTGGGTCTGGCTCCCATGAGACACATTTAGACCACTGGAGATTTAATCCAGGCACAACAGATCAACATTTGGTACTCATACTGTCTGACAATCTTTTTGAAACTTTTTGAATTTTAACATTCATTCTGTATTGTCATTGAACTTTCGTGATCTGTTGTCTTACCACAATATTGTCTTCTCCCACAGTTGTGGTATTGTCTACTCGTAATTGAACATGCAAGTTCTTTGTTGTAGAACAAACAGCTATCAATGCATAAAACGCCCCCAATAACTCCAAATAATTTATACCATGTGTTTGGAGAATTAATCGTCTTGGACAGTCCATCGACCACCACAACTTGTGTCACTGTCCTTGGCTCCCCATCCAAGAGCACTCCCATCAGTCTGTAATACCACTGAAGACTGCTGAACCACCACATTTTTACTTCTAGTAACTTGTGCAACATTGCGAATCCATCCTTGCAATTCAGCTCAACCTTTTTAGTTGGTAACTGCATGGATCTAATCAATGACCTGCACACTTTTACGCTTCTTCTCTGGTCTTTGCAGACATTGATCATGCAGAGGTCCCAATTCGACAGCAGGAATGCTGCTATCACTTTACCAGTAACCGTAGCTACTTCTTGGATGGTGTGAAAATGACAAGGAGAGGCATTTGTAATATCCCCAACCTTAATTGTTGGTAAAGTTACTGACATATCAATTGTATTAATGACAAACCCCAAATAATCAATTGTTTGGGACGCCTGTAACTTACATGTTGTTTGGATGTACAGAACCTTAGCCTTTCAATAGGCTTATGGTTGCTGAACCCAGTTCTTCAGCTGTCTCCAATTTACAGTTAACATCTCCTCTAGATAAGTCATTACAATGTGATTCTGAGCCCTCATGAACACCAATGCTGGTTTCAATAATTGTGTGATCAATCTGAGGGCTGAATTTAACCCATTAGGTAATTCCTTCCCATCCAATTAATTGAAGTACCTGAATAATAAGGCATCTTTTTTAGGTCTAATAATAGTCATATAGCAGCCTGGTGATACAACTTTGTTACAGTGTTGAAGTGTACGTTTTTAAATGCCTATACTGAACTATAAATTTAAGTTTGTGAGCCCCAGAATGACTCTGCAACCCCCATACTTGTGTCTGGGATATATTATCTCTACCTGACGAGTTCCTGGTACATTCAAACACCAAGCCGATCAGATTTAATGCAGAATTACAAAACAATTGTAATCTTACAACCAATCAGAAGTTGTTTTCCAGAAATTCCATGTGTGATGGAATGATGTTTCTGTACTTCTGTAAATGAACCAGAAGATCCCTTCTCTTAATATAGGGGTTCGTATTCAACCTGTTTGTCTTCTCAAAGCAGGGCTGAGAAGTTTTATAAGGCAAATATCCTTAATTGTTTGGGCAGTTTTTCATCAATCATAAATCTGGTTATAGCTTGCCCACATAATCCTGCATTTTTTGGGTATAATGTTAGCCAAATGGCAATTTGCATCATACAATTGGGTTTGAATATGCATTGCAGAGTAACGCAAGCATGTCTTAAAAGTATTGGACATTATCGACCCATGTATGTCTTCCCCAAATGCAGTGATGCCAACTGAATATCAGCTAGAGGACGTGCTGGAACACATTTCCAGTCCGCGCATCATTACACTCATGGGTGCCCAATTACTGCGTTACTGTTGGCACCCTGAGCGAGGCACGATAGACGGGTGTTTTATATATTTTTATTTTTTTTTTTACTGTTTCAGTCATAACAGTTTCTTGGAGTAGGTGAGAAACCAAATAATGTTGGCCGCCAGGTTCATCCATAGCCTCACCAGTCCATACTGATATAGCAAAACTTGGTGTTACATCGGGAACTCCCGGAGCATTTCTATTGTGCTCTGGTGTATACACATAAGTAGGGACATCAGCTTCAGGGTCAGTTTCATCCTGCCCTGGTACTCCCGAGTCTTGCTCTAGGGAGACTTCATCCAGACCTATGCAAGGCACTGGTGAATGAGATTTCATTTCGGAGTCACGTGAGTGACTTCGTGAAGAGCCCGCCGGCGCGCATGCTCGACATATCGTCGTAACGCGTTGCTGCGACGGCTGGCGGTGGAGCGCGCTCCTCGCCAGCCCTTCATAAGGGGCCACGGAGGTAAGTATTCTACCTTTAGTTGGTGGTCCTTGTTGTCTGGTTATGTCTTGCAGCAAGGACATGGATGGGAGTTCGAAGGGCCGGAGGACGTCAGGACGAGTTCGCCGGTCAACAGTTCCGGGGCCGTTACCATCGGCAGTACCTGCAGCGCAGGCCGGGACTCAGGCGGAGATGTGGGTAAGCCCTGTGTTCACAGGTCCAGATCCGCCAGCACACCACAGCTCGGAGGAGTTCGACGAGGAGGAGTGTGGTGTGCCGCCAGAGCAGGGGGACCCTGCCATGGCAGTCAGGTCGTCAGCGGGCTCGCTGGCGGCCTCGAGCAGGGCACGTGCCATTGCACGGCCTGTTCCACTCAGCCCTCCGAGAAGGGGGAGGGCAGGAGCCCAGAAGCCTAACCCTGTTAGGGCTAAGGCATTGCCTGTCACGGAGGAGCGGTCAGGTTCCAGGGCGAGACCCGGGGCGGCTGTGAGGTCCAGCCGGCACACCCCGACTCTCGACGCCGGGACGGGTCGGTCGAGTCGGGTCTCGTCACGGTCGCCGAGCCCCCCATGGATGGGTGGGCGAGACCATGCGTCGGCAATGTCCACGATGTGGGCAGCCGGCAAGACTGCGCGGGCCCCAGGCAGCCATGCTTCGGCTGGTGCCGACACCTCGCCGCAAGTGCCCTTAGTGGCAGCGGCTTCAGCTCCCGCTAAACGGAGGCGGTTGAACACGCCCGCGCAGGAATTGCGCAGTTTCGCCTCGGCGGCTGTTAGCGGCAACTACCGGCACCGGCAGGGCCTCGACGAGGTGCGGGCCGATGACAGGAGCCCGGTTTTCTTTTCAGAGCCGGAGGACTCCGACCACCTGAGTGTTCAGGGTGAAGGGCGTATTGACCGTATGGAGCGGCTGCTGGAGCTCCTGCTTCAACGTCAACAACAGCAGGGCAGCAACAGGCACAGGGCGTCTTCACCAACATCTACTATCAGCCTGGAGCAGCAGGAGGAGGAGGTTCTGGTGGATCCTGTACCACCTCCGTTGGAGGTGCCAGCGGAGGAACTCATGGACGTGGCGACCAAATTTGCGGCCCCACATATGGCAGGTCTTCCTCTAAATACAAAGCTGGCGGCCACAGTGGACTTTCTCAATAATCAGGTGCTGCAGGAAGAAGTCCTCATCCAGGCTATGAGCCGTCACAAGGCTCCATCAAACTGCAACTCCCTGAACGTGCCTGTGGTCAATACGCCAATATGGGGCAACATCAGTGCGGCTATCCGTCAACAGGAGCTAAAATTGCAGCGGATCCTGAAACTCCTCACGGCCGGTATTACCGCCTTTGCGCGGTCGGTGGACGGGGACGAACTGAATTTGGACCAGGAAGATGCTCTGGCCTTATTGTGCGCGACCCAGCACGAAATCAACGGGTTTCGCAAAAACAGCATCCGCCCAGCACTCAACCCGAAGTTTGCAGGATTGTGCAAACCACCGCCGCCGCCGCCGCCCCGTCAGCTCTTTGGTGAGGACCTCTCGAAGAGAGTCAAAGAGCTTGACGAACAAGCCAAAACAGTGGGGATCATGCGCTCTCAGAGTGCCCCCACACCGTCAGGCTCAAAAGCTCCATACATTCGCTCACGAGGGTCGGCCAGTGCCTCGACGAGGAATCACCCTCTAGCTCCACAACGACAACAGCACCAGAACCAGCACCAAGGGTCTTTTTTAGGACAGGGTCGGCAGAGACCTTTGTGGAAATCAAAGACGCCGCGCCCTCAAGCCAACCCAGCACCTCCACGGCCACCCACACGTGTCAAGGACCGCCGTTAACCACGGAGGTGAGGGGGTCTGGTTCTCTTTTTTCTCTCTGTTTAACTTCCCATGTTGGTGGTCGTTTACGGTTGTTTTTGAGTGCATGGGGTAATTTTACTGGTGATGAGTATGTGTTGCGGAATATTCAGGGGCATAAAATTGAGTTTATTAATGGTGACATTCCTCCATCCCAGCACATGCCTGGTCGTACGTTCAAATTGTCTGCTGCAGAACAGGCAGCAGGTTATAAGGAAATTTTAAGTCTGGAACAGAAGGGTGTGATTGAGAAAACGATGCATGAGCCAATTGAATTTGTTTCGAACATATTTACTAGACCTAAGAAGGATGGAGGCTGTCGTGTCATTATTGATCTAACCCGTTTGAATACGTTTGTAACATATACTCATTTTAAAATGGATACGTTTGAAACAGCCAAAGCATTGATTTCTCATGGCTGCTTTATGGCATGCATTGATTTAAGGGATGCATATTATTCAGTATCCATCCAGAAATATGATAGAAGGTTTTTGAAATTTATCTGGATGGGGCAACTTTGGCAGTATAAGGCTTTGCCTAATGGGCTCACTACAGCCCCTAGATTGTTCACTAAATTGGTGAAGCCAATCATGGCTTATTTGAGACAATGACATCATATAGTTATGGCCTATTTAGATGATGTCTTTATTGTGGGCCACACCCTGCAATTGGCTGAACAGGGTGTTGCAGCTGCTGTCAATATATTTCAACAATTAGGGTTCATTGTCCATCCAGAGAAATCGAAGTTCTGCCCTGCCCAGGTAATTAATTACCTAGGGTTCACGGTGAACTCAATGAGCATGAGGATAACTATACCAATTAACAAAATTGAGGAAGTCACTCAGGTGTGCAGAGATTTAATTGGCACCAATATACCATCGATTCGGCATACAGCCACAGTAATTGGCAAGCTAGTGGCTTTGTTTCCGGCAGCACGATATGGACCTTTGCATTATCAGAATTTGCAAAGAGCTAAAATTATTGCGTTAAAACGGAACGCTGGTCATTACGATCGATCAATGCAGCTGCCGTCCGAAGCGATAACTGAGTTGCAATGGTGGGTGTGTCACATTAGCAACTCATTTAAGCCTGTTAGGGAGGCTAATCCGGTGGTATATTTACAAACTGACGCAAGCTCCAATGGCTGGGGAGCTACTGATAATTGCTCTAGTTGTGGGGGCAGATGGGACACCCTTGAGGCATCGATGTTGTTGACTCAAGGGATTAACTATTTGGAGTTGCTGGCAGCATTCCACGGACTTCGTGCATATTGTTCCAAGCTTGTTGGAGCACACGTCCGTCTCCAAATAGACAACACCACAGCTGTGGCATATTTAAACCATATGGGTGATACCAGGTCAGTTTCGTGTGACAAATTGGCTAACTCAATTTGGCTCTGGTGTGTTCAAAGAGACATTTGGATTTCGGCTACCTATTTGCCAGGTGAGCTTAATACTGTGGCGGACACCAGGTCACGCAAATTTAATGACAACATTGAATGGATGTTGCATTCTGAGATTTTTTCCAAAGTCACAGCCAAATTAGGTAAACCGGACATTGACCTTTTTGCGTCACGGTTAAACCATCAGGTACCAGCCTACGTTTCATGGGAACCAGATCCTGGGGCAATAGCGCTAGATGCATTCTCGCTGGACTGGGGGAATTGGTTTTTCTATGCCTTCCCTCCGTTTTGCCTCATCAGTCGGGTATTGCGAAAGATTCAGGCAGATGCTGCCAAGGGCATCCTTATTATACCCGACTGGCCCACACAGCCTTGGTATCCGATGGTCTTTGACATGCTCAACGAACCTTGGGTCCTTTTGAAGGGTTGCCCACAATTGGTTACTCACCCTGTCTCAGGGGAGCCACATCCCTGCCATGGCTATTTAAATTTGTTGGCTTGCAGGTTCTGAACAGGCCGTTAGTCCAATACGGCCTCTCGGCTCGGACCATGGATACCATCGGGGCGTCGTGTCGAGAGTCCACAAGGCGAAGATACCGCTCGCATATTAAGAAGTGGGAAGCCTACTGCAGCCGCTCTCGCATCACGTACGATGACGTGACAATAACCGACGTCCTGGAATTCCTCGCGGGGTTGCACCATGATGAGCACTTAAGTTACAGTGCCATCAACAGCGCCAGAAGTGCGCTATCATTCTACCTCAATATTGGGGTAGGATCCAACAGGCTAGTGTCCAGACTCATGCGGGGTATATTCAATATGAATCCGCCTACACCACGCTATAATATCACCTGGGATGTCAGGGACGTATTAACCCTGCTCAGGACGTGGTCTCCCATGGAAGGGCTCCAACTGGACCAACTCACCATGAAGCTGGTGATGTTACTAGCGCTGACTTCAGCTCAGAGGGTACAGACACTACACAAACTTTGTGTCGACAGAATGACTTCTACCCCTACAGAAGTACTCTTTTTCATTGACGAGCTACTAAAGCAGCATAGACCTGGGTGCACAGGGCTGCAGCTGAAGTTCCCGGCATACCCCGCAGATGCTAGGCTATGTTTAGCCTCACATATCCGCCACTATGTCAAGGTGACGGCACGCATCAGAGGAATGGAGAGATACCTGCTTGTCACTCATAAGAGACCTCATCATCGAGTGACAGTCCAGACGATATCCAGGTGGCTTCGAGTCGTCTTGGGTAAGTCAGGTATCGACACTAATGTGTTCAAGTCTCATTCCACCAGGGCTGCATCGATGTCAGCGGCGAGGGTGTTGGAGGTGCCCATGGACCAAATTCTCGCCACAGCAGGATGGGCACATGAAGCTGTGTTCCAGCGTTTTTATAACAAGCCTGTTGCTGCTCCTCTACAGTTCGCAGAAGCCGTGCTGAATGCAGGTCAAGAACGTGGAGATGTCCCCGCATGAGGGGTTTTTGATTTGTTATTAATAAATATGCTCTTGTTTTGCAGTATGAACTATTGAGCAAGTTTGTTCCTCCCATCCATCCCTGGTAGTGGTGTGTCAGCATGGACGTGGTCCAGGGACTCACGTGACTCCGAAATGAAATAGTAAGATTGAACGAGAACTTACCAGTTCGAAGGTTGATCTTTATTTTATGAGGAGTCGAAGTGAGGGATTTCGTGCCCTCCTCGCCCAACCCTCAATCACCTTCATCTGGTAATCTTAGTCAATTCAATCATACTATGCGAAGTCATTTCTATTGTTGGTTCTGTGATTCCACGCCGCTACTTTGAAGTATGTCGAGCATGCGCGCCGGCGGGCTCTTTACGAAATCCCTCACTTCGACTCCTCATAAAATAAAGATCAACCTTCGAACTGGTAAGTTCTCGTTCAATCTTACTATTCTCATTCTTCATAGGCACCATACTCATTGTATGGAAACTCCTTGGGAGCCTGCCTTAGAATCTCATGGGTCTTAAAACCCTTAATTGTTTAGAGTTTTGAGCATTTTATCTTGCTCTAAGGACTTCATCCAGACCTATGCAAGGCACTGGTGAATGAGATTCTCATTCTTTATAGGCACCGTACTCAGTGTATGGAAACTCCTTTGGAGCCTGCCTTAGAATCTCATGGTTCTTTAGAACCCTTGACTGATTAGAGTTTGGAGCATTTTATCTTGCTCTAGGGACCTCATCCAGACCTAACCAAGGTACTGGAAAATCAGAATCCCATTTTCATAGGCACCATACTCAGCGTATGGGAACTCCTTCAGAGCCTGCCTTACAGGAAGACATACATGGGTCTTAGAACCCTTGACGAAGTCAAGTGTGGAGCATTTTCTCCATTTCCAGCCTTCCCCACATTCTTGTCCTCCCTTGGAGGAGAGTTACTCCTTTACTGTTTTGTATTTGTGCATAAATCATATATGTTTAAAATTGTAATTCTGACAAGCACATTCTGCTTGCAGAATATTTGTATTAACCTCAGTATCACACAGGGTTATATACATTTCCATAAAGAAAACTGCATCTGGTAACATATACTCAGAGCAGACTTTATTTTACAATTAGTGGGTATTTGGAGCTGGCATTTAGCGCAGCCATTATCTCCAAATCCGATCTAAATAGTGGTAAATAGCAGGAGCTGGCTTTTAAAGCAACCCTTATCTCCCGATCCAATCTAAATCGGAAACTACGGTTCCAGCGCGTTCTATTCAATTACCGCAGTTTAAAATACTTTCACTCTAGCTGGCTCCGTATTTTGAGCCAGAGTTACAGAGTTTTTAATTTTTTTTCAAAATACATCAGCACTCTAGCTGGCTCTGCAGACTTACAGACTCTAGCAAGAAAGTTCAACAGTGACTTACCTGCGGGTTAAACTTACCTCTGGTGGGAGCTGCGCTCTCCACCCTGTCGGTGCCACATGCATCGACGTAATGCCAAGCATGCGCCTGGTGGGGCTTCTTCACGTAATCACTAACGTGACTCCGAAGTAAAATCGAGGATCATCATGTGGAATAGCTGTATTTTACTGAAATCAAAAATCATATAACTTATCTATAATTAAGGATGGCACGGTGGTGCAGCGGTAGAGTTGCTGCCTTACAGCACCAGAGACCCGGGTTCGATCAGGACTTTGGGTGCTTGCCTGTATGGAGTTTGAGCATTCGTCCCAAGACCTGCATGGATTTTCTCCGGGGTCTCTGATTTCCTCCCACACTCCAAAGACAGACAGACATGTAGGCTAATTGGCTTGGTATAATTATAAATTGTCCCTAGTGCGTGTAAGATAGTGTTTGTGTACGGAGATTGCTATTCAATGGAGTCCCAGTGGGCTGAAGAGACTGCATCTCTAAACTAAACTAAATTAAACACTTTATTTTGTAAAATAATGTAGAGTGTTTATATTTCTGTAAAAACAGATAGAGTCACCATGAATAGAAACAAGGAACTACAGATGATGGTATACAAAAATGGACATAAGGTGCTGGAGTAGGTCACTAGGTCAGGCAACATCTCTGCAGAACAGTTATATGTGATGTAAAGGATCCCAACCACAAATGCCAACTGTCCATGTTCTCCAGGGATGCTGCCTGACCTGCCGAGTTACTCCATTGCTTTTGTTGTTATTCATTTTTATTGTTTTTTTTAAAGATATGTCATGAATAGTAAAGGCAACATTTATTTGGGTCAACCAGTGCTGAAGAGTAAACATAGAAACATCGAAACATAGAAACATAGAAATTAGGTGCAGGAGCAGGCCATTCGGCCCTTCGAGCCTGTACCGCCATTCAATATGATCATGGCTGATCATCCAACTCAGTATCTTGTACCTGCCTTCTCTCCATACCCTCTGATCCCCTTAGCCACAAGGGCCACATCTAACTCCCTCTTAAATATGGCCAATTAACTGGTCTCAACTACCCTCTGTGGCAGAGAGTTCCAGAGACTCACCACTCTCTGTGTAAATAATGTTTTCCTCATCTCGGTCCTAAAGGAATTCCCCCTTATCTTTGGACTTTGACCCCTTGTTCTGGACTCCCCCAACATCGGGAACAATCTTCCTGCAACTAGCTTGGCCAGCCCCTTAAGAATTTTGTAAGTTTCTATAAGATCCCCCCTCAATCTTCTAAATTCCAGTGAGTACAAGCCGAGTCTATCCAGTCTTTCTTCATATGAAAGTCCCGACATCCCAGGAATCAGTCTGGTGAACCTTCTTTGAACCCCCTCTATGACATGAATGGCGGTGCAGGCTTGAAGGGCCGAATGGCCTACTCCTGCACCTATTTTTCTATGTTTCTATGTTTCTATCTGCCTCTGATGCTGTCAGACACAGGAGAAAGGGCTGCTTTGCTGCTTTCAAATGAGGCAGTGAAGGATGGGGTGGTGATGGGGACATATACTACCACCCTGATCTTCTCCTCCAGGGGTCTCTCATGCAGGGCTACCCCCTCCTGCACTATCACCTCCTGTGGCATCACCTCCTGCCACTCCTCCTGCTGGGTGAGCAACACCTGCATGCCAGTTTTTTTTTTAGGGTTGTGCCCTCTAACTGCACTGCTGCCTTTTTGGTGCCATCTCTAAAACACAAGTCTCCTCGCCAAAAAACTCTCCAGCTATGAATGAACATGCCCTGGAGTGACAGAGGTCACGTGCTGCTGTTTAAATTACCTTTTTTTTCTACTGACCTTTTTTTAACCTCGAAACTATTACCTTCGACTACCTTCGACCACCTACGAGTACCTACGACTAACATCACGACCTGCTACGACCGACTTCAACTAGACCTATGACTAAAAAGGTATTGATTTTTCCCACGGCGACCCATTTTTAGTCGTGGTCAATTTTTAACATCTTGAAAAATACACCGCGGCCTAGTTGAAGCCTCGACTACGCAGAGACTCCTCTCGACCATGAAGAAGAGTGACGAAGTCCTCCTACGACCTCATGGTGACCTTCCCGCGACTATGGGTCATGGGCAAGGTCGCCAGAACTCGCGGTGGAGGTCGCCCAAGTGGGACGAGGGCTTAAGGAAAGTGTGGGGAGATGGGGAGTGAATGTGGGAGCAGCAGCTAGATGGTGATAAGATGAGGCACAAAGGATACGAGTGTTAAGGGCCTGTCCTACAAGCATGCAACTCTATGCGATTAGCGCAACCTAACGTGGTCGCTTGAGCCGTCCGGCGTCGTGGGGCCGGTCCCACTTCGATCGCCGGAGCCGTGCGGAATTGTGCGGAGTTCGTCCCGACACCGCGCAGGGCTCCGAAAAACTGACTATGTCCAAAAATTCTGCGCGGCAACGGCTTGTCGGCTCGCAGTCGCCTCGACACATTACACACCGCCTCGACATCGTGCCTCCGTGAACCTATCTGTAGGTGCCTCCGTGACCCTCTAGGTGTGTGGCACTGTGGCCCTCTGTGTGTGTGTGCCTCTGTGCCCCTCTCTGTCCTGGCGAACTTACCTTAGACTTCGCTCCAAGTTCGCCTCACTTTGCGCCACGTTGCACCACTCACCCGACCCCCGCGCGGCCCCTACTGCCGGTTTGGTTGCGCTTGCCGCATGCAGGCGCATGCTGGTGGGAACGGCCCTGTACAGGCGATCACCCGACCTCCGCGCGGCCCCCCACTTCTAGTTTGATTGCGTTCATCGCATAGAAATGCATGCTTGTAAGACAGGCCCTTTAGAATAGAAAATAGGTGCAGGAGGAGGCCATTCGAGCCAGCACCGAATCTGATAAATAAGGAAGGAAGGTGAGAACGGGAATCATTTCAGGACATTTCACTTCTATCATTTCTATGTTTCTATAACCAGATGCCACAGTCTTAGAATAAAGGGGAGGCCACATAAGATTGAGGTGAGAAAAAACTTTTTCACCCAGAGAGTTGTGAATTTGTGGAATTCTCTGCGACAGAGGGCAGTGGAAGCAAAATCACTGGATGGATTTAAGAGAGAGTTAGATAGAGCTCTAGAAGCTAGTGGAATCAAGGGATATGGGGAGAAGGCAGACACGGTTTATTGATTGGGGATGATCAGCCATGATCACCCACGTGGAAGCTGCCGGTACAGAAGACGGTATCGCACTGAGCGGCGGACTGGCTTGCAAAACAAAAAGGGCTGTTGAGCCAAAACTAAAGAGACCAAAGTCGGGCAACACCATTGTAGTTGGAAATTCCATTGTGAGAGGTACGGACAAGGGTTTCTGCGGCAACAGACAGGATTCGAGGATGGTGTGCTGCCTTCCTGGTGCCAGGATCCAGGATGTCATGGACAGAGTGCAGACAATCCACAAGGGCGAAGGTGAACAGCCAGAAGTGGTCGTGCATGTTGGCACAAATTATGTTGGAAAGTAGGGGATGAATATTCTGCAGCGGGACTTCAGAGAGCTCGGAAAAATGCTGAAAAGCAGGACTTCCACGGTTGTTATCTCCGGTTTGTTTCCAGTTCCTCGTGCTGGCAAGAGCAGGAACAGGGAGATACGGGACCTGAATGTGTGGTTGAGGAACTGGTGCAGGGGGCAGGGATTTAGTTTCTTAGATCACTGGGATCTGTTATGGAGTAAGGGGGAACTGTACAAAAGGGACGGATTGCACCTTAACAGGTGGGGGACCAGCATTCTGGCCGGCAGGTTTGCCACTGCTACAGGGATGGTTTTAAACTGAATAAGGGGGGTGGGGTGTCAAATGGGATAGTCGAGGACAGAGTTAAAGGGAAAGAGAGTAAAGGGATGGTTAATGACCCCAGTATTAACGGGAAAGAAAGCTCACAAAGGGATAGGAAAGTATGGCCAAGTGTAATAGGGATCGATGTGAAAGGGGCCACGTGTCAACATAATTGTATAAGGAGTAAGAGTGTTGTAAAAACAAGCCTGAAGGCTTTGTGTCTCAATGCGAGGAGCATTCGTAATAAGGTGGATGATTGAAGGTGCAGATGATTAATGACTATGCTATAGTTGGGATCACGGAGACATGGCTCCAGGGTGACCAAGGCTGGGAGCTGAACATCCAGGGATATTCAATATTCAGGAGGGATAGACGAAAAGGAAAAGGAAGTGGGGTAGCGTTGCTGGTGAGAGAGGAGATTAATGCAATAGAAAGGAAGGACATTAGCGTGGAGGATGTGGAATCGATATGGGTAGAGCTGCGAAACTCTGAGGGGCAGAAAACGCTAGTGGGAGTTGTATACAGGCCACCTAACAGTAGTATTGGAGTTGGGGGTGGCATCAAACAGGAAATTAGAAATGTGTGCAACAAGGGTAACACGGTTATAATGGGTGACTTCAATCTGCATGTAGATTGGGTGAATCAAATTGGCAGGGGTGCTGAGGAAGAGGATTTCCTGGAATGTATGCAGGATAGTTTTCTCAACCAACATAGGAGGAACCAACGAGAGAGCAGGCCATTCTAGACTGGGTATTGAGTAATGAGGAAGGGTTAGTTAGCAGTCTTGTTGTGCGTGGCCCCTTGGGCAAGAGTGACCATAATATGGTTGAGTTCTTCATTGGGATGGAGATTGACAAAATTAAGTCAGAAACAAGGGTTCTGAACTTGAACAAAGGTAACTTTGAAGGTATGAGATGTGAATTGGCCAAGATAGACTAGCAGGTGATTCTTAAAGGGTTGACAGTGGATGTGCAATGGAAGGTATTTAAAGACTGCATGGATGAAGTACAAAAATTGTTCATACCAGTTTGGCAAAAGAATAAATCAGGGAAGGTGGTGCATCCATGGATAACAAGGGAAATCAGGGAAAGTATAAAAACAAAAGATGAGGCATACAAATTGGACAGAAAAAGCAGCCTACCGGAGGACTGGAAGAAATTCAGAATCCAGCAGAGGAGGACAAAGGGCTTAATTAGGAAAGGGAAAATAGATTATGAAAGGAAACTGGCAGGGAACATAAAAACTGACTGCAAAAGTTTTTATAGATATGTGAAGAGAAAGAGACTGGTTAAAACAAATTTGGTCCCTTGCGGTCAGAAACAGGGGAATTGATCACGGGGAACAAGGATATGGCAGACCAATTGAATAACTACTTTGGTTCTGTCTTCACTAAGGAAGACATAAATAATCTGCCAGAAATAGCAGTGGAATGGGGGTCAAATAAGATGGAGGAACTAAGTGAAATCCAGGTTAGCCGGGAAGTGGTGTTGGGTAAATTGAATGGATTGAAGGCCGATAAATCCCCAGGGCCAGATAGTCTGCATCCCAGAGCACTCAAGGAGGTAGCCACAGAAATAGTGGATGCATTAGTGATAATTTTTCAAAATTCCTTAGATTCTGGAGTAGTTCCTGAGAATTGGAGGGTATCTAATATAATCCCACTTTTTAAAAAAGGAGGGAGAGAGAAAGCGGGGAATTACAGACCAGTTAGTCTAACATCGGTAGTGGGGAAACTGCTAGAGTCAGTTATTAAAGATGGGATAGCAGCGCATTTGGAAAGTGGTGAAATCATTGGACAAAGTCAGCATGGATTTATGAAAGGTAAATCATGTCTGACAAATCGGATAGAATTTTTCGAGGATGTAACTAGTAGAGTGGATAAGGGAGAACCAGTGGAATGTGTTATATTTAGACTTTCAGAAGGGTTTCGACAAGGTCCCGCATAAGAAATTAGCATACAAACTTAAAGCACACGGTATTGGGGGTTCAGTATTGATGTGGATAGAAAACTGGCTAGCAGACAGGAAGCAAAGGGTAGGAGTAAACGGGTCCTTTTCAGGATGGCAGGCAGCGACTAGTGGGGTACCGCAAGGCTCAGTGCTGGGACCCTAGCTCTTTACAATATATATTAATGATTTGGACGAGGGAATTCAATGCAACATCTCCAAATTTGCAGATGACACCAAGCTGGGGGGTATAGTTAGGTGTGAGGAGGATGCTTGGAGGCTGCAGGGTGATTTGGATAGACTTAGTGAATGGGTAGATGCATGGCAGATGCAGTATAATGTGGATAAATGTGAGGTTATCCACTTTGGTGGCAAAAACATGAGGGTAAACTATTATCTGAATGGTGGCAGATTAGGAAAAGGGGAGATGCAACGAGACCTGGGTGTCATGGTACACCAGTCATTGAAAGTAGGCATGCAGGTGCAGCAGGCAGTGAAGAAAGCAAATGGTATGTTAGCATTCATAGCAAAAGGATTTGAGTATAGGAGCAGGGAGGTTCTACTGCAGTTGTACAGGGTTTTGGTGAGGCCGCACCTGGAGTATTGCATACAGTTTTGGTCTGCAAATCTGAGGAAAGACATTCTTGCCATAGAGGGGGTACAGAGAAGATTCACCAGACTGATTCCTGGGATGTCAGGACTTTCATATGAGGAAAGACTGGATAGACTTGGCTTGTACTCGCTGGAATTTAGAAGATTGAGGGGGCTCTTATAGAAACTTACAAAATTCTTAAGGAGTTGGACAAGCTAGATGCAGGAAGATTGTTCCCGATGTTGGGGGAGTCCAGAACAAGGGCTCACAGTCTAAGGATAAGGGGGAATTCCTTTAGGACCGAGATGAGGAAAACATTCTTTACACAGAGCGTGGTGAGTCTCTGGAATTCTCTGCCACAGAAGGTAGTTGAGTCCAGTTCATTGGCTATATTTAAGAGGGCCTTAGATGTGGCCCTTGTGGCTAAAGGGATCAGGGGGTATGGAGAGAAGGCAGGTACGGGATACTGAGTTGGATGATCAGCCATGATCACATTGAATGGCGGTGCAGGCTTGAAGGGCCGAATGGCCTACTCCTGCACCTATTTTTCTATGTTTTCGATGTTTCTATGTTTTCTATCACATGCTGGCTTGAAGGGCCGAATGGCCTCCTCCTCCACCTATTTTCTATGTTTCTATGTTACTATGACAAGTGAAAAGAACCAGATGGGGGCGACAATGCATTGGCAAAATATATGGGTAGCAGGTGAATGAAAACCAAGGAAGGGGGACGAATTGGGTGATGAAGCTGGTTGGTAGGGGGCATGGGAAAGGGAAGACTGGAGGTGATTCAGAGGAAGGGCAACACGACAGGTAATGGATACGTGAAACTGGAGAATTCAATGTTCGTTCCGCTGGGTTGCAGACTATCCAGGTGGAATATTAAATACTTATTATACATTGTGTAATATTCATCCATGTTTTTACTATAATAACCTAATATGAGTTGTATGCAAGATAACCTCTAACCATGATCTGCAGCCATGCATTGTATGGAATTGAACTGGGTTTCAAGCATTATATCTGTCATCTTACATATTCCTTTATTTAATCTGGTAATGCATATAAACCAAGGTGCTGAAAATTAAATACATATAAACCAAGGTGCTGGAACCTAATAAACCCTTAATCATTTCAAGAGCTTTCTCCGCACAACTGACCCAATCCCAGTCTCACTGGTCCTCCACAGAACTAAAGTTATTTTCCACGTATCAAGATGCAAAGCCTAGATCTCCTCCAAACAAAGATGGCGCGGTCACGAGGCACCGTTGTGGCAGCTCCGCGAAAATTGTGTGTAATTTTAACTTTTATGTTCCTTTTTAACTTATTTCTAAATAAGTCCTTAGTACTGACGAAGAATGGGAGGGAAACCCTCTTAAATCTAAACTCTAGGGCAAACGGAGACGTTTTAAATGCTGTACTTACTGATCCAGCGTGGCCAGCAGAGATCAACAAAGGCTGCTGGAACAACAATGAGAGCTCGGCTGCAAGGCAAACCCAGAGAAAACATCGAGGTAAGTGGGGGGGGATTCGGAATAGGCTGAGAGTCCAAGCCTTTTGTCCCCCTCTGCCCTGCGTTCTTCTGGCGAACGTTCAGTCCCTGGAAAACAAGCTGGATGATCTCAGGGAGAGGATCAGATTCCAGCGGGACATAAGGGACTGCAGCATCGTCTGCCTGACTGAAACATGGCTGACCTCTCTGATTCCGGATCAGGTAATCTGTCCAACTGAGTCCTTCACTGTCCACCGTGCTGACGGAACAGAAGCATCTGGGAAATCCAAGGGTGGAGGAGTCTGCTTCATGACCAATAATAACTGGTGCAACCCTGGAAATATCAAGATGCTTTCTCGTTCCTGCTCGCCAGACCTGGAGCATCTGACGATCTCATGCCGCCCATTCTACCTTCCCCGGGAGTTCGGCTCAGTGATCGTCACAGCCAAATACATTCCACCGCATGCGGACACCGACGTGGCACTATCGGCCCTACACGATGTGCTGTTGACACCAAAACAAGAACCCGGATGCGGCTATGGTGGTGGCTGGAGATTTTAATAAATCAAATCTCAAGAAGGTCATGCCGAACTTCTACCAACACATCATGTGTGCCACCAGGGGAAAAGGACATTGGACCACTGTTATACGCCGTTCCGGAAGGGCTACAAGGCCATTTCACTCCTTCCCCTAGGAAAATCTGACCACGCTGCCATTTTCCTGCTGCCGGAATATAAACAGAGGATAGTTCGGGAAGCGGTAGAGATGAGGGACGTAAAGCGGTGGTCCGACCAGTCAGAGGCCATGCTGCAAGATGCACTGAGCGATGTCGACTGGAATATGTTCCAAGCAAGTTCCAGCGACGTCAGTGAGTTCGCAGAAGCAGTCACGGACTTCATCGCAACAATAGCCGACAACATCGTCCCCACGGTAAGGGTTAGCATCTTTCCGAATCAAAATCCCTGGGTGGACAGGTCCATTCGTGTGGCCTTGAATGCTCGCACCGCTGCCTACAACTCGGGCCTGGCATCCGGAAATATGGACATCTACAAGGTAGAGTCCTAGCGACTGCGAAGGGCGGTGAAGGACGCAAAAAGGAGGTACAGGGACACGATGGAGTCACGGATGGAGCAGCAGGACACCAGACGCCTGTGGCAGGGGCTACGGACTATAAACAACTACCGGAGCACCCCACCCTCATCCGCAAGTGCCGGCACCTCCCTAGCTGATGACCTGAACTCCTTTTACGCTCGGATCGAGATGGGCAACAACACCCCAGGTCTGCCGACTATCGACAATACCGCCAGTGGGCTGGCTAATGAAGCTGATGGGAGGAATGAGCACACATTCTCGCTGTCCGAGCACGATGTGAGGAGGGCTCTGACACGGGAGAACACGAGGAAAGCTGCAGGCCCCGATGGCATCTCGGGGCGAGTACTTGGAAGTCCTGTGCTACGCAGCTAGCTCTGGTGCTCACTACAATATTCAACCTCTCCCTGGACAAGTCCCAGCCTGCTTCAAAAAATCCACCAATGTACCGGTACCAAAGAATGCCTCCCCAGCCTGTCTGAATGACTTCCGTCCGGTGGCCCTCACCTTAGTAGTCATGAAATGCTTTGAGAGGCTGGTGAAGAAACACATCTGCGCCTTCCTCCCTCGCAACATGGACCCGTTACAATTTGCATACCGTCCGAACAGATCCACGGACGATGCTGTCTCCCAGGTTTTGCACACCGCTCTCTCCCATCTTGACAGCCAGATGGGGGCTACGTGAGGATGCTGTTCATAGACTTCAGTGCAGCCTTCAACACAATAGTTCCCACCAGACTGGCCGAGATGCTACTGGATTTAGGGCTCAACACCCCCACTGTGTGCCTGGGTCCTGGACTTTCTCAACACCAGGCCCAGGTGTAGTCAAGATGGGAGGGAATACATCAAAGTCCCTCACCCTGAGCACAGGATCCCCCCAGGGTTGCGTCCTCAGCCCCCTATTGTACTTCCTGTACTCACATGACTGTGTGGCTAGGTTCAGCTCCAACTCGATAATCAAGTTTGCTGATGACACCGTGGTGGTGGGCCTGATCTCAGACAACGATGAGAAGGCCTACCGGGAGGAGGTAGCTGATCTGGCACTCTGGTGTCAGGACAACGGCCTCCTCTTGAACATCAAAAAAATGAAGGAGTTGATCGTGGACTTTAGGAGGGCACATCATCCGAGGACGTACACACCATTGAGGATAAATGGGGATACTGTGGATAGGGTGAGCTGTTTTAAATACCTGGGAGTCCACATCTCAGAGGATCTGACATGAACATCGCACGCTGCAGCACTCGTGAGTAAGGCAAGGCAGCGCCTTTACCACCTCAGGCAATTGAGGAAATTCAGAGTGTCTCCGAGGATCCCCCAGTGCTTCTACTCTGTGGCTGTGGAAAGCATCTTGTCCGGAAACATTACAATCTGGTTTGGGAATTGCTCTGCCCAGGACAAGAAGGCTCTGCAGAGAGTAGTGCGTTCAGCCGAACGCACTATGGGAACTTCTCTCGCCCCTCTGCAGGAACTATACATCAGGAGGTGCAACTCCAGAGCCAATAAGATCATGGGAGAGGGTTACACAAAAAGCTGGAGAAATTCAGCGGGTGCAGCAGCATCTAAGGAGCGAAGGAGATAGGCGACGTTTCGGGTCGAGACCCTTCTTCAGACTGGTCAGGGATCAGGGAAACGAGAGATATAGACGGTGATGTGGAGAGATAAAGAACAATGAATGAAAGATATGCAAAAAAGTATCGATGATAAAGGAAACAGGCCATTGTAAGCTGTTTGTAGTGTGGAAATGAGAAGCTAGTGAGACTTGGATGGGGAAAAGATAGAGAGAGAAGGAATGCCAGGGCCCGAGGGCTGAGGGAGAGGTGGGAAGGGGGAGGAGGCAACCAGGGTTAACAGAATTGAGAAAATTCAATGTTTAAGCCCAGAGGATGCAGACTCCCCAAGCGGAATATGAGGTGCTGTTCCTCCAACTTGCGGTGTTGCTCACTCTGGCCGTGGAGGAGGCCCAGTACCAAGAGGTTGGATACAGAATGGGAGGGGGAGTTGAAGTGCTGAGCCACCGGGATGTCGGGTTGGTTATAGCGGACCGAGCGGAGGTGTTCGGCGAAACGATCGCCCAGCCTCCGCTTGGTCACACCGATGTAGATCAGCTGGCATCTGGAGCAACGGTTGCTTTGTTGCACTCTTTGCCTGATTAGTTTAGTTTAGTTTAGAGATATCGACCCTTCGTCCCACTAAGTCCACGCCAACCAGCGATCCCCGCACACTAACACTATCCTACACATTCTAGTGACAATTTACATTTAAGCCAATTAACCTACAAACATGTACGTATGGGAAGAAATCAAAGATCTCGGAGTAAACCCACATGGTCATGGGGTTAACATGCAAACTCTGTACAGACAGCCTTCGATCCTGCACCATCGTCTCTGGAGCTATAACCGCTGCTGATGATGAATGTAAGCATGACGCAGATGAACCCAAAAGCAGTAACATTAGATGGACACCCGCTCTGCACCATTCTTTGATTTGACAACACAACCTGTACTTGTTTTACTAACTAGCAGAAAAATGGGAAATGTTGATAAGGATTCTGAGTTAGCTGCTGCTCTCGTCCAAACCCATTCTCTGAAATCCTCTCATTAAATCTCCTCGTTAAACCTTTCCACCTTTTCTCTTGTTTGCCGTGTCACAAAATCAATCGTAATCCCTTCATCTGCGCAATGTTAATTATTCTTTCATTCCAGTCCTGCTAACCTGCCCTTGTTTTAAGCAAGACTTTGCAGAATTGCTCATTATGTAAATTGACAGTATAACCAAATGCGAAAATGCATTGAGTACCAAAACCAATCAGAAGAAAGGACATACAAAAAAATGGGAAAAAACTAAACTCACAACACCAGTCTTCACATTTTTTTAAAGGCCCATAAGTAAGAGAGGGAATGTGACCCAGATACAGTGCAGCTTCACAATCCAGTTATACGGTGATGAACACCATCACTTTTTAAATAAGCATGAGAATTGTTAATGAGAAAGAGCCGTGCCTGTACTTATTGAATCCTGCACGCTGGACTTTATTGCCTTCCCTCTCAGTGGGAAACGTTGATTCTGCTGTGTGGGGATATCTATGTTAAATTCTATTGTGTGATGTGTTCCTTTTTTATTCGTATGGCTGTATGGCAACCCAAATTTCACTGTACCAATTGGTGCATGTGACAATATATGTACACTTGAACTTGAACTGGAATGCTGCCTCAGAGACTGCTATCCACAAATGTTGATGCTGTATGGTTCAAAAATCCATAATTGTGAGGCAGGAAATCAGACATACGCCTCAATTTCAACTGATCGTGATACTTCCCTCAGTCTATAGTATGGCCGGTAACTGCACTTCCCGCACTTCCTTAGAATGCCAAAGAAAAAGTGTTGGTTAAAAATGAATGTGTGACTGGGGAGATATGCCATATGCCAGTGGGTATCCCATGAGGGCTTGTGTGGAAACAAACAGATGTCCCTGTTAGATTATCTCCGTCAAAATAATAAATAATGAAACGTGAACAATCTGTGCTGCATTGTGTCATCATTGCATGAGGCTTAAGTTTATACTACAACTGGCAGTCATGTGGTTATTCACTGCGAGAAGTGGTTCGGTTATTCTGTCTTTGTAGTCAGTGACCCAACAATACTGCAGGGTGTCCAGGCCAAATATCACGCCATCCAATTCAGAGCCTCTTTTGTTATTTACCCAAAGTGTACATGATATAGAAGGTTGATTAGTCTTCAGAGATATTTGTCAACACTCTGAGATGTTCTAATAGATAGGCACAGAAAGCTGGAGTAACTCAGCGGGACAGGCAGCATCTATGGAGAGAGGGAATGGGTGAGTTTCACGTCGAGACCCTTCTTCAGACTGGTTAGGAATAAGGGGAACGAGAGATATAGACGATGCAGAGACATAAAGAATAATGAATGAAAGATATGCAAAAAAATAATGTTGATAAACGAAACCAGCCATTGTTAGCTGTTTGTTGGATGAAAATGAGAAGCTGGTGCAACTTGGTTGGGGGAGAGATGGAGAGAGGGAAGTTAGAGAAATCAATGCTGAGGCCCACAGGAGCCATTGGAAGAGGAGGGGGGGAGGAACACCGACTGGAAAGGATAAAAATCCAGCGCGGGGCTTGCTTTTTCAGAGGCCCACAGAAGCCGTTGGAAGAGGAGGAGGGGGAGGAATGACACCCGACCGGTAAGGTTTAAAATCCAGCCCGGGGCTTGTTTACCAAAATCCATAACGTTCCATTCGGAAAAGTGTTTTTTTTTTGGGGGGGGTTTGAGGAAGCCGCTGGGTTGCAGACTATCCAGGTGGAATATTAAATACTTATTATACATTGTGTAATATTCATCCATGTTTTTACTATAATAACCTAATATGAGTTGTATGCAAGATAACCACTAACCATGATCTGCAGCCATGCATTGTATTGAATTGAATTGGGTTTCAAGCATTATATCTGTCATCTTACATTATATCTGTCATCTTACATATTCCTTTATTTAATCTGGTAATGCATATAATGCATTACCAGATTATAATGCATATAAACCAATGTGCTGAAAATTAAATACATATAAACCAAGGTGCTGGAACCTAATAAACCCTTAATCATTTCAAGAGCTTTCTCTGCACAACTGACCCAATCCCAGTCTCACTGGTCCTCCACAGAACTAAAGTTATTTTCCACGTATCAAGATGCAAAGCCTAGATCTCCTCCAAACAAAAATGGCGCGGTCACGAGGCACCGTTGTGGCAGCTCCGCGAAAATTGTGTGTAATTTTAACTTTTATGTTCCTTTTTAACTTATTTCTAAATAAGTCCTTAGTACTGACGAAGAATGGGAGGGAAACCCTCTTAAATCTAAACTCTAGGGCAAACGGAGACGTTTTAAATGCTGTACTTACTGATCCAGCGTGGCCAGCAGAGATCAACAAAGGCTGCTGGAACAACAATGAGAGCTCGGCTGCAAGGCAAACCCAGAGAAAACATCGAGGTAAGTGGGGGGGGATTCGGAATAGGCTGAGAGTCCAAGCCTTTCGTCCACCTCTGCCCTGCTTTCTTCTGGCGAACGTTCAGTCCCTGGAAAACAAGCTGGATGATCTCGGAGAGGATCAGATTCCAGCGGGACATAAGGGACTGCAGCATCATCTGCCTGACTGAAACATGGCTGAACTCTCTGATTCCGGATCAGGTAATCTGTCCAACTGAGTCCTTCACTGTCCACCGTGCTGACGGAACAGAAGCATCTGGGAAATCCAAGGGTGGAGGAGTCTGCTTCATGACCAATAACAACTGGTGCAACCCTGGAAATATCAAGATGCTTTCTCGTTCCTGCTCGCCGGACCTGGAGCATCTGACAATCTCATGCCGCCCATTCTACCTTCCCCGGGAGTTCGGCTCAGTGATGGTCACAGTCGTCTACATTCCACCGCATGCGGACACCGACGTGGTACTATCGGCCCTACATGATGTGCTGTCGACACCAAAACAAGAACCCGGATGCGGCTATGGTGGTGGCTGGAGATTTTAATAAATCAAATCTCAAGAAGGTCATGCCGAACTTCTACCAACACATCACGTGTGCCACCAGGGGAAAAGGACATTGGACCACTGTTATACGCCGTTCCGGAAGGGCTACAAGGCCATTTCACTCCCTCCCCTAGGAAAATCTGACCACGCTGCCATTTTCCTGATGCTGGAGTATAAACAGAGGATAGTTCGGGAAGGTGGTAGAGATGAGGGACGTAAAGCGGTGGTCCGACCAGTCAGAGGCCATGCTGCAAGATGCACTGAGCGATGTCGACTGGAATATGTTCCAAGCAAGTTCCAGCAACGTCAGTGAGTTTGCAGAAGCAGTCATGGGCTTCATCGCAACAATAACCGACAACATCGTCCCCACGGTAAGGGTTAGCACCTTTCCTAATCAAAAACCCTGGGCGGACAGGTCCGTTCGTGTGGCCTTGAATGCTCGCACCGCTGCCTACAACTCTAGCCTGGCATCAGGAAACATGGACGTCTGCAAGGTAGAATCCTACTGACTGCGAAGGGCGGTGAAGGACGCAAAAAGGAGGTACAGGGACAAGATGGAGTCACGGATGGAGCAGCAGGACACCAGACGCCTGTGGCAGGGGCTACGGACTATAACCAACTACCGGAGCACCCCACCCTCATCCGCAAGTGCCGGCACCTCCCTAGCTGATGACCTGAACTCTTTTTATGCTCGGTTCGAGATGGGCAACAACACCCCAGGTCTGCCGACTATCGACAATACCGCCAGTGGGCTGGCTAACGAAGCTGATGGGAGGAATGAGCACACATTCTCGCTGTCCGAGCACGATGTGAGGAGGGCTCTGACACGGGTGAACACGAGGAAAGCTGCAGGCCCCGATGGCATCTCGGGGCGAGTACTTAAGTCCTGTGCTACGCAGCTAGCTCTGGTGCTCACTACAAAATTCAACCTCTCCCTGGACAAGTCCCAGCCTGCTTCAAAAAATCCACCAATGTACTGGTACCAAAGAATGCCTCCCCAGCCTGTCTGAATGACTTCCGTCCGGTGGCCCTCACCTTGGTAGTCATGAAATGCTTTGAGAGGCTGGTGAAGAAACACATCTGCGCCTTCCTCCCTCGCAACATGGACCCGTTACAATTTGCATACCGTCCGAACAGATCCACGGACGATGCTGTCTCCCAGGTTTTGCACACCGCTCTCTCCCATCTTGACAGCCAGAAGGGGGGCTACGTGAGGATGCTGTTCATAGACTTCAGTTCAGCCTTCAACACGATAGTCCCCACGAGACTGGCCGAGAAGCTACTGGATTTAGGACTCAACACCCCCACTGTGTGCCTGGGTCGTGGACTTTCTCAACACCAGGCCCCAGGTAGTCAAGATGGGAGGGAATACATCGAAGTCCCTCACCCTGAGCACAGGATCCCCCCAGGGTTGTGTCCTCATCCCCCTATTGTACTCCCTGTACTCACATGACTGTGTGGCCGGGTTCAGCTCCAACTCGATAATCAAATGTGCTGATGACACCGTGGTGGTGGGCCTGATCTCAGACAACGATGAGACGGCCTACCGGGAGGAGGTAGCTGATCTGGCACTCTGGTGTCAGGACAACAGCCTCCTCTTGAACATCAAAAAAATGAAGGAGTTGATCGTGGACTTTAGGAGGGCACATCATCCGAGGACGTACACACCATTGAGGATAAATGGGGATACTGTGGATAGGGTGAGCTGTTTTAAATACCTGGGAGTCCACATCTCAGAGGATCTGACATGGACATCGCACGCTGCAGCACTCGTGAGTAAGGCAAGGCAGCGCCTTTACCACCTCAGGCAATTGAGGAAATTCAGAGTGTCTCTGAGGATCTAGGGGACAGGGTGAGGGGCAAAAGGCAGAGAAGGTAAGCACTCGGACACAAATTGTAGGTGAGAAAGAGGAAAAAGATAATAAACAGAGAATAAGGAATGGTGGGTTTCTAAAATGAGTATATTTTAATGCTAGAAGCACTGTAAGAAAGGTGGATGAACTTAGAGCCTGGATTGACACCTGGAAATATGATGTTGTGGCAATCAGTGAAACATGGTTGCGGGAGGGTTGTGATTGGAAACTAAATATTCCAGGATTTTGTTGCTTCAGGTGTGATAGAATTGGAGGGACCAGAGGTGGAGGGGTTGCATTGCTTGTCAGAGAAGATATTCCAACAGTGCTTTGGCAGGATAGATTAGGGGGCTCGTCTCGGGAGGCTATTTGGGTGGAACTGATAAGTGGGAACGATGTAGCAACACTTTTAGGGGTGTATTATAGACCGCCAAATGGGGAGCGAGAATTGGAAGAGCTAATATGTAAGGAGATAGCAGATATGAGTAGTAAGCACAAGGTAGTGATTGTGGGAAATTTCAATTTTCCAAAAATAGACTGGGAAACACATTCTGTAAATGGGCTGGACGGTTTGGAGTTTTTTAAATGTGTGCAGGATAGTTTTTTGCAGCAAAATACATAGAGGTATCGACCAGAGAAGGGGCAGTGCTGGACCTCCTGTTAGGAAATGAGGCAGGCCAGGTCAGGTATGCGTTGGTGAGCACTTCGGGACCAGTGATCATAATACCATTAGTTTCAATATAATTATGGAGAGAGTCAGAACTGGACCAAGGGTTGAGATTTTTGATTGGAGAAAGGCTAACTTTGAGGGAATGCGTAATGATTTAAAAGGAGTGAATTGGGACATTTTGTTTTATGGGAAGGATGTAGAAGAGCAATGGAGGACATTTAAAGGGGAAATTGTAAGAGTACAGAATCTTTATGTCCCTGTTCGGTTGATAGGAAATAGTAAAAATCAGAAAGAGCCATGGTTTTCAAGGGAAATTGGACACTTGGTGTGAAAAAAGAGAGATATCTACAATAATTATAGGAGGCATGGAGTAAATGAGGTGCTAGATGAGTATAAAGAATGTAAAAAGAATCTTAAGAAAGAAATAAGAAAAGCTAAAAGAAGATATGAGGTTGCTTGGGCAAGAAAGGTGAAAGTAAATCCAAAGGGTTTCTACAGCTATATTAATAGCAAAAGGATAACGAGGGATAGAATTGGACCATTAGAGAGCCAGAATGGACAACTATCTGCAGAGCCAAAAGAGATGGGGGAGATATTGAACAATTTTTTTTCTTCGGTATTCACCAAGGAGAAGGATATTGAACTCTGTGAGATGAGGGAAAAAAAGTAGAGTAGCTATGGAACCTATGAGATTCAAAGAGGAGGAAATACTGACACTCTTGAAAAATATAAAAGTGGATACGTTTCCAGGTCCTGACAGGATATTCCCTAGGACATTGAGGGCAGTTAGTGTAGAAATAGCAGGGGCTATGACAGAAATATTTCAAATGCCATTAGAAATGGGAATAGTGCCGGAGGATTGGAGTACTGCGCATGTTGTTCCATTGTTTAAAAAGGGTTCAAAGAATAAACCTGACAATCATAGACCTGTTAGTTTGACGTCAGTGGTGGGCAAATTAATGGAAAGGATACTTGGAGATAATATATATAAGCATCTGGATATATATATAAGCATCTGATCAAGAAGAGTCAACATGGATTTGTGCCTGGAAGGTCATGTTTGACAAACCTTCTTGAATTTTTTGAAGAGGTTACTAGGGAAATTGATGAGGGTAAAGCATTGGATGTTGTCTATATGGATTTCAGTAAGGCCTTTGACAAGGTTCCCCATGGAAGGTTCGTTAAGAAGGTTCAATCTCTGGGTGTTAATGGCGGAGTAGCAAGATGGATTCAACAGTGGCTGAATGGGAGATGCCAGAGAGTAATGGTGGATGGCTGTTTGTCAGGGTGGAAACCGGTAACCAGTGGGGTGCCTCAGGGATCTGTGTTGGGTCCACTGTTGTTTGTCATGTACATCAATGATCTAGATGATGGGGTGGAAAATTGGATAAATAAGTATGCAGATGATAGGTGATGCTGTGGATAATGAAGTAGATTTTCAAAGTCTACAGAGAGATTTGGGCCATTTGAAAGAGTGGGCTGAAAGATGGCATATGGAGTTTAATGCTGATAAGTGTGAGGTGCTACATCTTGGCAGGACAAATCAAAATAGGCCTACACGGTAAATGGTAGGGAATTGAGGAACGCTGTGGAACAGAGGGATCTAGGAATAACTCTGCATAGTTCCCTGAAGGTGAATCGCATGTAGATAGGGTGGTAAAGAAAGCTTTTGGTGTCCTGGCCTTTATAAATCAGAGCATTGAATATAGGAGTAGGGAAGTAATGTTAAAATTGTACAAGGCATTGGTGTGACCAATTCTGGAGTATGATGTACAATTTTGGTCGCCTAATTATAGGAAGGATGTCAACAAAATAGAGTACAGAGGAGATATACTAGAATGTTGCCTGGGTTCCAGCAACTAAGTTACAGAGAAAGGTTGAACAAGTTAGGTCTTTATTCTTTGGAGCGCAGAAGGTTAAGGGGGTACTTTAAAATGAGGTATTTAAAATGATGAAAGGGATAGACAGAGTTGACGTGGATAAGCTTTTCCCGTTGAGGGAAGGGAAGATTCAAACAAGAGGGCATGATATCAGAATTAAGGGACAGAAGTTTATGGGTAACATGAGGGGGAACTTCTTTACCACCTCAGGCAATTGAGGAAATTCAGAGTGTCTCCGAGGATCCTCCAGTGCTTCTACTCTGTGGCTGTGGAAAGCATCTTGTCCGGAAACATTACAATCTGGTTTGGGAATTGCTCTGCCCAGGACAAGAAGGCTCTGCAGAGAGTAGTGCATTCGGCCGAACGCACTATGGGAACTTCTCTCGCCCTTCTGCAGGAACTATACATCAGGAGGTGCAACTCCAGAGCCAATAAGATAATGGGAGAGGGTTACACAAAAGGCTGGAGAAACTCAGCGGGTGCAGCAGCATCTAAGGAGCGAAGGAGATAGGCAACGTTTCGGGTCGAGACCCTTCTTCAGACTGGTCAGGGATCAGGGAAACGAGAGATATAGACGGTGATGTGGAGAGATAAAGAACAATGAATGAAAGATATGCAAAAAAGTATCGATGATAAAGGAAACAGGCCATTGTAAGCTGTTTGTAGTGTGAAAATGAGAAGCTAGTGAGACTTGGATGGGGAAAAGATAGAGAGAGAAGGAATGCCAGGGCCCGAGGGCTGAGGGAGAGGTGGGAAGGGGAGGAGGCAACCAGGGTTAACAGAATTGAGAAAATTCAATGTTTAAGCCCAGAGGATGCAGACTCCCCAAGCGGAATATGAGGTGCTGTTCCTCCAACTTGCGGTGTTGCTCACTCTGGCCGTGGAGGAGGCCCAGTACCAAGAGGTTGGATACAGAATGGGAGGGGGAGTTGAAGTGCTGAGCCACCGGGAGGTCGGGTTGGTTATAGCAGACCAAGCGGAGGTGTTCGGCGAAATGATCACCCAGCCTCCGCTTGGTCACACCGATGTAGATCAGCTGGCATCTGGAGCAACGGTTGCTTTGTTGCACTCTTTGCCTGATTAGTTTAATTTAGTTTAGAGATACAGACCCTTCGTCCCACTGAGTCCACGCCAACCAGCGATCCCCGCACACTAACACTATCCTACACATTCTAGTGACAATTTACATTTAAGCCAATTAACCTACAAACATGTACGTATGGGAAGAAATCAAAGATCTCGGAGTAAACCCACATGGTCATGGGGTTAACATGCAAACTCTGTACAGACAGCCTTCGATCCTGCACCATCGTCTCTGGAGCTATAACCGCTGCTGATAATGAATGCAAGCATGTCGCAGATTAACCCAAAAGCAGTAACATTAGATGGACACCCGCTCTGCACCATTCTTTGATTTGACAACACAACCTGTACTTGTTTTACTAACTAGCAGAAAAATGGGAAATGTTGATAAGGATTCTGAGTTAGCTGCTGCTCTCGTCCAACCCCATTCTCTGAAATCCTCTCATTAAATCTCCTCGTTAAACCTTTCCACCTTTTCTCTTGTTTGCCGTGTCACGAAATCAATCGTAATCCCTTCATCTGCGCAATGTTAATTATTCTTTCATTCCAGTCCTGCTAACCTGCCCTTGTTTTAAGCAAGACTTTGCAGAATTGCTCATTATGTAAATTGACAGTATAACCAAATGTGAAAATGCATTGAGTACCAAAACTAGAACTCGGAGAGTGGTGGCTGTGTGGAATGATCTTCCAGCAGAAGTGGTGGAGGCAGGATGGATTTTAACATTTAAAAGTAAAGAGGATAGGTATATGGATGGGAAGGGAATGGTGGGGTATGGTCTAAGTGCAGGTAGATTCGACTAGGGGAAAATAAATGGTCGGCACGGACAGGTTAGGCCGAGAAGGCCTGTTTCCGTGCTGTAATTGTTATATGGTTATATGGTTAATATTCATACCACTGGGCTGTAAAATATGAGATGCTGTTCCTCGAATTTGCGTTTAGCCTCACTCTGACAATGGAGGAGATCTTTCAATATACCAAGGACTGAAGAAGGGTCCAGACCAGAAAAATGACCTATCCATGTTCTCTTGAGATGTTGCGCGAATGGCTGAATTACTACCACATTCTGCGTCATTTTTTGTAATCCAGTCTTTTGTCTCTCAATTATCTCCAGTGGTTTCTTGGGATAGGCCTTCGGGCCTTTCTTTTAATATATTCAACAGTAATCTTCACTTGGTGAGCCAAGACTCAATCCAGATTTTTGCACTCCTCAGTGCAGTCACATGGTCTACAGTTAGAAACATAGAAACATAGAAATTAGGTGCAGGAGTAGGCCATTCGGCCCTTCAACATGATCATGGCTGATCATCCAACTCAGCATACCGTACCTGCCTTCTCTCCATACCCTCTGATCCCCTTAGCCACAAGGGCCACATCTAACTCCCTCTTAAATATAGCCAATGAACTGGCCTCAACTACCCTCTGTGGCAGAGAGTTCCAGAGACCCACCACTCTCTGTGTGAAAAAAATCCTTCTCATCTCGGTCCTAAAGGATTTCCCCCTTATCCTTAAGCTGTGACCCCTTGTCCTGGACCTCCCCAACATGGGGAACAATCTTCCTGCATCTAGCCTGTCCAACCCCTTAAGAATCTTGTAAGTTTCTATAAGATCCCCTCTCAATCTCCTAAATTCTAGAGAGTATAAACCGAGTCTATGCAGTCTTTGTTCATAAGACAGTCCTGACATCCCAGGAATCAGTCTGGTGAACCTTCTCTGCACTCCCTCTATGGCAATAATGTCCTTCCTCAGATTTGGAGACCAGAACTGTACGCAATACTCCAGGTGTGGTCTCACGAAGACCCTATACAACTGAAGTAGAACCTCCCTGCTCCTATACTCAAATCCGTTATGTTCGGTTATGTTAACATTTTATCTCATAATGCATCATCACCGCATAGTTATTCAGGTTTATCCTGCAAATAATTAACTCAAAATAACCAATGCTGAGGGATTTATTTGGCTGAGATATCAGCAGAGATATTTATTTGGTTTAAAGTGACTATTTTATCTAGACAGCAAAGGAACGCATGTTTCTTTTGAAAAATAATTGGTTCATACCTTTAGGCTCAGGTTATCCTTTAATAACAATGCAAATTCTAACATTTGTCATTTAGACAGCTTTATGTTCATGCACTGCTGAGTGAGAGGAATAGAGACAAGGCTGTTAAACTACAGAGAAATGGCTCATTCAGTCTGAACCAGTCCCATTTTCTACATGAACCACCTCATTTTGCCATTGCTACATGGGTGGGTTTAAATTAAATGCTGGGGGGGGGAGGGGACAGATTGGAAATACGAGGATGGAATTAAAGGGAAAGAGTGTATAGGAAAAGTTAAGAAAGACACCAGAATTAACGGGGCAGAAAGCTCATGAAGGGATAGGAGAGTATGGCCAAGTGAAATAGGAATCGATGTGAAAGGTGAGGTGAGTATTATATATGAATGCATGAAGTATAGGAAGTATAGGATGAAGTATAGGAAGTATAGGATGAGCTTGGAGCTCAGTTAGAGGTTGGTAGATATGACATTATGCGGATTACAGAGACATGGCTGCAAGAGGATCGGGACTGGGAACTGAATATTCAGGGTTATACATCCTACAGAAAGGACAGGCAGGTGGGCAGAGGAGGTGGGATAGCTCTGTTGGTGAGGGATGAAATTCAGTCCCTTGCGAGGGGTAACATAGGGACTAATGATATAGTCACTGTGGATAGAATTGAAAAGATAAGAAGACACTAATGGGAGTTATCTACAGGCTCCCAAACAATAGCCTGGATATAGGGTGCAAGTTGTAGCAGGAATTAAAATTGGCTTGTAACAAAGGTAATGCCACTGTGGTTATGGGAGATTTCAAAATGCAGGTAGACTGGGAAAATCAGGTTGATTCTGGACCACAAGAAAGGGAGTTTATAGAGTGTATCCGAGATGCATTCTTAGAGCAGCTTGCACTAGAGCCCACCAGAGAGAAGACAATTCTGGATTTAGTGTTGTCTAATGAACAAGATATAAAATGGAATTCAAGGTAAAGGAACCACTAGGAGGTAGTGACCATAATATGATAAGTTGTAATCTGCAATTTGAGAGGGAGAAAGTTAAATCAGAAGTGGCAGTGTTGCAGTTGAACAAAGGGGACAATGAAGGCATGAGAGAGGAGCTGGCCAAGGTCGACTGAAAAAGGATCCTAGCAGGAATGATGGTGGAACAGCAATGGCATGAATTTCTGGGCATAATCCAGAAGATGCAGGATCATTTTGAGGACATGACTTTCGAATTAAGGGACAGAGGTTTAGGGGTAACATGAGGGGGAACTTCTTTACTCAGAGAGTGGTAGCGGTGTGGAATGAGCTTCCAGTGGAAGTGGTGGCGGCAGGTTCGTTGGTATCATTTAAAAATAAATTGGATAGGCATATGGATGAGAAGGGTATGGAGGGTTATGGTATGAGTGCAGGCAGGTGGGACTAAGGGAAAAAAAGTTGTTCGGCACGGACTTGAAGGGCCGAGATGGCCTGTTTCCGTGCTGTAATTGTTATATGGTTATATGTTATATGGTTATTTCATTCCAAAAAGGAAGAAAATTTCTAAGGGGAGTAAGAGGCAACCTTGGCTGACAAGAGAAGTTGGGGATGGAATAAAACTAAAAGAAAAGATGTATAACATAGCAAAGAGTAGCCGGATGCCAGAGGATTGGGAAACTTTCTAAGGACTACAGTAGGTAACAAAAAGGGAAATACGGTGAGCTGGGCAAGAATATAAAGAAGGATAGTAATAGTTTATTTAGTTATATTAAGAGCAAAAGATTAGTAAAGAGAAATGTGGGTCCCTTGAAGGCAGAAACAGGTGAAATTATTATGGGGAACAAGAAAGCGTCAACTATTAAATAAGTAATAACAGTGCATTTGGTTAGCAGTAACAGGATTGGTCCATGTCAGCATGGATTTATGAAGGGGAAATCCTGCTTGACTAATCTTCTGGAATTTTTTGAGGATATTACAGTTAAAATGGATGAAGGGGAGCCAGTGGATGTAGTGTATCAGGAATTTCAGCCTTTGATAAGGTCCCACACAGGAGATTAGTCGGCAAAATTAGAGCACATGGTTTTGGGGTTGGGGTATTGACATGGATAGAGAATTGGTTTGCAGACAGGAAACAAAGAGTAGGAATAAATGGGTCCCTGTCAGAATTGCAGGTAGTGGGGAGTGGAGTGCTGCAAGGCTCGGTGCTGGGGCCGCAACTATTTACTATATATAGCAATGTTACAAAATTTTGAGATTTTAAAAATCAAATCTGCAATTTATCCCATCAGATAAAGCATAAAAAGAAGTTTAATTTGACACCTAATTTACTTTCATATCTTCAGTATTAAGAAAGTTATGGCCATTTTCATACTCGGAAATGAGCATCTTGCTTCCCATTGCCTTTCAATTGACTTAACTCAAAAGCTGTGATCTGGAAAAGTTAAAAGCCCATAACATTCTTAAAAATTAAGAGAACTCAATTAAATTTTCAGTTATTATAGATTGAAGCATTCTGAAAAAAATATTAAACAATCTTACTTGGATTACCTGAAATTAAAGCATATAATTAGTTAGTTATCTAATTGTAGCTAATTACAAAATTCAATGAGTAGATCTAAACATCTATCAATTTCTTAAGAAAATATAAACTTTTTTTAAAATTGCCTAAGTGTCCAAATAACATTCACACAATAATCCACAATATAACATAATTTTTAAATCTCATTTTCATGAATTTCTGGGCCAAATGGAAGGAATTTAGTGTTTTATGCCTGTAAATTAATGGCCATTTAAATCAACTAGCTAGTGGGTTTTAGTGGAATGCGGTGGATTAGAACGTTGCGGTTAGCGGTGAAGTCGGCAGGAAAAATACTGTTTGTTCATACATTTTTTGGGAACCCATTTCGCAACATAAAACTATTATTAAAGCCTCCCGAAAAACCAACTTTTAATATAAAAATAAACTATTTACCTTTTTTTCTCCCCTACGGAAAATCCTTCCCGTTGTCGGTGCTCACGGCTTTTGAAGGTGATTTTTAAATTACTCTAGTTAACAAATAATTTAGAGTAATTTAAAAATACCTTCATTGATGAAATGTCGGAGCGATTTTTCTTCCGCAACGAAATCGCCCGACATTCATCGAATATCCAGGTCTGTGGAAAAACAGCACTTTAAGCCCGCCCCCCTCTGAAAGGCGCTAAAGTCGCGCACACGGGGAGCGGCAGAAGTGCAGCGCCGCTAAAGGTAAGTTTTGCAACATACCTACTATATATAGTAAAGATTTAGATGATTGAGGGTAGGGAAGATTCAAACAAGAGGGCATGACATGAGAATTAAGGGACAGAAGTTTAGGGGTAACATGAGGGGGAACTTCTTTACTCAGAGAGTGGTGGCTGTGTGGAATGATCTTCCAGCAAAAGTGGTGGAGGCAGGATCGATTTTAACATTTAAAAGTAAAGTGGATAGGTATATGGACGGGAAGGGAATGGAGGGGTATGGTCTGAGTGCAGCTAGATGGGACTAGGGGAAAATAAATGGTTGGCACGGACTGGAAGGGCCGAGAAGGCCTGTTTCCATGCTGTAATTGTTATATCATTATATGATAGAATTAAAAGTAACACTAGCAAATTTGCAGATGACACAAAGCTGGGTGGCAGTGTGAACTGTGAATAGGATGCTAGGAGGTTGCAGGTTGAGTGAGTGGCCAGATGTATGGCAGATGCAGTATAATGTAGATAAATGTGAGGTTATCCACTTTGGCAGCAAGAACAAGGAGGCAGATTATTATTTCAATGGTGTTAGATTAGGAAAAAGGGAAGTGCCATGAGACCTGGGTGTTCTTTTAAACATGCAGGTACAGCAGGCAGTGAAGAAAGCTAATGGCATGTTGGCCTTCATAAAGAGAGGATTTGAGTATAGGAGCAAAGCGGTCCTTCTGCAGTTGCACAGGGCCCTGGTGAGACCACACCTGGAGTATTGTGTGCAGTTCTGGTCTCCTAATTTAAGGAAGGACATCCTTGCTATTGAGGGAGTGCAGTGTAGGTTCACAAGGTTAATCCCCGGGATGGTGGAACTGTCATATGAGGAAAGATTGGAAAGACTGGGCTTGTATTCACTGGAATATAGAAGGATGACAGTGGAGGCAGGCCGTTTCAGGGGATTATCGGGAAACGTCTTTATACATATCTGCAATGGTCTGCTCGAGGAGGTGGTGGAATCAGATGGAATGACTACGTTTGAGAGACAATTAGACAATTAAACCAGCGATTCTAAAGGCTTGCCAGATCAGGGTCCGATTTTGCAGATTTAACTGGGGCCATTGCAAAATATTTGTATTTATTGGAGCATAGATCTGCCCACGAATCCATGATTTGATTAGATTATAATGCAAATGCCAATCTTGACCCTCGTCTCAGACAAGGTTTTTGTTAAACATTAACAGCATTTCCTCCTCTTCTTGTCCTAATCCTAACACACAGTAATGTCAGTAATGTCTATTTCAGCTTTGATGCTGTCTTTGTAATGAGTGCCTTTGCACGCAAAAGCTGAGTGGCATTTGCAACTGGCAACATGCCTAGAATTGCTTGATCTTGTTCTTCAGAAGGCATTGCTGAAAACGAGATGGATCTCTATTCCTTTTTAGTGATTGTTTAGTTTCTTAGAATAGTCTCACTTTGTAGCTTGTTAGGAATGCATTTACAATTCTGTTTAATCAGGACTGAAAATTGAAGTTACTGCAATGTTCTTTAGCATTATCATTAAAACTAATCAGCTTACTGTAGATCAAACCAACCTAGCCTGGTTAGACAAAAAAGCTGGAGTATCTCAGCGGGGCAGACAGCATATCTGGAGACAAAGAATAGGTGACCTATACTGGGTTAAGGCTACTCCTGCTTCATGCTTCAGGTACAACTGCGTGGGCATGTTTTGCATTGGATATCATCGACATTCTTCATTGCCAAAGGCAACTTCTAATATTTCTTTGATTTGCTAAATAAAGGTCGAGAATATGAATGTCTCTCCTTACAGTACTGTCATCAGAATGAAGACAAACTTTGAAACAAACTGGTGTGAGATTTGCTCATACTGGCAACACTATATTATTCATTATCTTTGATTTCCTCATTTATATTTAGGGTGTGTGTTTATTGTTGGATATTTGATCTAGGTTATATCGTTTGATTATCATATTCAGAAACAAATTCTCCATTGATTACAGCATTTGTGTGTAGCCCTGCACACGAAGCATTGTCCATTCTTGTACAGTTGACAAAATAGTTGCTAATGAGGAAAATTTAAATGCAGGGCACAGTGGCAAATGGCTTGATCAATAAGTGCCAAAGGTTCCTCAATTCCAGAATCCATCCCAGTTTGACACGACAAAAGTCTCCCAAGACCTGCTCCAGTTCATCTTGCTTTTATATCGACATTCCCTTCCTGGATCAACTTCGGTCGGGTGATCTTGGCATGGAGCCCCCCCCCCCCCCCCCCCCCCGGGCCACAAGGGTCACAGTGACACTTCTCATCTGGCAGAAGCTCGACTGAAAATTTACATGTGTGAACCTGTGAGCAGGTATCTAATGGAAACTTGTGAAATCTTGCCACGGGTAGAAGTTCAATTATTTCTAATTCGAGTTGATACTGGTTTTCAAAGCAATGGCAACAGTTCTGTTCCCACACTGTTTCACCACTGTACATCTCCTCCCTCTTCTGTCGTGGACTGATTTCCCCCCCCCCCCCCCCCCCCCCTAATCTTTGCACATCCACAATCCTTTCCACTCGTCACTTTAATTTCATGTTTCATGTGTTTTATGACTGTTGGCAATCAATTTCCCTCCTGAGATAAATAAAGTTTTCTCGTTTCATATTGTATATATTGTATCGTACTTATATCTCCATAAGCTATTTTATCTCATGCACCCATCAATGCCCCCAGATATTTTTGTCACCTGCATCAGATCTACAGTAGTCAATAAACCTACCAGCCAATGTGCTTATTGGATGTGGAAGAAACAGGAACATCCAGAGAAAACTCACAGTCACAGGGAGATTGTGTGAAAAAAATATAAAGACAGCACTAGCGCTTAGGATTGAACTGGAATCACTAACTACAGCACAACGCTGATGCCCTCATTAGTGTTGCAATCCTCTTTAAGGTGAGAGGGGAAAGATTTAATTGAAACCTGAGCGGCAACTTTTTCACACAAAGAGTGGTGGGGAGATCAGGTTCAAAGGTTCAAAGGTTCTTTATTAGTCACATACACCAATTGGTGTAGTGAAATGTGGATTGCCATTGCAGCACATAAAAAAGAATACACCATAACAATAATAAAGAAACATAAAAAACATCTCCCCCACAGTGGATCACAGTGAAGACACAAAGTCCAGTCCCCATCCCCTTGTCCACCCATAGTCGGGCCTATTGAGGCCTACACAGTCTCCTTTATGGAGGCCCGATGTTCCAGGCCGTTCTCGCCGGATGATGGTGCTCTGGCATCGGGAGAATCCTCTCAGCGGCTGGGATACCTGGAACGGCCGCTTCCTTACCGGAGACCGCGGCTTCGGAAGCCGACAGGGTGCGCTGGATGGAGCCCCACCACTGGTGATCTCGGCGAGAGATCCCAGGCTCCCGATGTTAAAATCAGCGCCGCCGCTCCACAGACCTGCAGCTCTGCGATGTTCCAATCGGCGGTCCCAGTATTCCAGAGTTCCAGCGCGGCGACCTGGGGAAGGCATCGCCCGTTCCGCGATAGCGCTTCAACGCTGTGCTGCCACCGAAGCCAAGGTTCTGGCCGGAACCATCAGGAAATGCCGCTCCTGGCCCACTGGTAGGCCGCAAGGATGGGTCGAAGGTGCTGCTCGGAGAAAAGCCGCCTCTCCGACCAGGTAGGGACCCTGAAAAGCAGTTTCCCCATCCCCCCCCCCACCCTCCACATAAAAAAGACTAGAGCTACAAAAACAAAACACTCAACTCACTAAAAATAAAAAAAAGAGGTGAAAAAAACGGACAGCTGCGGGCTGGGCAGCCATACCCACACAGGACGGCGCCCCTTGACTACGATGCCAGAGGACATAGGTGAGGCAGATGCTATCACAATATTAAAAAACATTTGGATAGATACATGGATAGAAAAGTGTAAGGAGAAACTGCAGATACTGATTTAAACTGAAGACAGACAAAAAAAGCTGGAGAAACTCAGCAAGCCAGGCAAGACTGGAGAGAAGGAATGGATGATGTTTTGGATCGAGAAGCAGGTTCTTGACCCAAAACAACACCCATTCGTTCACTCCAGAGATGCTGCCTGTCCCACTGAGTTACTACAACTTTTTATGTCTGTAGAAACATAGAAATTAGGTGCAGGAGTAGGCCATTCGGCCCCTCGGGCGTGCACCACCATTCAATATGAACATGGCTGATCTTCGAACTCAGTATCCCGTACCTGCCTTCTCCCCATACCCCCTGATCCCTTTAGCCACAAGGGCCGCATCTAACTCTCTCTTAAATATAGCCAATGAACTGGCCTCAACTACCCACTGTGGCAGAAAGTTCTAAATTCCAGTGAGTATAAACTGAGTCTATCCAGTCTTTCTTCATAAGACAGTCCTGACATCCCAGGAATCAGTCTGGTGAACCTTCTCTGCACTCCCTCTATGGCAATAATGTCCTTCCTCAGATTTGGAGACCAAAACTGTACGCAATACTCCAGGTGTGGTCTCTCCAAGACCCTGTACAACTGAAGTAGAACCTCCCTATTCCTATACTCAAATCCTCTTGCTATGAAAGCTAACATACCATTCGCTTTCTTCACTGCCTGCTGCACCTGCATGCCTACTTTCAATGACTGGTGTACCATGACACCTAGGTCTCGCTGCATCTCCCCTTTTCCTAATCGGCCACCATTTAGATAACAGTCTGCTTTCCTGTTTTTGCCACCAAAGTGGATAACCTCACATTTATCCACATTATACTGCATCTGCCAAACATTTGCCCGCTCACCCAGCCTATCGAAGTCACCTTGCGGTCTCCTAGCATCCTCCTCACAGCTAACACTGCCCCCCAGCTTAGTGTCATCCGCAAACCTGGACATAGTGCCTTCAATTCCCTCATCCAGATCATTAATATATATTGTAAATAGCTGGGGTCCCAACACTGAGCCTTGCAGTACCCCACTAGTCACTGCCTACCATTGTGAAAAGGACCCGTTTACTCCTACTCTTTGCTTCCTGTTTGCCAGCCAGTTCTCTATCCACATCAATACTGAACCCCGAATGTCATATGCTTTAAGTTTGTATACTAATCTCTTATGTGGGACCTTGTCGAAAGCCTTCTGGAAGTCCAGATACACCACATCCACTGGTTCTCCCTTATCCATGCTATTAGTTACATCCTCAAAAAATTCTGCAAGATTCGTCAGACATGATTTACCTTTCATAAATCCATGCTGACTTTGCCCAATGATTTCTCCACTTTCCAAATGTGCTGCTATCCCATCTTTAATAACTGACTCTAGCAGTTTCCCCACTACCGATGTTAGACTAACTGGTCTGTAATTCCACGTTTTCTCTCTCCCTCACTTCTTAAAAACGTTTGCTACCCACCAATCCTCAGGAACTACTCCAGAGTTTTGAAAAATTATCACTAATGCATCCAACATTTCCGGAGCTACTTCCTTAAGTACTCTGGAATGCAGCCTATCTGGCCCTGGGGATTTATTGGCCTTTAATCCATTCAATTTACCCAACACCACTTCCCGACTAACCTGGATTTCACTGAATTCCTCCTTTGACCCGCGGTCCCCTGCTATTTCCGGCAGATTATGTCTTCCTTAGTGTCTTCCTGTTTATGGATAGAAAAGGTTTCGAAGGCTATGGGCCAAATGCAGTTAGGTGGGTCTAGTGTAGATGGTGCACGTGGTCAGCATGGACAAGTTAGGCCGAAGGGCCTGTTTTATCATGCTGTGTGACTCCAATGCTGAGTGCAGGGGTGGGGGTGGTGGAAGAAGTCAGGAATTACCTCACATTTGGCCCCACACTTGGGCAGGATATTCATGCAGTGTCTAGAGCTGAGTGGAAAGTCTGGTTTATTGAGAGTCTGGTTCATTAACTGAATGACAGTTATAGAAAAATCCGTCAGCCCGCATGCACATCAATCTTCAAAGCAGCAGTCTGAAATCACAGATAACAGTTGTTGAACTGAACATAGTAAGATTAGAGAAGACTAGAACTACCAGATGACCTTTATGATACGAGGGTTGGGAGCGGAAGGCACATAATCACTCATCGTAACTCCTCATAAAATAAAGATCAAACGTCAAACTGGTAAGTTCTCATTTAATCTTACTATTTTACTTCAGAGTCACGTGAGTGACTATGTAAAGATTTTAAAGCTCTGTGATTTCATGTCATGGATACGAGTCCATGCATCACACACTGCATCAGTTGACCATGGATGAGTGAAATATAAATAATACATTGAGACATGACATAAATTTAAACATGCTGATGGTTTAATGAGCAAATTAAAATAATCGTGACCCCTCTCATCCAGGGGGAAACTATAAAACAGAATCTAAAATAGAGTTGGCAAATACCCCCGGTCTGGCAATGGGTTATTATAAAATGTTTGGAAAGTATGTTAGTTTGACCATCCTGCAGCTGCTAGGATGTGGTCCAGCGGAACGTACATAACCCTTGCTGCTGATGTAGTAGCAGCCCTGGTGGAGTAAGAGTTGAAAATATTAGTATCTACTCCTGCATAAGGCAAAATCCCCTTTTAACCACCTGGAGATGGTCTGAACGAATACCTTCTTATGAGGTTTTTTGTAACTAACAAACATTGCTAGTTTAGAGCCTCTAAGGCTCTTGGTGACCTTGACGTATTGTTGTAAATGTGTGACCACACTTAACCAAAGGTCCATGGGGTGTTCCATGAAGACTAGTTTGAGACCTGATGCCCCTGGTTTGTTCTGCTTAACTAAATCATAAACATAAAATATTATATTATTTTCAGATCTAACCAACCTGTCCAGTCGCAATTTATGCAGTGACTGGACCCATTGCACTGAGACCAACGCCATGAGGATAACTACCTTATGAGAGCTGGGCTAAAGATAAGGATATAGCTGGATCCCCCTGGTGAAGTAGTGTTAACACAACGTCAATATCCCATACTTCCATGTACCTGGTCCTGGGAGAACTTGTGTTAAATATATCTTTTATAAATCTGGATATCAGAAGGTGAGACTCGACAGAATGGGTCCCACTCGGTGCAGCAAATATGATGAGAAGGCATGTTTGGCACAGTTAATGGTACTATAACTTAATTTATTGTCAAAGACCCATTTGAAAATGAACTCCAAGACATCAGTTATCCATGCTGTATTATATACATTTAACCAAAAATGCTTCCCATCTCTTGAAGAGGAAATGTACTGCTTTTTTGGTGCTATCCCTGCACTCTGCAGTCAGCACATACATGGATCAGTCTGACAATCCGAGCCACAGGAACATCCTTCTCAGAGTCTGCAAGTCAATGAATTGATTTTATCATGCAGAGGCTGGTTTCCCGAGTCACCAGCTGAACCAGCAAAGTTTTATGTTAAAGAAGGAACTGCAGATGCTGGAGAATCGAGGGTTACACAAAAAGCTGGAGAAACTCAGCGGGTGCAGCAGCATCTAAGGAGTCTGAAGAAGGGTCTCGACCCAAAACATCGCCTATCTCCTTCGCTCCTTAGATGCTGCTGCACCCGCTGAGTTTCTCCAGCTTTTTGTGTAACCCCAGCAAAGTTTTACTCAGAGAGTGGTAGCGGTGTGGAATGAGCTTCCAGTGGAAGTGGTGGCGGCAGGTTCGTTGGTATCATTTAAAAATAAATTGGATAGGCATATGGATGAGAAGGGTATGGAGGGTTATGGTATGAGTGCAGGCAGGTGGGACTAAGGGAAAAAAGTTGTTCGGCACGGACTTGAAGGGCCGAGATGGCCTGTTTCCGTGCTGTAATTGTTATATGGTTATATGGTTGTTATATGGTTTATGTTTAGAATAGGCAAGGCAAGGCAACTTTATTTATATAGCACATTTCATACACGAGGCAGACTCAAAGTGCTTCACATAAAAACATGTCATACAATAAAATGAAATAATTAAAAAGAATAAATAAAATAGAATACTTAAAAGAAAATAAAAGTAAAGTTAAAAATGCATTATAGATAAGTGCAAAAGTTAAAAGTGGGGATTTAGCTGAAAGCTAAAGTAAACATAAACGTTTTCAGTCTTGTTTTAAAAGTGGTCAAAGTTGGGGCAAGTCTTAAATCTTCAGGAAATTTATTCCAGCTATTTGATGCATTGTAACTAAATCCTGCTTTCCCATGTTTTGTATTTACTCTGCGAATCACTAACAGATTGGTCTCTGAAGATCTTAGCGGTCTAGAAGACTTATATAGCGGAAGCATGTCAGTGATATACCGTGGCCCTAAACCATGTAGTGATTTATAGGTGAGCAGCAAGATTTTAAAATCTATTCTCTGACATACAGGGAGCCAATGTAAGGATTTAAGAATTGGTGTAATGTGTTCAAATTGTTTGGTCTTTGTTATAACTCTAGCAACAGCGTTCTGAACTAGCCGTGGCTGCCTGACAGTTTTTTTTCAGAAGACCTGCAAGGAGGCCGTTACAATAATCTAGCCTACTAGTAATAAAGGCATATAAGGTTCTATTATTATTCCCACCATTAGCGGGAACCATGGCTGCATAGGCCCGTCAGGCAGTACGAAAAGCCTGAAGCGGGATTTTGCTGGATTTATTTCAACACCCGACTGATGAGGCAGAATGGAGGAAAGACATAAAAGAACATTCCTCCCCAGTGTAGCGAGAATGTATCTCTCGCCACTTTATGCCACATATTTTTGCCACTGGTGAATGAGCCTGGATGCAAACATTTCGATATTTGGTGATCCATCGAGCCACAATGTCATTAAATACTTTGTGATCCAACATCCATTCTGTGTTGTCATTGATTTTATGTGATGATACAACAGCGCCAAATGAGGTTAGGTAAATTATCACAGGTTACTTTGACTTGATTGCACCCATGTGACTAACATATACCACCACCATGGTGTATCAACTTGGAGTTGAGCATGCAGATTATGCATATTCGCACAACAACCTTTAACCCATAGAATGCACCTAGTGTTTATAGGTAGTTGTTACCAATAACTGAAGAATTGGTAACTCACGCAAAACGCATCCGCCTCCGTAACTAGAGATGGCATTCGTAATTTTCCATCTTTGAGCACTAGCGTCAGTTTGTAATATAACTGAAGATTTCCTGACCACAAAATTACTGGAGCAATGCTGAACACTGTTCGTCCACCATTGTGACTTTGGTAGCTTCAGCTGGTAATAGCATAGGTCTGTTAATAATGACCTATATGGTACTTGAGAGGTTACTCCTTTGTACGTTGTAAGTTCTGATAATGCAAAGGCCCAAATTGCACAGCTGAAACACAGCTACTATATTGCCAATTGATGAATAAAAGGCTGCTTCATAACAACAAGGTTGTTACTGGCTTCTATTAATTCCAATCTCTTGCCCCAGGGCGGAGTCACAGACATATTAATAGTTAAAGGTAAATCCCAATAATTAATAACTCTGGTTGGTATCAACTTAACTTTAACTGGATGGATGAGAAACCCCAAATTCTCAAATGTAGTTTGCGGCTGAAACAGTTAATTTTAGCAAAATATCATCCAGATAGGCCATAACAAATGTTTGTGAGTTCTGAGCAGCCCAAGCACCGGTTTTAGTAATTTGTTAAATGACCTGGGAGCTGAAGTTAGCCCATTTTGCAATGCTTTAACGAGGATATAAAAAGTACAGCACGGAAACAGGCCTTCTCGGCACCTTCCAGTCCATGCCGACCATTTATTTTCCCCTAGTCCCATCTACCTGCACTCAGACCATACCCCTCCATTCCCTTCCCATCCAGATACCTATCCACTTTACTTTTAAATGTTAAAATCATTCCTGCCTCCACCACTTCTGCAGGAAGATCATTCCACACAGCCACCATTCTCTGAGTAAAGAAGTTCCCCCTCATGTTACCCCTAAACTTCTGTCCTTTAATTCTCATGTCATGCCCTCTTGTTTGAATCTTTCCTATCCTCAATGGGAAAAGCGTATCCACGTCAACTCTGTCTACCCCTTTCATCATTTTAAAGACCTCAATCAAGTCTCCCCTTAACCTTCTGCACTCCAAAGAATAAAGATCTAACTTGTTCAACCTTTCTCTGTAACTTAGTTGCTGGAACCCAGGCAACATTCTAGATAAGGGGGAAGTCTTTTAGGACCGAGATGAGAACATTGTTTTTCACACAGAGAGTGGTGAATCTGTGGAATTATCTGCCACAGAAGGTCGTTGAGGCCAGTTCCTTGGCTATATTTAAGAGGGAGTTAGATGTGGCCCTTGTGGCTAAAGGGATCAGGGGGTATGGAGTGAAGGCAGGTACAGGATACTGAGTTGGATGATCAGCCATGATCATATTGAATGGCGGTGCAGGCTCGAAGGGCCGAATGGCCTCCTCCTGCACCTATTTTCTATGTTTCTATGAAATACAACTCTGGCCACAATTCCAAGCCTGCTTGGAACCCTTGTATACTGTGCAGTATAAACCCATCTCATGCTTATCATTTAATGTCATTTGTACAAAAACAAGTGTAAATATTACCAACTTGTAAATGGTCCACACACCCCGTGTTTCGCAAAGAACCAGACCCACCTACCTCCATGGTTACCAGTGGTCTTATGGTAAGCCCAAAGGCCCCTGATGCGGGTTCTATTTCCGTCCTTGATTTGGAGAGTAGTACTGGGGGGGTGCGTGGATTCCATATTTTGCCTGAGACCAACTTGGGCCTTGGCCTGAAAGATCTCTGCTCAGCTTTCAAGCTGCCACCAGCTTTAGTGAACCGCTTACTGCCGATGGAGGCGTGGGGTGTGTTGTCGCAGGAACTATGAAGCTTTGCTCGTCATTGGTACCTTGATTAGGCCGACAGCTTTTGCTTCCTCATCCAGGTTTTACCTGTTGGATAGGTCTTACCCGAAGAGAAGATTTGGTGGCTGGTTTCATTTCCTGGATTTTCATGCCACCCCTCCAATGTCACCCCAGATAGCGCTGTTCACTGCCGGCACTTTCAGGAACAATTTACAGGTGCGTGGTATCTTACAGCCATCACCGGTTCCTGCAGCAACTCCTTTGTTTGCGAGGATATCGCGACCCTTGATCCATACGCATGTACTCCAGTATGTTCCACGGACATATTTTCAAGTTTGGAGTTTGTTACACACTGACCCCCCGCACTCCTCTCCACAGAGAGGGAGAATTGTAAGCAGCTCTGAAACAGGTGCTGCCGCGGGCCCCTGAGGATACCTGCGCTGATATGGTCCCTTCTACGGACCTATATCAGGATGGAGCATCATATTTGTGGGATAAACGCCCGAGGGCGCTATCCATTCTCCATCTGGGTTTAAACGTCCAAGGACGTACCCATGAATGTCGGAGGGGAACCCTCATGGCCTGACTCGTCCGAGTCCATAGGCCTAACCGATTTACTCGTGGTTTTCCCCCCTTTCTGGGGAACCACTGCGGTCTGGAAGCAGCTGACTGCTGTATGTCAGAGGGGTCCCTCCTAGCCTGACTTCCACAGGTCTAACCGGCTTGCTGTTGGTTTTACCCCATTTCTGGGGAACCACAGCGGTCTGGAAACCGCTGACTGTACTGTCAGTGACTTGGGTAGTGAACCCGACGGCTGCCGGCTACCCGCACTTCCGCGGTCTCTGTAGCCGGTTCCCCGTCGTCCCGGTCTCCCCGTGGTCTGAGACCGGGATTCCCCGCGGTCCATAACCGGTTTCCCACAGCTCGTCCGGACTTAGCCCCAAAATTAAATCCAGCAGGAAAAACTCTGTAACAGAGATTCCTGCAAGGAAAAAGTAAAACAGAACCTGGAAATAAGTTCAAAAACTTACCTGCAGGTTTAAACTTACCGCTGGAAGGAGCAACGCGCCTGACAGTCAGTTGTTGTGCATGCAGGCTGATGGCCTTCTTCACATAGTCACTCACGTGACTCCGAAATAAAATATAACATTAATGTTATATAATAATCTTCCTTCAGAAAGAAGGTCAAAATGCAAAACATGGCAAAATGTCAGAGTGATTTGAAAATATCATACATTTACTATTAGCAAGTAAAAGTAGATCTGGTAATTAATAAATCCCTTAATGTTCAGAATCCTTTAAAATTGTCGGAGATTAATATCTCTTTGCCCATCTTAGTGCAGTTAGTTACTTTTGTGCAGCATCTCTGCAGTCCGTTATATTTTCCTGTAACTTTCATCCAGGCAAGCAGGCCAATGCGCACATCTGAAACAGAAAGATAGTATTACAGAGCCCTGGAAATAAATTATTCATCTGATACTCTATTGTGGAATGAAAATATGGAATTGTTTTTAATAATAAACTTTTAATAATCAACTATTTCAAAATTACAGTGCTCTCTTCAGCAGATGATCACTTGACTTTTACTAAGCACTCATAATGAAATGATCTGATGAATACGCCTTTTAAAATAGGTTTTACAGAGATAGGTTGAATAAGTTAGGTCTTTATTCTTTGGAGCGCAGAAGGTTAAGGGGGGACTTGATAGAGGTCTTTAAAATGATGAGAGGGATAGACAGAGTCGATGTGGACAAGCTTTTCCCTTTGAGAATAGGGAAGATTCAAACAAGAGGACATGACTTTAGAATTAAGGGACAGAAGTTTAGGGGTAACACGAGGGGGAACTTCTTTACTAAGAGAGTGGTGGCTGTGTGGAATGATCTTCCAGTGGAAGTGGTGGCGGCAGGTTCGTTGGTATCATTTAAAAATAAATTGGATAGGCATATGGATGAGAAGGGTATGGAGGGTTATGGTATGAGTGCAGGCAGGTGGGACTAAGGGAAAAAAGTTGTTCGGCACGGACCTGAAGGGCCGAGATGGCCTGTTTCCGTGCTGTAATTGTTATATGGTTACATGGTTAAAATGTTATTTTTAATTAATTTTAGACATGGCTGATTTCCGGGAAGATTGGCTGATGATATAAATTGTTAATGAACAATTGTAATTTACCTACCTCTAATATGCCTGGTCACTCCCAGAAATATCTCAAGAATTTTACATACACTTATTTATTGTGGGACACAGTAATTATTGCTAGCAAAGCAATTGTAGCAGCCATTCTGCACGATACACAGCAACATGATGTATGATTGCTTAACCTTTCTAATAAATAATGCTGTGGAGAGAGAGTTTCCAGCTAGAAATCCTCCCTAATTCTTCCTGACTTGTGCCGTGGGAGGTTTAGCACAATTACGGCCAGCCTCAACTGAAACATATCTTTGTCCTTCATTGCCTTTTCAGTCTCTGCTGCATTTGCACAGCTTCAATGAAGATAGGATATTATAGCTGGCAGCAATGCTTGAATACCTTTGGGTGACTCCCCCCTCCCCCCAACTATTTATTTCCCATTATGATAAGTGGTTCCAAAAATTGTGAATTGTCTTGCACAGCACAGCACAGCACTTTCCAACATTAAATCAATCATTCACTCAACAGGCTTTCTGGGCATGTAATTTGAAAACATTTACTGTTTGAGGTTTGTTGAAAGTGTCAAGTCTGATCTCGCAATTCAATGAGTAATATTGCTTTCTTGAATTGTGACCATGTTGGCTCATGGATGGGAGAGGGTATTACGCAGTGGGGTCCGCACCTGGGGATGCAATGTACACAAATCTCAAGGCGGGATGGTGGCGCAGCGGTAGAGCTACTGCCTTACAGCACCACACACCCGGGTTCCATCCTGACTAAGGGTGCTTGTCTGCATGGAGTTTATCCGTTCTCCCTGTGACCTGCATGGGTCTTCTCCGAGATGTTCGGTTTCCTCCCACATTCTAAAGACATACATGTTTGTAGGTTAATTGATTTGGCACAAAATATAAAATTGTACTAGTCTGTATAGGGTAGGGTTAATGTGCAGGGATCGCTGATCGGTTCAGACCCAGCGAGTCAACGGGCCTGGTTCCACACAGTTTCTCTAAACTAAATGAAGGAGGAGGGGGGGAGAGGAGGATGGGCGCGGGGAATGTGGAGCGGGGCGCGGGCAGCGGGGCGCGGGCAGCGGGGCACGGGCAGCGGGGCACGGGCAGCGGGGCGCGGGGAATGTGGAGCGGGGCGCGGGCAGCGGGGCGCGGGCAGCGGGGCACGGGCAGCGGGGCGCGGGGAATGTGGAGCGGGGCGCGGGCAGCGGGGCGCGGGCAGCGGGGCACGGGCAGCGGGCCACGGGCAGCGGGGCACGGGGAATGTGGAGCGGGGCGCGGGCAGCGTGGCACGGGCAGCGGGGCACGGGCAGCGGGGCACGGGCAGCGGGGCACGGGGAATGTGGAGCGGGGCGCGGGCAGCGGGGCACGGGCAGCGGGGCACGGGCAGCGGGCCGCGGGCAGCGGGGCGCGGGCAGCGGGGCGCGGGCAGCGGGGCGCGGGCAGCGGGGCGCGGGCAGCGGGGCGCGGGGAATGTGGAGCGGGCCACGGGCAGCGGGGCACGGGCAGCGGGGCACGGGCAGCGGGGCGCGGGCAGCGGGCCGCGGGCAGCGGGGCGCGGGCAGCGGGGCGCGGGCAGCGGGGCGCGGGCAGCGGGGCGCGGGGAATGTGGAGTGGGGCACGGGCAGCGGGGCACGGGCAGCGGGGCACGGGCAGCGGGGCACGGGCAGCGGGCCACGGGCAGCGGGCCACGGGCAGCGGGCCACGGGCAGCGGGGCACGGGCAGCGGGGCACGGGCAGCGGGGCACGGGCAGCGGGGCGCGGGCAGCCGGGCGCGGGCAGCCGGGCGCGGGGAATGTGGAGCGGGCCACGGGCAGCGGGGCACGGCAGTGGGGCACGGGCAGCGGGGCACGGGCAGCGGGCCACGGGCAGCGGGGCACGGGCAGCGGGCCGCGGGCAACGGGGCGCGGGCAGCGGGGCGCGGGCAGCGGGCCGCGGGCAGCGGGGCGCGGGGAATGTGGAGCGGGGCACGGGCAGCGGGGCACGGGCAGCGGGCCACGGGCAGCGGGGCACGGGCAGCGGGGCACGGGCAGCGGGGCACGGGCAGCGGGGCACGGGCAGCGGGCCGCGGGCAGCGGGGCGCGGGCAGCGGGGCGCGGGCAGCGGGGCGCGGGCAGCGGGCCGCGGGCAGCGGGGCACGGGCAGCGGGGCACGGGCAGCGGGGCACTGGCAGCGGGGCACGGCAGCGGGCCACGGGCAGCGGGGCGCAGGGAATGTGGAGTGGGGCACAGGCAGCGGGCCACGGGCAGCGGGGCACGGGCAGCGGGGCAACGGGCCAACCAAAGTACTGCATGTTCCACAGCTTCAATCCAGAGCCCAGGAAGGGAGGGGTCGTCACAGGGGTGAGCTGGTTCCTGAACACAATGCTCCCGGGTGATGGCTGCAGGCTCCAGGGCCTGAGTACGGGGAGGGGGGGGGGGGGGAGGGGAGTGGTCGTGGGAGTGACGTCAGTCGCAGTGCGTGGAACATAGTGCAGGCCGCGCGATGCAGACCCATTGTGACATCATCAGCCCGTTTATTTTCAAAGATATTTTAGATTTGTGAACATTTTCATAAATATGTCAAGAAATAAAGCTTGTAATTTTCAGATGAGGCAATTCACATTTCTGTTGAGGTTTATCCCGTTAAATCCACGGGATAAACCTCAACAGAAATATGTAAATAAATGTCCGTCAATGCACCGGTTTTTTGAGCAGATCTGATCACACACACATCCAAGATCAGAGTTTTAATAGTTACTAGACTAAGTAGGACACGTTAGGTCCCAGAATCACATGAGTGGGCTGGTCCCCAACACAATATTCCACCTCCCAACCAATTCCAATATTGTTGGCCAGTGTGTGGGTAACTTTCTGGAGGGTGTTGTGGGCTGAAGGGACTGGTTTCCAGAGGGCAAGTATGGACATTGTGGGCAGGGTGCATTCTTGGGCTGGTGGCTCAGTCACTCAAGCCTGTTGTGCTGGCAGCTCACTCATATGCGGCAGTTGACTCACGGCTATTCCTTGAAATTCCAATTCAAGCAGGGTGCAAGGCCACTAAATTCAAGTGCAGTTTCATACCGTTTCAAGCAGGGTGCAAGGCCACTAAAGACAGCGAGTCGTGACCTCTCCCTCCCTCATCTTGCAGAGACTGAGCCACGCCCACACTTCCGGGTTTTATAGTCCCTCACCCCTCCCACCAGAAGGGGTGTGGCCTCCATGGCGTCATTGACAGGAGAGAGAATCTCAACATGTTTTAAACATTAATAACTCTTTTATTTTTCATCAAAATGAAAAAATCCTCGGCACCTGATGAGCGGAGTGGGACACTGAATAAGATGATCAAAAATCATAGCCGTACATGGTAGCGTTTTTTCTAAAATCAATATAAACGCAATCAGGAAGTGGTCCAGATTAGACTTTTAATTGTATAGAAGGCAAGGCAACTTTAATTAGGCAGCTTCAGAATATTCAAACCAAAAGCAAGGCAGCTTTACCATTTTCAAATCAAAGGCAAGGCAGCTTCAGCATTTTCAAACCAAAGGCAAGGAAGCTTTAGCATTTTCAATTAAAGGCAATGCAGCTTTAGCATTTTCAAACCAAAGGCAAGGCAGCTTTAGCATTTTCAAACCAAAGGCAACACAGCTTTAGCATTTTCAAACCAAAGGCAACACAGCTTTAGCATTTTTAAACAAAAGGCAACGCAGCTTTAACATTTTATAGAAACATAGAAACATAGAAATTAGGTGCAGGAGTAGGCCATTCGGCCCTTCGAGCCTGCACCGCCATTCAATATGATCATGGCTGATCATCCAACTCAGTATCCTGTACCTGCCTTCTCTCCATACCCCCTGATCCCTTTAGCCACAAGGGCCACATCTAACTCCCTCTTAAATATAGCCAATGAACTGGCCTCAACTACCCTCTGTGGCAGAGAGTTCCAGAGACCCACCACACTCTGTGTAAAAAAATTCCTTCTCATCTTGGTCCTAAAGGATTTCCCCCTTATCCTTAAGCTGTGACCCCTTGTCCTGGACCTCCCCAACATCGGGAACAATCTTCCTGCATCTAGCCTATCCAACCCCTTAAGAATCTTGTAAGTTTCTATAAGATCCCCTCTCAATCTCCTAAAGTCTACAGAGTATAAACTGAGTCTATGCAGTCTTTCTTCATAAGACAGTCCTGACATCCCAGGAATCAGTCTGGTGAACCTTCGCTGCACTCCCTCTATGGCAATAATGTCCTTCCTCAGATTTGGAGACCAGAACTGTACGCAATACTCCAGGTGTGGCCTCACCAAGACCCTATACAACTGAAGTAGAACCTCCCTGCTCCTATACTCAAATCCTTTTGCTATGAAAGCTAAAATACTATTCGCTTTCTTCACTGCCTGCTGTACCTGCATGCCTACTTTCAATGACTGGTGTACCATGACACCCAGGTCGCGCTGCATCTCCCCTTTTCCTAATCGGCCTCCATTTAGATAATAGTCTGTTTTCCTATTTTTGCCACCAAAGTGGATAACCTCACATTTATCCACATTATACTGCATCTGCCAAACATTTGCCCACTCACCCAGCCTATCCAAGTCACCTTGCAGTCTCCTAGCATCCTCCTCACAGCTAACACTGCCCCCCAGCTTAGTGTCATCCGCAAACTTGGAGATATTGCCTTCAATTCCCTCATCCAGATCATTTATGTATATTGTAAATAGCTGGGGTCCCAGCACTGAGCCTTGCGGTACCCCACTAGTCACTGCCTGCCATTGTGAAAGCGACCTGTTTACTCCTACTCTTTGCTTCCTGTTTGCCAGCCAGTTCTCTATCCACATCAATACTGAACCCCCAATGCCGTATGCTTTAAGTTTATATACTAATCTCTTATGTGGGACCTTGTCGAAAGCCCAAAGCAAACCCAAAGCAACACAGCTTTAGTATTTTCAAAGCAAAGGCAACACAACATTAGCATTTTCAAACCAAAGGCAACACAGCTTTAGCATTTTCAAACCAAAGGCAACACAGCTTTAGCACTCTCAAACCTATGGCAACACAGATGGTCGGGTAGTTTGCTCCAGGAGCCTATTTTTGTCCCTGTCTCACCTGGCCCATGGACAGGCCACCAGATGTAAACTGCATCGTTCAGACGGATCTCTTGATGAGACAGAAGTAAAAGAACCGTAAAATGTTGAGAAAAAAAAACAAGTTAGATAAAAAGTTAAAAATTAACAATGCAGGGGCTTTACTCCCTTGACTGGAAAAGTGTTAAAAATTGAACGTCTGGTAAAAGATAGACGGGGAATACTCCCATAATATGGTTGGGAGGGTAAAGGAATTTAGACAGCAGTTAACGGTACATATTTGATTTGTGGCCCACGCCTACCCCTGACCACCAGAATATTGGACTGGATTCTGCTATTTGGGTTATGTGGAATATAGTGGGTGGCACCAATGGTCTGTCTGTCTTTTCGTCTTTTTTGTTATTGTTAGTGTGTTTTAAAAGTATGTGTTAATGTTCTCTGGTTTGTTTTATGTGGGGGGTAGGGGAGGGGGTCGGGGGAAACTTTTTTTCAATCTCTTACTTTGCCGGAGATGTGATTGTTTTCTGGACCTTATATCCGGTCGCTGTGGCATAACATCGTGGAGCTAGATGCCTTGCTTAAGACTGAATTTGAGCCCCGTCACGGGGCCGTGGACTTACCATCGGAGTCGATCCCTTGCCTGGGATCGACGCTCCAACCGTGGCCTGCGGATTTCACCTTGAGGAGCTCGCAGTCTCGGATAGAAACATAGAAACAGAAAATAGGTGCAGGAGGAGGCCATTTGGCCCTTCGAGCCAGCACCGCCATTCATTGTGATCACGGCTGATCATTCACAATCAGTAACCCATGCCTGCCTTCTCCCCATATCCATTGATTCCGCTAGCCCCTGGAGCTCTATCTAACTCTCTATTAAATTCATCTAGTGAATTAGCCTCCACTGCCTTCTGTGGCAGGGAATTCCACAAATTCACAACTCTCTGGGAGCTGAGATCCCCCCGATGCGGATGGCCCAACCGCCGGTTAATGGAGCCAAGATTGTCCATTCAATGGAAGGTTCGAGGCCCCCGAGGCCCTCGCAAGCGTCTCCTGTATGGGCTCCTTCCTCCACACCCTGCATTTCCTCGCCCTGGTCCACCGTCTGGACCTTTTGGTCGTGAGCGGGCCCCCCAGTGGGCATCTCTCTATGCAGGGATTCTCCCCCTCTACATTGGGGACCTGGGGTGGAGCGTTCTGTAACCTGTTCTCTTGCGGTTCATAGACTCGCCAGCCGCCTGCCACTTTTGCGGGCTGGAAGAGTCTGTGTTCCACATGTTTATGTATTGTGTGAGGCTGCAACCCCTGTTCCATTATCTACAGGGGCTGCTCCTTGCCTTCTGGCTGCATTTCACACCCACCATCCTCAACTTTAGCCACCCTGTGCATAGGGGAGAGGGTGGGGACGAGGATGTCCTGGTTGGGATGCTCCTGGGCCTGGCCAAGCTGGCCATCGTGAGTCAAGGCACCAGGCGGAAGAGGGCTCTGCCCAAGCCGACTGTCTGCCCTTTTTCTGGGGTTATGTCCGCGCCCGGGTGGTGTTAGAGAGGGACTAAGCGCTGTCCGCGGGGCATTTCCAGGACTGTTGGGGGGTGGAAGTCATCCTCAATGGGGATTGTAATATAGCAATAAAATAGGAATATAGAAATTTATTTTGTATATTTGTTTGACGTGTACTATGGTGGTAAGTTTTGTTTCATTTTATATTTATGATAAAATATTATAAATAATATTTTTAACAATTGATTAAATTATTTTTGATTTTAAAAAAGGGTATAGCCTGCCCTCTGAGAAAGCCGATGACACTATGGTATAAGTGTTGATCACAAGACATCAACAAGGAGGGAATTGTAGAAGAAAATCTCAGTTTTTCATTTATATCAACTTCCATGACAGACTCCAAAGCCATCTGTGGCAATGAAACCTGCAGATTCACCACTCTCTGACTAAAGAAATTCCACCTCATCTCCTTTCGAGTTATGCCTTTTTATTCTGAGGCTGTGCTTTGATCAGCCATGATCATATTGAATGGTGGTGCAGGCTCAAAGGGTCGAAGAGCTCGAAGGGCCGAATGGCCTACTCCTGCACCTATTTTTCTATGTTTCTATGTTTCTATGTTCTGATATTAGACTCTTCCACTAGTTGAAACATCCTCTCCACATTCATCCTAACCACTATTCGGTAAGTTTCAACAAGACACCCCCCCGTCCTTATAAACTGCGGTCGAACGCTCATCATATGGTAACCCTGTTACCCCTGTAATCATTCTTGTAAATCTCCTTTGGACCTTCACCATTGCCAGCACATTCCCCCTCAAATATGGGGCCTACAACTGCTGACAATACTCCAAATGCAGTCTATCCAGCGCCTTACACAACCTCACCATTACATCCCTACTTTTATATTCTAGTCCTCCTGAAAGGAATGCTACTTTGATTTTGCCTGTATTGCATTTGCCTTCTTTGCAAGCTGTTATCACTATTCTTCTTTAGTTTCCTAAAATGTTATTTTCTTGACTTACTAGATCTTTAGCTTCTTATAGAGACTTCCTGTAGAGATGGCTGTAGAGAGCAGTTGTCTTCGAATATCATATAAAAGGATTTGCAGGAATGTACTCAATAAATCAGGCTGTTTTGAATTGTGGGATTATACAGCTCTCTTATTCAGAATCAATTGATCCACCGCACATGTTTTCAAACATTATGTTGACATGCACTGTGACAGCCTTTTCAATAAGAAAAAAATAACATATTTCATAGAAACATAGAAACATAGAAAATAGGTGCAGGAGGAGGCCATTCGGCCCTTCGAGCCTGCACCGCCATTCAATATGATCATGGCTGATCATTCAAATCAGTATCCTGTACCTGCCTTCTCTCCATACCCCCTGATCCCTTTAGCCACAAGGGCCACATCTAACTCCCTCTTAAATATAGCCAATGAACTGGCCTCAACTGCTGTGGCAGAGAATAGTAAGATTGAACGAGAACTTACCAGTTTGAAGGTTGATCTTTATTTTATGAGGAGTCGAAGTGAGGGATTTCTTGAAGAGCCCGCCGGCGCGCATGCTCGACATACTTCAAAGTAGCGGCGTGGAATCACAGAAACCAACAATAGAAATAACTTCGCATAGTAAGATTGAAGTGACTAAGATTACCAGATGAAGGTGATTGAGGGTTGGGCGAGGAGGGCACGAAATCCCTCACTTCGACTCCTCATAAAATAAAGATCAACCTTCGAACTGGTAAGTTCTCGTTCAATCTTACTATTTCATTTCGGAGTCACGTGAGTGACTTCGTGAAGACTTCAAAGCTTCTGTGATTACACGCCCTGGACCACGTCCATGCTGACACACCACTACCAGGGATGGATGGGAGGAACAAACTTGCTCAATAGTTCATACTGCAAAACAAGAGCATATTTATTAATAACAAATCAAAAACCCCTCATGCGGGGACATCTCCACGTTCTGACCCTGCATTCAGCACGGCTTCTGCGAACTGTAGCGGAGCAGCAACAGGCTTGTTATCAAAACGCTGGAACACAGCTTCATTAGCCCATCCTGCTGTGGCGAGAATATGGTCCATGGGCACCTCCATGACCCTGGCCGCTGACGTCGATGCAGCCCTGGTGGAATGAGACTTGAACACATTAGTGTCGATACCTGACTTACCCAAGACGACTCGAAGCCACCTGGATATCGTCTGGACTGTCACTCGATGATGAGGTCTCTTATGAGTGACAAGCAGGTATCTCTCCATTCCTCTGATGCGTGCCGTCACCTTGACATAGTGGCGGATATGTGCGGCTAAACATAGCCTAGCATCTGCGGGGTATGCCGGGAACTTCAGCTGCAGCCTGTGCACCCAGGTCTATGCTGCTTTAGTAGCTCGTCAATGAAAAATACTACTTCTGTAGGGGTAGATGTCATTCTGTCGACACAAAGTTTGTGTAGTGTCTGTACCCTCTGAGCTGAAGTCAGCGCTAGTAACATCACCAGCTTCATGGTGAGTTGGTCCAGTTGGAGCCCTTCCATGGGAGACCACGTCCTGAGCAGGGTTAATACGTCCCTGACATCCCAGGTGATATTATAGCGTGGTGTAGGCGGATTCATATTGAATATACCCCGCATGAGTCTGGACACTAGCCTGTTGGATCCTACCCCAGTATTGAGGTAGAATGATAGCGCACTTCTGGCGCTGTTGATGGCACTGTAACTTAAGTGTTCATCATGGTGCAACCCCGCGAGGAATTCCAGGACGTCGGTTATTGTCACGTCATCGTACGTGATGCGAGAGCGGCTGCAGTAGGCTTCCCACTTCTTAATATGCGAGCGGTATCTTCGCCTTGTGGACTCTCGACACGACGCCCCAATGGTATCCATGGTCCGAGCCGAGAGGCCGTATTGGACTAACGGCCTGTTCAGAACCTGCAAGCCAACAAATTTAAATAGCCATGGCAGGGATGTGGCTCCCCTGAGACAGGGTGAGTAACCAATTGTGGGCAACCCTTCAAAAGGACCCAAGGTTCGTTGAGCATGTCAAAGACCACCGGATACCAAGGCTGCGTGGGCCAGTCGGGTATAATAAGGATGCCCTTGGCAGCATCTGCCTGAATCTTTCGCAATACCCGACTGATGAGGCAAAACGGGGGGAAGGCATAGAAAATCCAATTCCCCCAGTCCAGCGAGAATGCATCTAGCGCTATTGCCCCAGGATCTGGTTCCCATGAAACGTAGGCTGGTACCTGATGGTTTAACCGTGACGCAAAAAGGTCAATGTCCGGTTTACCAAATTTGGCTGTGACTTTAGAAAAAATCTCAGGATGCAACATCCATTCAATATTGTCATTAAATTTGCGTGACCTGGTGTCCGCCACAGTATTAAGTTCACCTGGCAAATAGGTAGCTGAAATCCAAATGTCTCTTTGAACACACCAGAGCCAAATTGAGTTAGCCAATTTGTCACATGAAACTGACCTGGTACCACCCATATGGTTTAAATATGCCACAGCTGTGGTGTTGTCTATTTGGAGACGGACGTGTGCTCCAACAAGCTTGGAACAATATGCCCGAAGTCCGTGGAATGCTGCCAGCAACTCCAAATAGTTAATCCCTTGAGTCAACAACATCGACGACTCAAGGGTGTCCCATCTGCCCCCACAACTAGAGCAATTATCAGTAGCTCCCCAGCCATTGGAGCTTGCATCAGTCTGTAAATATACCACCGGATTAGCCTCCCTAACAGGCTTGAATGAGTTGCTAATGTGACACACCCACCATTGCAACTCAGTTATCGCTTCGGACGGCAGCTGCATTGATCGATCATAATGACCAGCGTTCCGTTTTAACGCAGTAATTTTAGCTCTTTGCAAATTCTGATAATGCAAAGGTCCATATCGTGCTGCCGGAAACAAAACCACTAGCTTGCCAATTACTGTGGCTGTATGCCGAATCGATGGTATATTGGTGCCAATTAAATCTCTGCACACCTGAGTGACTTCCTCAATTTTGTTAATTGGTATAGTTATCCTCATGCTCATTGAGTTCACCGTGAACCCTAGGTAATTAATTACCTGGGCAGGGCAGAACTTCGATTTCTCTGGATGGACAATGAATCCTAATTGTTGAAATATATTGACAGCAGCTGCAACACCCTGTTCGGCCAATTGCAGGGTGTGGCCCACAATAAAGACATCATCTAAATAGGCCATAACTATATGATGTCGTTGTCTCAAATAAGCCATGATTGGCTTCACCAATTTAGTGAACAATCTAGGGGCTGTAGTGAGCCCATTAGGCAAAGCCTTATACTGCCAAAGTTGCCCCATCCAGATAAATTTCAAAAACCTTCTATCATATTTCTGGATGGATACTGAATAATATGCATCCCTCAAATCGATGCATGCCATAAAGCAACCATGAGAAATCAATGACTTGGCTGTTTCAAACGTATCCATTTTAAAATGAGTATATGTTACAAACGTATTCAAATGGGTTAGATCAATAATGACACGACAGCCTCCATCCTTCTTCGGTCTAGTAAATATGTTTGAAACAAATTCAATTGGCTCATGCACCGTTTTCTCAATCACACCCTTCTGTTCCAGACTTAAAATTTCCTTATAACCTGCTGCCTGTTCTGCAGCAGACAATTTAAACGTACGACCAGGCATGTGCTGGGATGGAGGAATGTCGCCATTAATAAACTCAATTTTATGCCCCTGAATATTCCGCAACACATACTCATCACCAGTAAAATTACCCCATGCACCCAAAAACAACCGTAAACGACCACCAACATGGGAAGTTAAACAGAGAGAAAAAAGAGAACCAGACCCCCTCACCTCCGTGGTTACCGGCGGTCCTTGACACGTGTGGGTGGCCGTGGAGGTGCTGAGTTGGCTTGAGGGCACGGCGTCTTCGATTTCCACCAAGGTCTCTGCCGACCCTGTCCTAAAAAAGACCCTTGGTGCTGGTTCTGGTGCTGTTGTCGTTGTGGAGCTGGAGGGTGAGTCCTCGTCGAGGCACTGGCCGACCATCGTGAGCGAATGTATGGAGCTTTTGAGCCTGACGGTGTGGGGGCACTCTGAGAGCGCATGATCCCCACCGTTTTGGCTTGTTCGTCAAGCTCTTTGACTCTCTTCGAGAGGTCCTCACCAAAGAGCTGACGGGGCGGCGGCGGCGGCGGTGGTTTGCACAATCCTGCAAACTTCGGGTTGAGTGCTGGGCGGATGCTGTTTTTGCGAAACCCGTTGATTTCGTGCTGGGTTGCGCACAATAGGGCCAGAGCATCTTCCTGGTCCAAATTCAGTTCGTCCCCGTCCACCGACCGCGCAAAGGCGGTAATACCGGCCGTGAGGAGTTTCAGGATCCGCTGCAATTTTAGCTCCTGTTGACGGATAGCCGCACTGATGTTGCCCCATATTGGCGTATTGACCACAGGCACGTTGAGGGAGTTGCAGTTTGATGGAGCCTTGTGACGGCTCATAGCCTGGATGAGGACTTCTTCCTGCAGCACCTGATTATTAAGAAAGTCCACTGTGGCTGCCAGCTTTGTATTTAGAGGAAGACCAGATGAATGTGGGGCCGCGAATTTGGTCGCCACATCCAAGAGTTCCTCCGCCGGCACCTCCAACGGAGGTGGTACGGGATCCACCAGAACCTCCTCCTCCTGCTGCTCCAGGCTGATAGTAGATGTTGGTGAAGACGCCCTGTGCCTGTTGCTGCTCTGCTGTTGTTGACGTTGAAGCAGGAGCTCCAGCAGCCACTCCATACGGTCAATACGCCCTTCACCCTGAACACTCAGGTGGTCGGAGTCCTCCGGCTCTGAAAAGAAAACCGGGCTCCTGTCATCGGCCCACACCTCGTCGAGGCCCTGCCGGTGCCGGTAGTTGTCGCTAACAGCCGCCGAGGCGAAACTGCGCGATTCCTGCACGGGCGTGTTCAACCGCCTCCGTTTAGCGGGAGCTGAAGCCGCTGCCACTAAGGACACTTGCGGCGTGGTGTCGGCACCAACCGAAGCATGGCTGCCTGAAGCCTGCGCAGTCTTGCCGGCTGTCCACATCGTGGACCTTGCCGACGCATGGTCTCGCCCACCCATCCATGGGGGGCTCGGCGACCGTGACGAGACCCGACTCAACCGACCCGTCCCGGCGTCGAGAGTCGGGGTGTGCCGGCTGGACCTCACAGCCGCCCCGGGTCTCCCCCTGGAACCTGACCGCTCCTCCGCGGCAGGCAATGCCTTGGCCCTGACAGGGTTAGGCTTCTGGGCTCCTGCCCTCCCCCTTCTCGGAGGTCTGAGTGGAACAGGCCGTGCAACGGCACGTGCCCTGCTCGAGGTCGCCAGCGAGCCCGCTGACGACCTGACTGCCATGGCAGGGTCCCCCTGCTCTGGCGGCACACCACACTCCTCCTCGTCGAACTCCTCCGAGCTGTGGTGTGCTGGCGGATCTGGACCTGTAATCACAGGGCTTACCCACATCTCCGCCTGAGTCCCGGCCTGCGTTGCAGGTACTGCCGATGGTAATGGCCCCGGAACTGTTGGCCGTCGAATTCGTCCAGACATCCTCCGGCCCTTGAAACTCCCATCCATGTCCTTGCTGCAAGACATAATCAGACAACAAGGACCACCAACTAAAGGTAGAATACTTACCTCCGTGGCCCCTTAAGAAGGGCTGGCGAGGAGCGCGCTCCACCGCCAGCCGTCGCAGCAACGCGGTACGACGATATGTCGAGCATGCGCGCCGGCGGGCTCTTCACGAAGTCACTCACGTGACTCCGAAATGAAATTCCAGAGACTCACCACTCTTTGTGTGAAAAATGTTTTCCTCATCTCGATCCTAAAGGAATTCCCCCTTATCCTTATACTGTGACCCCTTGTTCTGGACCTCCCCAACATCAGGAACAATCTTCCTGCATCTAGCCTGTCCAACCTCTTAAGAATGTTGTAAGTTTCTATAAGATCCCTCCTCAATCTTCTAAATTCTAGCGAGTACAAGCTGAGTCTATCCAGTCTTTCCTCATATGAAAGTCCTGACATCCCAGGAATCAGTCTGGGGAACCTTCTCTGTACCCCCTCTATGGCAAGAATATCTTTCCTTAGATTTGGAGACAAAAAACTGTACGCAATACTCTAGATGTAGTCTCACCAAAACCCTGTATAACTGCAGTAGACCTACCTGCTCATATACTCAAATCCTTTTCATAACATTTTTTATGTTCACACCTGCCAACTATCACCCACTTTAGGTCATGACCTACAATGGCTCCCAATTAAGCAACAGTTTGGTTTTAAATTCCATTCCACTAAGATCTTATCACCCCGTCCAGTCCTATAACCCCTCAACATATAGTATTTAAAGTTACTGTGAGATACAGCCCAGATATTGGCCCTCCAACCCATTCAGTCAAATCCAATCATCATCTGCCCAGTTTTCACACTAATCCGATGATGACCCATTTTATTTCTCCCCTGATTCTGATCAACTGTTTTGAGGATTCTACTTCTTACCTACAGACTGGGGGCAATTTCCAGGGACCAATTAGCATACCAACCAATGTTGTAGGAAATCCAAGCTCCTGTGGAGCATATCTAAGGGAAATCCACATAGCGCAGGAGAACTTGCAAACTCCACAGGAATAGTATCGGAGTGGTGGATCAAATTTGCACAGCATCTTCGCAGCCAACTTACTAACTTTGATTATCCTCACATGTAAACCATCCCTTTGACGGAGATGGCTTCAGCTTCTGTCTCAGCTCTGGACCTTCAACTCTCTTCCTCAGTTTCATTCTCTCTGAACCTGCCAAAAAACAGCGAGGTATTACGACAGATGGCCAAATGCCTGGTTAATGAGACATGATTTAGAGTAATCCTTGAAACCTAACTTTTGACCAGGCTTTTACTGCCTAACGTTGGTGTTAGTTGGGAGACAACTAACAAGAGGGATACAACTATATGTCCTCACTAATATATCTCTAGTGGATGCATTATTGATAATCATTGATAAGAGTGTTTACAGCATAGTCTTTCTGGTGATAAATTACCTTCTTTAACCTGCAGTTTGTCTTGGCTACTGTAAGTGCAAAGGAGATTCACCAAGATGTTTCAGACCAGAGGAGAGACTGTATAGGCTGAGTTTGTTTTCCTTGGAGCACTGAAGGCTGAGGAAAGACCTGACCGAGGTACAGAAAATTATGGTGAGCATACAATAGATATATTGAGGAAATTTTCTCCAATGTGGAGAAGTTTAAAACCAAAGGGTATAGGGTTAATGCGAGCGATGAGGAAAACTCAAATATTTTTGCACCCAGAGGTTGTTTGAAATCTGTACAAAAATAAACAGCTGGAGGAACTTAGCAGGTTCAGTACAACTCAGTTCAGCTGGACACTTTAATTCTCCTTCCCATTCCTACAAAGACCTTTCTGTCCTCGGTCTCCTCCATAGTCGGAGTGAGGCTAATCGTAAATTGGAGGAAGAGCATCTCATATTTTGCTTGTGCAGCTTACAGCTCAGCAGTATGAATATTGATTTCTCTCACTTCAGGTAGCCCAGGCATTCCCTCCCCCACCCAAGTCGCACAAGCTTCCCCTTTTCACCCTGCTAACAGCTAACAATGGACTGTTTCCTTTTATTCATTGTTCTTCATCTCTCCACATCACCATCTATATCTCTTGTTTCCCACATGCCACGACCCGAAACGTCACCCATTCCTTCTCTCCAGAGATGCTGCCTGTCCCGCTGAGTTACTCCAGCTTTTTGTGTCGATCGTCAGCTCAGTTTAGTTTATTGTCATGTGCACCGAGGTACAGTGAAAAGCTTTTTGTTGCATGTGAACCAGTCAGCAAAAAGACAATACATGATTATAATCAATCCATTTACAGTGTATAGATCGATGATAAGGGAATGAGTCAAGTGTTTTATTGTCATATGTCCCAGATAGAACAATGAAATTCTTACCTGCTGCAGCACAGCAGAGTATGTAAACGTAGTACACTGTAAACAATATGATAAATGAGAGAAACAAATGTTGTATATGTAAATATATATATATATATATATATATGTGTGTGTGTGTGTATGTGTGTGTGTGTGTGTGTGTGAGTGTATATATATGCATATATATACATATATGCACATATGTGTGCATATATATATGTATATATGCATATATATGTATGTATATGTATATGTGTGTGTGTGTGTGTGTGTGTGTGTGTGTGTGTGTGTGTGTGTATATATATATGTATATATATATATATATATATATATATATATATATATATATATATATATATATATATATATATATATATATATATATATATATATATATATATATATATATATGTATATATATATATATATATATATATATATATATATATATATATATATATATATATATATATATATATGTCTATATAACCATATAACATATAACCATATAACAATTACAGCACGGAAACAGGCCCTCTCGGCCCTTCCAGTCCGTTCGGACCATTTATTTTCCCCTAATCCCATCTACCTGCACTCAGACCATACCCCTCCATTCCCTTCCCGTCCATGTACCTACCCACTTTACTTTTAAATGTTAAAATCGATCCTGCCTCCACCACTTCTGCTGGAAGCTCATTCCACACAGCCACCACTCTCTGAGTAAACAAGTTCCCCCTCATGTTACCCCTAAACTTCTGTCCCTTAAGTCTCATGTCATGCCCTCTTGTTTGAATCTTCCCTACCCTTAATGGGAAAAGCTTATCTATGTCAATTCTGTCTATCCCTTTCATCATTTTAAAGACCTCAATCAAGTCCCCCCTTAACCTTCTGCGCTCCAAAGAATAAAAACCTAACTTAAATATATGCATGTATATATGTATATATATGTATACATATGTATATGTGTATATAAATATATAAATGTGTATGTGTATATAAATGTATATGTATATATGTGTATCTATGTGTATATATATATGCATATATGTATACATACACACACACACACACACACACACACACACACACACATATATATATATATGTGTGTGTGTGTGTGTGTGTGTGTGTGTATGTATATTTATATGTGTATATATATATATATGTACACATATTAATATGTATAGGTGTGAATATGTATATATATATATGTGTGTGTGTGTGTGCGTGTATGCATATGTGTATATATATGTATATATATGTATATATATATATATGTTTGTGTGTGTCCATGTATGCATATGTGTATATATATATTTATGTACACACACACGCACACACACATATATATACATATGTACATATGCAAATATATATATATATATATATATATATATATATACATATATATATATATATATTTGCATATGTACATATATATATATGTATGTATATATGCATATATATATATATATATATATGTGTGTGTGTGCGTGCGTGTGTGTGTACATATATATGTATATATGCATATATATATATGTATGTATGTATGTATGTATATATATGTGTATATAAATGTAGATGTATATATGTATATATGTATATATATGTGTATATATATTAATATGTATATGTGTAAATATGTGTGTATATATGTGTGTATTTGTGTGCATATGTATGTACATGTATACATGTATATGTATATATATATATATATATATATATATATATATATATGGGTGTGTGTGTATATATATCTACGTGTACATATAGATGTGTGTATATATATAGATTGAATCTGATTCAATCTTTATTGTCATTATGCAGTGTACAGTACAAAGGCAACAAAATGCAGTTAGCATCTCCCCCAGAAGAGCGAACATAGAATAATGGAACAACAAAATATATATATGTACATACAGTAGCAGTGGGGCATTTTTTCTGGGGGAAGGAGTGTCCGGGGGGGGGGGGGGGGGGGGGGGGGTCGGGTGTGTGACTAGCAGTCACCAAGGTGCAGAGT